>LPNX010068247.1:35073-51152 GCA_001517045.1 Pseudotsuga menziesii | reverse complement strand
GTCTCAGGACCAATTCCTACAACATCAATCAATGGATCCATATATTTACTTACTTTTATTGATGATTGTTCAAGGTTTTGTTGGGTTTATTTTACGAAGCAGAAATTGAAGGTATTCAAAACTTTCAAAGTTTTTAAAGATTTGGTTTAAAATAGATTCGGAAAGAAGATCAAGTCCATTAGATAAGATAATAAAGGTGAATACATTAAGGGATATTTTCAGCAGTTATGTGAATCGGAGAGGATTCGAATGTAACACTCAATTCCATACACACCACAATAGAATGGTGTGGCTGAGAGGAAAAATAGATCACTGAAGGAGATTCCAACTTGTCTTCTCCAAGAAAAGAATCTTTGTCCTTCTCTTGTTGTTGAAGCTGTAAATTGTGCTTCATACATTTAGACTAGAGTGCCCCACAAATCAGTGGTTGGGGCCACTCCTTTCGAAGCACTATTAGGGCATAAGCCTGATGTCTCTCACTTAAGAGTTTTTTGTTCCAAATCTTGGGCTAGAATTCCTATGGACAAGAGAAAGGCCTTCCAAGCCCAGAGTAGTGAAAAGGACCTAGATCTACCTTCATTAATAAATTTTTGAGACTCAATGTGGGAGATAAACCAACAAAAATTGCAAGCTAGGAAAACTAACCTCTATAAAGCTTGGAGATCCCAACTTAGGAGATTTGAACAAATGCATAGATTTTCCACATCCCCTCAGCCACTGTTGAATTTCTTTCCACTGCGTCTCAGCCACTATTGAATTTATTCCCACGACGTCTCAGCCACTGTCAAATAATAAAATTCTTTCCATAACCTCTTTACGGGGTGAATTGGTGACTTTTGCAGCTTGCAACATTATATAGAAAAAAATGCCCCCATTTGACTATATCATTCCAGAATCCACATTTTTCCAAATCTGGACCAATTTAGAATAAAAAAAATCTTCCCATATGAGTTGAAATGGTTGAGTTTCTTATTCACCATGAAATCTGGAGGCCATAAATCATTGAATTGCTATTTCCCTTGAAATATGGAGGTAAAACCCCTATGGTCCATATTTACCTTAGTATGAGGGTGATCTAACAGCAAATTTCCATAAATCAAGGTTGATCTAACTTCCAATCACCTCTATTAATGAAAAAATGAGGCGAACCAACTGCTAATAAACTCCATGAACGAAAAGATGGGGTGAACAAATTCTCTTCCCCTACGTTACTGGAAAAATGTGGGAAAAATTCCCATTTCCATATTAATTCACATGGCTAAATTCAAGGAAAAACGAATCTCCCTTTCTTGCGGGGGATAATTAATTTCCCACATTTAAGCCATTAATACATATTGGACTAACTTATTAAATTAAAAAAAACTTCTAATATTAAAAAATTTCCCAATATTTTTTGGGTCCCTATAAATTTGACCTTGGGCTAAATTTCGCCCCTAAAATCATCCCTGATATATGGAGAAACAATGTATTCACCTAGCCCATGCTAGATGATATTCCAAACAGTTCCAAATAGTAATTATAACATTATGCATCAATCATTCACCCAAATATTTATAACATCATTGAAATATCAGCAGTATGGAGTACAAATGTTATTGTTTAACATAACCTTTCAACACTAACTGATATCAACATGTTTTTTTGTGCGAAGGATGTGTATGCATCATGACAAATAATTTTAACATTTTTCTTTATGTAATGCCCCATATTAATGTTAATTAATGTTTATTAGTAAGTACTTCTATTAAATTAAACTTATATTAATCCCCATATTAATGTTAATTAATGTTTATTAGTAAGTACTTCTATTAAATTAAACTTATATTAATCCCCATATTAATGTTAATTAATGTTTATTAGTAAGTACTTTTATTAAATTAAAATTATACTAATCACCATATTAATGTTAATTAATGTTTATTACTAAGTACTTTAATTAAATTAAAATTATAATAATTATTTTACTGTCTTTTGCCATTTGCGTAAAACATTAAAATTGGTAATGTATGACATTTGGTTAGATTTTGTGACATGTACAAGTCAAGATAAATTCATAACACATGTCAAATACATCGAAACTGCACTACCCAAGATATAATAAAATAAACTAATTTAAGAAGGAAGGCGGTGGGGAAAGAGGTATAAGGAGGAGGAAGGAAGTATTTTGTGGGGGGCGGTGGAGAAGGTTGGATTTTTGGGGGAAATTAGACTCTGCATGAGGGGAATGGAGAGAAAAAAAAACTTGAGGAGGGGGACAACTCAAGGATGAGAATATCTGTAAATAAATGAGAAGATAAAGAATGGAGAGGAGGTTGCTCTCGGTATTATTGGTCTGTGGGCTCGGGGGCTAGGAAGCCCATGGGTTTCCTAGGGCCAGCACATGATGAGAGCTGGTCGGCAGGGTGGCACATTATTTTGTTGATTAAGGCTCGGACGGAAAGCTGGAAGAAGAAGGAGCCTACAAGGTTTACAGCAAACTGTTGGATCTACCACAATCATTGTTTCCAGGTATTTAAATTTCAAGTATGTAGATACTAAACTCATGCATGCTATTATGGTCTAATTTATGAAAAATTCATGAAGTTATCAACATGTACAGCTCGAAATTTTTACTTGAATATGTTTACAGTTCATACTTGTACTTACATATGTCTATAAAATTTATAGAACAGACCTGGATATAAATCTGTAATACAATCTAAAATGTTTTGATAGAGAACATTACAGAGAATTGGACACTGTGCTCTACCCATTAGGCAGAGCACTACAGATGGTATCAGAGCTATGGCTCAGACACTTAGACCTTAGGGCCTATCTACACCTAAAACCTCCAAAAGAAAAAAAAAATTACCATATAGCATATCTAAATCTACAAATTTGGGACAAGAAAATTACACAAAAATTTCTCTACCAAGGTCGAGCTAAAAACAACCTAGGTACACGACTGAAAACTACCTTTGCATCACCCAGTAGAGCTTGGAATTTCCCGATTGAAATGTACAGAGATTGGTCTTCTCAAAATGCTCTCTTCTAGCTATTGTATCATGCTTAGGAAGGGCGTGGTATACATATATCCTTGACCTTCCACGGCCATGTGGGTAAAAATCCTTGAGCTTGACCAGATGAGTCACGCTCGCAGCCACGAATTCAGTGAAATAGTGGAGAATTGCCCATTCGCTGGGGGGTATAAAATAAGTCTTTGTGTGGACAACCCATTGGAAAATGTTATCTCTCCATCCCTACATCCTATAAAAGCGTTTGTGGTAGCTAACCATGGTCTTCCAAAAATAATATGATGCATTTTAGAAGGATCCTTTGATTCTACGACCATAAAGTCGACAAGGTATTCCCATGAGGCTACTGATACAAAAACGTCATCCAAGACTCCAGTAGGTTTTACCGTAGTACAGTTTGTTAGTTCTAGGATGGAAGGAGTAGGTCGGAGAAATTGTCCTAGTTGTAAAACTTCTAAAACTACAGTGGTCATCATGTTAATAGCGAATCCTAAATCAATTAATTTATTTTCTATGGTGGTGTTGTTTATAATTACAGTCACTACTAGGGCTCCTGGATTTGTATATTTTGCAATCCAGGACTGGCATGTCATACATTCAGACATCTCTCCTATAACATGAATTGTGAGAGGATCCTTTTGCTTCTTTCCTGGGTGTTTAATACATACCTCCTTTATTACCTTACTATAGATTCGTATATCTTTGATAGCTTGTAATAGAGGGATTTTAATACATATATTCTTTAATTCATTCAAAATGTTGTACTCCAGATGAACTACAGGTTTTTCTATTACTAGTATTTCTAGAAATGGAGGGACTCTTTGCTGCTGAATAGTTTCTTGTGAAGGATGGGTGTGTACTGGAACCTTTGGAATGTTCACATATTCCAAAATAGCATCATTCACGGGTTCACTTGAATCTTCTTCTTCTTCATTTGGTTCCTAAATCATGACTGATGACTTGGGTTTATTATTCACAACTCTTACTGATCATAATTGAATTTCATGTACAGGTGCAATCGAAATAAGGTTCGATGGAAGAGTTTGCAAATCAATGCTTTTAAGTGCTTGAGTTCATTTATTATTAGGGTTAGGTATCGATTTTGCAAGTAATAATGTCAGTCGAGGAGGATTTACATTATGAAAGTGATGAGGTTTTTGTGTGATAAAAGGAACTAGAGGTACAAATCTAGGTGAAATTTGCTGGAAATTTGTTTGATTCTGAGGATAAGGATGATTAGGTGCAGGGAAAGGTTGTGGCTAAGGGTATTGTTTTCCTCTCCATCCTTGTGACCAATATTGCTGTTATGGAAATTGAAGATGCGGGTACTGGGGTGGCCAATTCTTCCAACTTGAATTGTTCCATTGTTGCGGTGGTTGATACAGAGGATAATAGAGTAGAGGTTGCGATGGAAAGTTCTGATATGTTGGTTGGTATCCAGGTTTCCAAGGAGGCCTCCTATATGTTTTAGCTACATCCCCAATCTTATAGATGGCTTCCAAACCAGGAAAGGATGGGCAGTTATCTATTGGGTGCTCTTCTGTACAAGTGTGACATACAGAGATCTTGTTTAATGGACATTCCCTTTGGGGATGTTTAGTTCTACATCTTGGACAAAAGATACTCATTGTTGCTTGTTCTTCATCCGACCTCTTCTTAGCTTGTAAAACATCTAGTTGAGAACCCTTTGCTCCTAGGATATCAGTTTTGAAATTATCCAACAGGTTTCCTAACTCTATTCTTGTTACTCCACCTAAACTAGGAATGTTTCCTCTTACATTTCTACTAAAAGGAACTCATAAATTTTTTGTAACTTTCCCCCTACTACTAAAATAATTTTTACACATCTCACTGATTTGTGCAAAAGTATTATGAGAAATATCACCAACTACCATGAGATTAAGACTTTTCAACAAGTCCTTGGAGATCCCCTTAAGAAAAAGTGTACGTACTGCATCTTCTCAGAGGTCACTCTATTTAGATTTATGTAATGTATAAATGAACCTTTTGAGATAGTCCTCCAGGATCTCATCTTCAAATTGTTGTATCTTGATTATATCATGTCGAGAGTCCTTGGGTTTGCAATACTCTTGATATTTTCGTAAGAATAAGGTTTTCATATCATCCCAAATCCTGATAGTGAATTCTCCTAATCCCATGAACCATCTCAAGGCGGAATCTTTTAGTGTAGCGGGAAAGAGTTTTAGTTTGTGAGCATCGTATAGATAAGTATAGCTCCTACAAAGGATATCAAACTAGAACAAGAATGTGTCTGGGTCCTCATTACTTTTTCCATAAAAAGTAGGTAAGGAAGGAGGAGGGATGTTTTTCATAGTTGCATCCTACATTGTATCTAAAATAGGAAACCCAAAGGTAGCCTCAGTTCGATTTTCCACTTCTCCTTCATCATTTCTAACTTCATCATGATCTTTGTTTTCTCCCTGTCTCTCCATATAATCTGGATTCTTAACGTAAATATACCTAGGAGGCTCCTTTCGAGGTGACAATGGGGCATCCCAATGTTCTTTTTCAGGAGAGATCTTCCTCTGATCAACTGTATTTTTATTGAATCTTAAAGGGATAGTAGGTTCTACTGTAAAAGTTTCAATTTGCAAAATGACTAGATCTGCTGAGGTTCTAAAGAGAGATTTTTCTTGGGTAGGATCAACAAAGTCAATGAAATTCGGATCTCCTACTAGTGAAAATTTTGTATTAATTGGATTCGAAACTAGTGGAGTTCTGGAGATTTCTAATGGCTGATCCTCTTGAATTTCCTCAGGAGTGAGGTCCTTAGGACCCCCTACCAAGGTTCCTTCTCCTTCTATGGCTTCCCCGGTAATATCTCCTGATAAAGTCTCCTTAGGTTTCTGGGTAGAACTACTTCCTATAGGTATCTTTTGATACCTTTCTGCTGATTTAGTGGTTGGGGAATTACATCCCTATGGTAGTTAGTAGGGATTTTGATAAGTATTTATGTCTTAAAAAATCTACCCTGAGGATCTCTAAGTCTGCTCATGAAAAACTTTAAACTAAAGAAAACCTATGCTACTTCTATTGTTGTATTTGGGGGGGGCTGTTATAATAGATGCATAGGTTCTTACCTCTCATCTTACCACCCCTCGATACCAACCTATTGTTAAGCTTCATAAGTAATTCTACTCTACCTTACAGAACAACTCCCCGGCAATGGCGCCAAATTTTTTGGGTGTTATAATGTCTAAATTAATTCACTTCATCTTTAATTATCGGCCAGGGTTGGTAGGCTTAGAGTTGACACAAAATATATGCGAAGGTAGAGGGGTTCTTATGGTGTCATGGAAATATTTTAACAAACAAAAGATCGAAAGATCTTTAAAAATGAAAAACCAAGTCAAACTCCTAAGAATTCAACTATTAAGTTAATTAAACTGGAACAAAATATTAAAATAAATAATTGATAATTTATTAAACTGAAAATGGCACTATTAACAATTAATCTTTAACTTGGAAACTAAGATGCAAGGAAAATTTGATTAATAAGCAAGTAGAAAACTTAATAAAGAAAATTAAATAGAAATAAACAAGTAGAAAACTTAATAGGAATGTCTTTGAATTATGTCCTACAAGTCTCTTTCAGGAATCACACAATGGAAAAGGTACAACCTAAAAACATACTAAGGATAACATATACAATACTGAAATTACATGGAAAGGAATAAATTAATATAAAGGCATAAACACAAAACAATATATCGGTAAAGAAATCATAAACAAATTCAAGAAACAAAACGCAAGACAACTTAACACATATTCAAGGTGGAAAGAAGTAAAGAAAATAATAAAAACTTTAATACATAACCTAAAACACTCTAACTTTAATTTTAATGTTAAATAAAACTATTATCTAACTATCTCAATCAAAGCATAATTCAAAAATTAACAAAACAAAACTGGAAACAATCTCAAAATACATAAAAAACACTAAAAACGAAACTAAGGGCTGAATGATAGACTGAACTGTGGGTGTGAAAGGGGTGGTTGAATGGTAGTTTAAATAGGTTGCCCGAATGACAGTCTGTATAGTTGAAATAATAAAAATTAACCTAAATAATCTAATCTTCAGTTGAATTCGTGCAGATGCAGATCTATTGCATAAAGACAATAAGTAAACCTACTTATTAAGAAAATTCAACAATTACATAACCTTAAACAAATTCATAAACATAAGGAAAACATTGCATGTTAATAAACAAACTAGAATTTAAATTGCATAATTGATAACTTATAATAGACAAGAAATAAACAGAACTAAATTCAAAAGCAATCTATATGTTTGCTTGGAAATAAACTGAACAGTAAAGTAGAAATAAAATGACTGCAAATAGATTCAAAAGCAAACTATGCGCGCAATCTAGTTACTTAATTCTAGAAATAAAAATCAATTACATAAAACAAATGAAATAATACAACTAACTGGAAATAAAACTAACCACAACAGAAAAAAAGAAATAAACAAGAAAAGAAAGAAAACCTCTGGTTGATGAGGGGCCCTCTCAGCAATCAGGGATGGTGCCTGGCTAACTTCTACTCAAATGCAATCTTCAATAGAAACACATACAATTCTTTAATCAGACGATGCAACAGAAATACAATGTACTCAAGAACAAACTGAGAAAGTGTGAATTCTTTCCTAACTCTCTGACTTTCTATCTCTAGCTAACTAATATCTCACACAGAGGCTGATATATATAATAGTTTACAAAGATGAGCAAGTCGACCCTTTAGTGGTCGACTGCTCTCTAAATTTAGTCGACTATAAAGGCACATAACAGATAGTAGGCCAACGCATAGGGTCTTCCCTTCTTCAGCGTGGTTCTGGTCTTCTTCACCGGATAGCATACACACAGGATTCTTCTTCAGTGCAATAGGTCTTCAAAGATGGCGCATGGCTCCTTCTTCAGCGTAAACATGAACTGGTGGTGAATAGAGGAGAACACATAGTGAGATTTCTAGAACATGAGTCAATACAGCAACTCAGTGCGTGATCAGCGGGAAAGGTGTTAACAGAGGAGGCTGCAAGCTGGTGGATTATCTAGAACACAAGCTTCATCACCCAGACACGTGGACAGCAGGTCGTTTGCAAGCTGTTTCACATTTTAAATGCCTGAAATTAATTCTCAACAATGCGCAGTCTGGTTAGCGATCTGGACGGAAAGTTGAATAGCAAGATGGGCAGTGAGCTGGATACACTGGGTGTCAATCTAGGGTGAACAAAGTTTCTGTTTTTTGGCATGCTTTAGGACTACAATCTACAGTAACACGATTCAACATATGGAAAACTACCAACGAGTTTCGTGCAGCGGGTTGGATGACAAGCTGGACGTGCTATGCGCAAGGCAGGCTGAATGCGTTCTTGTTATTAATTTGTCCCGAAAAAATAATATAATCTGCAAACAAATATATAAATTACTTAATACATCAAATTTGATTTAATAATGTCAATTTTAATTAATAAAATCATAAAAATGATAATAATAAATAGATTTCATATAAACCTTAAATTCATACATACCTGAGCTAAATAGTGATCTGCGTGACATAAAATATACAGAAATATAATAAAACATATGTTTAAATGAGTAATTTAATTGTCAAAAATGATAACAATTATAGGATCAACATATATGAAGTTTGGAAGGAAACTAGAGCTTCCTCTACACTTGATCTGATACACAGTGATGTCTCAGGACCAATTCCTACAACATCAATCAATGGATCCATATATTTACTTACTTTTATTGATGATTGTTCAAGGTTTTGTTGGGTTTATTTTACGAAGAAGAAATTGAAGGTATTCAAAACTTTCAAAGTTTTTAAAGCTTTGGTTGAAAATAGATTCAAAAAGAAGATCAAGTCCATTAGAGAAGATAATAAAGGTGAATACATTAAGGGATATTTTCAGCAGTTATGTGAATCGGAAAGGATTCGAATGTAACACTCAATTCCATACACACCACAATAGAATGGTGTGGCTGAGAGGAAAAATAGATCACTGAAGGAGATTCCAACTTGTCTTCTCCAAGAAAATAATCTTTGTCCTTCTCTTGGGGTTGAAGCTGTAAATTGTGCTTCATACATTTAGACTAGAGTGCCCCACAAATCAGTGGTTGGGGCCACTCCTTTTGAAGCACTATTAGGGCATAATCCTGATGTCTCTCACTTAAGAGTTTTTTGTTCCAAATCTTGGGCTAGAATTCCTATGGATAAGAGAAAGGCCTTCCAAGCCCAGAGTAGTGAAAAGGACCTAGATCTACCTTCATTAAGAAAATTTTGAGACTCAATGTGGGATATAAACCAAAAAAAATTGCAATCTAGGAAAACTAACCTCTATAAAGCTTGGAGATCCCAACTTAGGAGATTTGAACAAATGCATAGATTTTCCACATCCCCTCAGCCACTGTTGAATTTCTTTCCCCTGCGTCTTAGCCACTATTGAATTTATTTCCACGACGTCTCATCCATTGTCAAATAATAAAATTATTTCCACCACCTCTTTAAGGGGTGAATTGGAGACTTTTGCAGCTTGCAACATTATATAGAAAAAAATGCCCCCGTTTGACTATATCATTCCAGAATCCACGTTTTTCCAAATCTGGACCGATTTAGAATAAAAAAAATCTTCCCATATGAGTTGAAATGGTTGAGTTTCTTATTCACCATGAAATCTGGAGGCCAAAAATCATTGAATTGTTATTTTCCTTGAAATATGGAGGTAAAACCCCTATGGTCCATATTTACCCTAGTATGAGGGCGATCTAACTGCAAATTTCCATAAATCAAGGTCGATCTAACTTCTAATCACCTCTATTAATGAAAAAATGAGGCGAACCAACTACTAATAAACTCCATGAACGAAAAAATGGGGCGAACAAATTCTCTTCCCCTGCGTTACTGGAAAAATGTGGGAAAACTTCCCATTTCCATATTAATTCACATGGCTAAATTCAAGGAAAAACGAATCTCCCTTTCTCGTGGGGGCTAATTAAGTTCCCGCATTTAAGCCATTAATACATATTGGACTAACTTATTAAATTAAAAAAAAAAACTTCTAATATTAAAAATTTTCCCAATATTTTTCGGGTCCCTATAAATTTGACCTTGTGCTAAATTTCACCCCTAAAATCATCCCTGATATATGGAGAAACAATGTATTCACCTAGCCCATGCTAGATGATATTCCAAATAGTTCCAAATAGTAATTATAACATTATGCATTAGTAATTCACCCAAATATTTATAACATCATTGAAATATCAGCAGTATGGAGTACAAATGTTATTGTTTAACATAACCTTTCAACACTAACTGATATCAACATGTTTTTTTGTGCGAAGGATGTGTATGCATCATGACAAATAATTTTAACATTCTACTTTCAGTGTTGTTGTTGATAGGAATTCTCAACCAGTGCGGACACTGCTTGTTCCTTTGTAATGTAAGACACAACTACAGAACAAAAAGACACAGCAACATATCCTTTCCTTGAATAATTAAATCAATTAACATAAAACATATTATACCTCAACCTTGGATCTGCTTATCTTCTATCCAGATAGTCCTTGCAATAGTTCAATATCTGCAAAAGAGATCACAAGACAAACAAAAGGGATAAGAGCATCATGATAACTGACTATCCATATTGGTGATAAAGGAATCCAATAATATTTAATTACAAAACTACAATCAAATATAGGAAAGGGAAATGTCTTTGTATTAATATATGGATGAGAAATAAGTACAACCAAAATCCTTGATGTTGATGGCTTCTGTCTCAATCAAGAATGTCTACAATCTCCTATGACTATGAAGACCTCTCCAAACACAAGCTACCTCTATTTTTCCTCTGATTCAGACTTCAAACTAGTAGCATAAGAAAGCTTTTTCTAGCCTCCCCCACTTTCTTCATGAAGGCTCCATTTATAGGCCTAGAAGGCATGAGATGACTTGGAGAAAGGATAAAATGAGATCCCAATAGGTGAGGGAGGTGAATTCCACCTCTCCTAGACATATAGGAACTAATTCCATGAAGGATTTCGTACAGAAGATTCTAGAAACATCTTTTTTTTTCTTTTAACTGACCAACAACGCTTTTAGTAAAACTATTAGGAGCACTAACCTAGGGTTTTTTTCAAAGAAGAGGGAAAACGACGCTTTTTTTTCAACTAGGTCAGGCATTAGCTATGCTCTCTGCAAAACACAAAAATGTGCTGCCCCTTCTAGGTCAAGGAAAAAAGTGGCTAAGGTGACCCATGATAGGATTTTTGAGAGGTAAAAGGGCAAAGTGAAATTCTCATGGAGGCTGATAAGCAAGGTGAGATTTCCAAGTGCAACAGAATGCCGCCCAAAGTATGAAGCTAGAAGAAGATGATAGGTTAAATACTTTGCAAGCTTTCCGTTTGATACAAAGGAAAAGAGAGACAAACTCATATAGGATAAGTAACTGAATTCATCCAACCCAATCATAGCTACGGACCAATACACTGCAGATCTATGATGATGACTATGTCATGGCTACCAATGATACACTTTATATCCATGAATAATAGATACAAGAAATAAGACATAGCTATGAGATATAAAAAGTAGATCTATGCCTCTCAATTTTAGATATAAAACACAGCCACCAAACATACAATGTGGATCTGTGTAATGACCATAGCTGATCTCAAAACGCAACCTGAGCATAGGAAATGATGAGAAAACCTAATCAGTCAGGGTATTCATCCCGATGTCCAAACTATACGAATATAACCATGTGATTACAATGTCTTGATGTCGAACATGGTAGAAACCACTTGATTACCAGTCAATAATGTAAACGGTTAACAAGTGCGAGGGTAATCATCATTGATGTCAATAATCCCCAAGGTATATCAGTACATACCATCGAATGTGAATAAAGGACTTGAAGTCAAACACTCAATGAGATATTTCAATCAAGAGTCAATGATGTAAACTCATGTCGAAAGCGAGGTAACCTACCATTGAGGCATGCAGGCCCAAGGTACTATATAGGTTTCTAGCTCTAATTCCTGGATAATGATTTGAATTCGACGGGAATAGACGTGTCACAGGAGGGCCATGATGATTCCCACATTAGTAACACAAAACTAGGAAAAAAAATTGATTTGAAGTAACAGACTGACTCAGACAATGAATGACTCTTAAAGACAAGTGAAGTTATTGATTATGGGAGAGCCATCCTTTGAACAATTTGATGACATGACACATGACTTGGTAGCATTGACTTAAACAAGAATATAACCAGGTGTAATGCAAGGAATTTGACAAAGCATTCTTTAAATTGACTCAAAGGAGTTAGGTGACTCACAAAAGTGGATTGACTCGAAGAAAACCCAACTGTTCATATATGCAAATGCAAACAGGTTCCATGTTCAAAGGTGGACTATAGAGTACTTCCATATAAACAAATGAAAACCATTCCCCTTTTCTTTAATTTCCCCATCTCTAAAGGTCAGTTCCTCTTTTCATTTTTACGAGTTCAAAGAGGGTAACAAACACTCGTTGAAGCTCATCAAGTGATCAGTCCATTCTCATATTTTTCACGAACCTGAAGAAAGGAGGGGTTCGTTCCCAAATAGGGTCTTTCATCATGTAATTTTGTGAGTCCGATAAAAGAAAACTCATTTGTCGTTTCATGTTTAGAGATTCTGAAATGACTAAGAAGACTCCAAAAGGTCCTTTTCTGTAAATAAGGCCAGATGGTCCAAAAAAGAGATAACCTACCCCCCGACTAGTCGATCGTTCTGAATCTCTTACAAGCATGAATGCAACAAGTTCGCTTGGCAATATTTTTGTGTTTTGAGGAGACTGGAAAGAGCTTAAATATAACTCTCAAACTAGGTTCCTTTTTAATAATCATTTTTTACGAGTTTGAAAAAGTGAAAAAGTATACTCGACACCTTTCTATTGGAATTTTAATGAGCATGTAAAAAGTGTAAACAACGCTTAGTATTTTTCAGTTTTTCTCTAAGCTCGAAAAAGACAAAAATAGCTTAAATCGTAACCATGACCCAACATTCACCTGAAAAAACTCAAAAAATACCGTTAAAAGCCACTTTTTCAAAACTATAGAAAGTAAAAAATAAAAACCCACTTTTACCAAAATAATTTGGATTTCAAAATTAAATAAATTACAATGCATATTTGAAAACTCCAAACATTCTATAAATAGAAAGAGTGGGTTAGTTATTTTTACCACTTGTTTTTTACCATTTGTGAGTTTTGGAAGTTGGCTTTGATAGTAAGAGTCCCTTTGGTGATTTGGCAAGGGCATTCCACTCCATTGTTGCTTCATTCTCCATAGAAGAGGTAATCCTTTGACCTTTCTCTCTTTCTATGTTCAATAAATTCCATTTTGTCTCTTTTGCATAATATAACTCCAAGTTTTTAAAATGTTTTTTTTTATGGTTTAAAAGCAAGATAGATAAGATATTTCTCTTTTGCTAAGATAGGGTAGGGGATTAACCATCTCAATAGGTGTTTTGAACCACATTAGAAGGTAAATTTTTCTTCTTTTTGGGGTTTTTTGGCCGTCGGCCAACTCCCTCGGTGACACTCTATCAAGCTGGGATAGAAGCGTCGACAACACTCTATCCACAGGAGATGGACGCCCGATGCTCTGCATGCCAAAGGCAGAGGCACCGCAGTGCTCTGTACACAAAATCTAGCAGTGCCGCAAGGAAAAGAAAAGAAAAAAAATGAAACCCTAGACCACCAAAAAAAAAAAATTCCATGTTTATTATCTTGCTTTGCAATTTATCATTTTATTTTCTTTTCTTATTTTTAACCATGATAAGTTTTTTGACTATAAAATTGGCATGTTATAGGTACACCATGGTAATTTGGAAGGAAAGGGAGCATGAAGTCCTAGACAACCAAGCTGCAAATGATCCAGCCACCATTGAGGCTCTACGGAAATGCGGGCTTCTTAAGTATTTTCGGATACCGGGAATGAAACCAAATGTTCAGCTGCTAGAGTACATCATAGACATGTGGGATCCTGACCAAGAGAACTTTGTGGTGGGATTCCATATAGTTCCTATAGAGATCGAGGATATTTATTTTTTGACCAGTTTATCTATGAGGGGAAGCCCTATGGTTCTATCTGAAGCATGAGGGGGGGAAGGCTCTTTGGATTATATCATCAATTGACATTGCTCATTGGATACAGAGTCCCAATTGGGAAAGCTACGGATCAAGTCTGTAGTGGATCTCCCCTTTAGGATAGTAGTATACACCATTGGCAAGGTGGAAAGTACTAGGGCTTCCCACCTTACCAGTAGATCTCACATGCTATATGCTTTGCAGTGCATGGATCCCACTATCTTCACCTGGTGTGAAGGCATGCTGGCATGTCTGAAGAGTCAACTAAACAAGTGCAAAAGAGGCACACTGAAATAGTTTGGTTACGGAGCAGTGGTGGTGTCTTTTATCTTACGGTTGGTACCTCACATGAGGCCCCAAGTGATCATTACCAGACTGGATCCTGGGGATCCAAGGATGCTTGCATAGGTGACAGCTATGCCTCACCTCGGAGGTGGAGGACCTAAAGTCACTTACGGTTCTGGGTTCTTTCGCTGGTTGAGAAGCCAGCTACTTATGGTGGACGATTATGCCTACGAGGGGGTAGACTTCCGAAATGACTCAGAGCTAGTCTTACCTGAGGGGAAAGTGTGGGATGACCGAGGTAAGAAGACATTATCCACTTATGTTTTTGAAATTTTATATTTATTTCATTTTTATTTTCTGTAGTACTGAGATAAAAATGTTTTTCATGCAGACATTGGATCTGTCCGTCCAGTTGGGTCTGTCCCTATGTATATGTATTCTGAACTTTTTATGGTCCTGAATAGGCACTGAAAGCTAGAGATCCTTCAACCCAAATTTTATATCTCAGTGCTACAAAGTATATATATATATATGACAAACTTTTATATTTACAGTTGTGTGTGGAAAATGTGATGTGTGGAATTATTTATCTGCTTATGAATTTACACATGTTTTTATGTTTTCAAATGGACTTTCAAGTATGAGAAATATTCCAATCCAAGACATAGTTAGCTAGCGAATATGCCACATCATTTAAGTGTCTCGAGATGTGATGATATGTAACTTTCTCAAAAGACCTCTCTAACAACCTAACTCTTCTGAAAATATGAAGAAGCATGGTATTTCGAATGGTGTAGACTCGAATAAGTTGTTGAACAACCAGTTTAGAGTCTAGGTAAACCCTAATTTCCCTTACATCATTAGCTAGGGCTTCCGTCAACAATCTGATTACAGCATGATATTCCGCCAGATTGTTGGTGGAGGGACCTAAAATAATACCCCTAAACTCACCAACTCACTTGTAGGAGAGTACAGTACCCAAGTTGTTGATTCAAGGTTAAGTGTATATCGATGAGAACCATCAGCAAAACTAATGAAGGAAGTCATCTGTCCATCAGACAAAATACATTCATAAGTAGGGTTTTATGGAAAAAAAATATTTTAAATCACACAAAAGACACACCTCTCAAAGCTTAAGACACACAACAAACTATAAACAATATTTACAAAGACCCTATGCTAGATGACCTAGGCATAGTATCTCTTGAGGTAAATCCCATTTCGGGGCTCTCCCAAAGGTATCCCATCATAATCAACCAATTCATATGCCCCCTTCTCTAAAACATGACTGACAATATAGGGCACATGCCACATAGACTCAAATTTTCCTGCCCCCATCTTGTCATGCTTCTGGTCATAGGTAAAAACCATATCTCCTTCATTGAAGGAACAGGGTCAGAAAGCCCTGTCATATTGGACTTTAATTCTTCATTTATGTGCCTCATTAGCTAAGGCAGCGTCACATCGAGTTTCATCAAGTTTGTTCAGATACAGGAATATTTCTTCGTCTATAGTGGTATTGGGTAATAGTTCCACGACACTTTTTAAAGAAGGGATCTCACATTCTATCGGGAGGGTAGCTTCCAGTCCGTATACTAGTTGGAAGGGTGTAAA
>LPNX010068247.1:0-20736 GCA_001517045.1 Pseudotsuga menziesii | reverse complement strand
TCAATGGTGGGGCCTTGGCCTTTAACTCCACACCATGATCATTTACAATATACACATCATATACATCTAATGTAACGGGGTCAAAACCGGGGCATTACACGTAAAGGATGATTTTAAGAAGGAGTTTGGTGCACCTGTGTATGATGAATATGAGGAAGAACACTCGTAGACTACACCTGAAGAGCCAGATGTTGAACCAAACCTCGATGATAAAGAAAATCAAGATGCAATGCAAAGTCTGAAGGTTAAAGAGGAAAAGGACGATAAGGGAACTGGAGGTGATATCCTACCCTTCTGTTATGCCTCCTTTGAATTAATACAGCACTTGATTAAAACCTCTAACCAAAAGCAGAAAGAAGGGGAGATGGTGCAATTCAGAAACCTGTACAGGAAAGAAGATGATAAGAATAAAATGCCAGGTAATCCCTCTCTAGCTACCAATATGTCGAGGGTTTGTGATGAGGTGTTGATTCATAGAGAAGGATGCAGTAGCCCTCAAATGAATACATTTTCAGACGTTCTGCCTTCAGGAGTACCACCTCACACAGGAGGAATATGCCTACTTGGTTCCACTGGAGAAGCGGAGGACCTCCCTCTTGAGGCACATCAAGCTCTTATTGTAGAAATTTTGAGTGAAAAAGGGGATGCCTCATTGAAGAAAGATTTTGTGGACCACCTTCTACAATCATCCAAGTATCATCCTAATGAATCACTAGAAGAAGGGAGTTCCAGACAGCTTTCCCATGAACATATGACAGAATATGCTAGATATTTTTGTGATTTCCATGACCCCGTAGCGGAGTACATGGAAGGGTTGGGTAAGGGTAGTGATGGGTTACCTCTCTGCTTTGATGATCAGTTTGTTTGTCATTACCCTCTCCCTTTATTTATTTCATTTTTGTCCATTAAGCATGAAAAAATAACAATACTGTTAGGCAAGTTGCTTGATTGGCTTCATTGGAAATCTGATTTCACTTAATCAGACTCATGTACTAAATTACATAGGGTAGGTAGGAACAAATAAGGTTGATCATCATCAAGAATTTCCTTCATTTCTATTGTAGTTTGTTTTCATTTTCAGTTGCAAGCATGGGTTTGCAGTCCAGAACATAGTTTGCAAGAGTGGCATAAATTCGCTGAAGCAGTATCTAGGAGCAGAATGGAGATTTCAAAGAAAGGTTGAAGGCATCCCAATGGTTTTGGCACTTAGTCTATAGGGGTTCTTTTCTACCTCACTGGGAGGATAGCATCCCTTGTGGAGCCAGTTGTTAACACTCCATTTTTCAACAATCTATTTGTAAGACTGACAAGAGTTCGATGAGGGTCCCATTCCTTTGAAAACCTTGTGTGAGCTCCCTTCAGGTTATCAGAGGTGCAAGGTAAAGAAGAAAGCGATAGGTGCACTGAAAGCATTAACGAGACTCAAGATCAAAGGTTGAGGTTGGTCATATTGGAAAACTTTCTAGGGCTGAGGCTCTTCATTGTAAATAAGATTCGATGCTTGTGTTATGAATAAAATTGCAGAGGAAGAGTTGTTTCTCATGACAGAGATTCATGTGTCGTTGCTTCTTCCAATATGTATTTTTCTTTACGTGAAATGTGCTTCCTATTTTCATTCTAGTTTGTTTATTTCTTTCATGTATGCAACTTAGTGTATAACAGGTAGGAATTCATACTTGCTATGCTCTGGCTATTGTTTCAGACATTTATCAATTTTTCTTCTAAAGTTACGTGAAATTCATATGGCTGGTGCTCCGCGCGATGGGATTTTCTTTCTCGTCCTCTAACCATCTGCGAAATAGCTCCTGATTGCAAGATCAACGGCTACCTTGCCTCTGTTTTCAACCCCATGCCTTTCTTTCTCTCATGCAAATGTTCCCTACTCAGGTTTTTGACTCCATTGCCAATGGTCCCTTGCCCCAATAATCCCACTTGCATCTCACATTAATAGACCTTGTCCCATTCAGGATTCTAGCCTCCTGACCATCCTTGATTGAATATCTTACGTGGAGTAGACTCTAAAGACAAACAAGAGATCCCTCTCTGATTGCACAGGGCCGTATGCGCAGTCTAAAGTGGTTCTATTGTTTCCTGGGAGTGGGCCCTTCCCCTCGACCTTGGGGCCTCAAATCTCGGTGCCCATAGTAACAAGCTCGCTTGGAAATATTTTTGTGTTTTGAGGAGACTGAAAAGAGCTTAAATATAACTCCTAAACCAGGTTCCTTTTTCATAATCCATTTTTTACAAGTCTGAAAAAGCGAAAAAGTATACTCGACACCTTTCTACTGGAATTTTAATGAGCATGTAAAAATTGTAAACAACGCTCAATACTTTTTCAGTTTTGCTCTAAGCTCGAAAAAGAAAGAAAAATGCTTAAATCGTAACCATAACCCAACATTCACCTGAAAAAACTAAAAACATACCATTAAAAGCCACTTTTTCAAAACTATAGAAAGTAAAAAGTAAAAACCCACCTTTACCAAAATAGTTTGGATTTCAAAATTAAATAAATTACAATGCATATTTGAAAACTCCAAACATTCTATAAATAGAAAGAGTGGGTAAGTTATTTTTACCACTTGTTTTTTACCATTTGTGAGTTTTCGAATCTTGATTTGATAGTAAGAGTTCCTCCGGTGATTTGGCAAGGGCATTCCACTCCATTGTTGCTTCATTCTCCATAGAAGAGGTAACCCTTTGACCTTTCTCTCTTTCTATGTTCAATAAATTCCATTTTGTCTCTTTTGCATAATTTAACTCCAAGTT
Organism: Pseudotsuga menziesii; assembly: GCA_001517045.1. Classification (NCBI taxonomy): domain Eukaryota; kingdom Viridiplantae; phylum Streptophyta; class Pinopsida; order Pinales; family Pinaceae; genus Pseudotsuga; species Pseudotsuga menziesii. The sequence goes on along the minus strand of LPNX010068247.1, from coordinate 17,970 downwards.
TTTAAAATGTTTTTTTTTTTATGGTTTAAAAGTAAGATAGATAAGATATTTCTCTTTTGCTAAGATAGTGTAGGGGATTAACCATCTCAATAGGTGTTTTGAACCACATTAGAAGGTAAATGTTTCTTCTTTTTAGGGTTTTTTGGTCATCGTCCAGCGCCCCTGACGGTGCTCTATCAAGCTGGGACAGAAGCATCAATGACACTGCGTCCATAGAAAACAAGCGCCCGACGCTCTACATCCCAAAGGCAGAGGTGTCACGGTTCTCTGTGCACAAATGCTAGCAACACCACAGGGAAAAGAAAAGAAAAAAAATGAAAGCCTAGACCACCAAAAAGGATATGGAAAGATTGTCACAAAAAGTGACCTAGGACTGAGGTAATCCAAAGAGAAAGGGCAGACTCGAATGGAGAAGAGTGGGATCAATTCAGAGAAACAAGGATTTAGAGAAAGCAAGAGGTAGAGGGAGGCTAAGGCGAGTTTTTTGGGTTAAAAGCGAGGGTTTAAACAGCATGTCAAGTATAGAGGGAGGCATGCTGACCCAAACATGGAGTATAGGCTGAGGGTTATGGCTGGTAAAATATAGCATTGAGGGTGATACAAGAGTGTAGCGAGGTTGTTAGGAGTTCTAGGAGAGACTAGGGAAGGTGGGAGAGGTCCTAGAAAGTTCAAAGGTAGAGGTAGCAACTGACTGTTTGGGCAGCGCTGGTTTAAAGAAGGATCTATATATAACCTAAGGACTAACCATAAAACTAATCTAAACACAAACCCTAGACTAGGTTTATGGAAGAAGAGTGATGTGAAAGCCAAGGGAATCTACCCTAACACAATCCCTACCCAACCTAGGGCTTCTAGGGAGGATGGATAACCTAATGAGGAAGGGTTCCTATAGTAAACAACTATCCTAGAAAAACTAAGGATAAACCTTAGAGCACTCTCACAAGGAGATGTGCTTTAGCTTTCTAAGATGATTAGAAGGATGGTAATGGCCTATCATAGGAAAAAGTGCAGTGCTAGGGCTACCACTTAGACTTGAATGAGCATCATCAACCACATTTCAAATAAAGAGATGAGAATCCTAACCTCTTTGTGCTCATGTTTAGCCAGCAAATCAAAACATCACCAAGCAAATAAACTTCACCAAATAATTATCATAAAATATCTTTCATTATCCTAGAAAACCTCCTCAAGAGGGGCGCATCTCTCCAAAGAGCCCTAGCAAGGATAAAACAAGTGCATAGTGTATTATCCCATAAGTTTTGTATTTAAAATGAAAGTGAGGAGATATATTTATATGATCTCACACTCACTTTTTACAAAATATCAAAGCCTACGTACCTTAAAATAAGTCAACTTGAAATTAGAAAATTTCAACTGATAATTAAAAGAAAATAATAAAAAAATATAGCCTAAGGTAGGCTACCTGGGGTATTTGTACCCCCAAGTGCAAAAATACTCTCAAATAAGCGAACCACTTCAAACAAAAGGGTGGAGTGAACTGGAGGGAGGGTGTTATACCCCATCTAACCCCTAGAATGTTGTAAAATCCCTCAATTCCCTCCTCAAATCATGAAAATTCCTAGCATAGAGGATGGCTTCGTATGAGGAGATAAGGCTAGGGAGAGCATATTCCCACTGACTAAAGGGACAAGAGGGTGTCCTATGTCGTTGTTAATGGAGACAAGTGTCTCGCAACTGAATCAAAGGCCACCAGATCATATAAACAAGATATGGAGCTATGTGACTTAGTGGTCAACCCTTAGGATCCCAAGACACCAACCTGAAGGTTAAAAACCCCATCAAAGGGTAGTCAATAGTGCCATTAATCCATAGTACTCCTAAATGTTGGACCAAAGGTCCCAGCCATGACCACCATTGCTCGATAACACCCATCCTAGTAAAAAACATAGACCTCTCTCCCTAGGTTACACCTGAAGGTTTACTGGGTATAGGTGGAGTGTAACAATGGGGTAACCCACAATTTTATAGATGTAGCATGGACTGCTAGTTAGGGTATTCAGACAGAGGAATTTGAAGGGTTCACAGTAGCAGTAGCAGGCAATAACAACATGAAATGCAACCATTGGATTCCCGAACTAAATGTCACAATGGGAAACTATAATATGGCTGACTCACATACGTGGTAAATGTAGCAAATACAAATCTACTATTAGGGGTTCAATGGATCTATTCTATAGGGAAGTATACCATGGATTATAGGACAATGGAAATGGAACTCTAGGGACATGATGGAAAAAGGGTGGTCTTAAGGGGCTTGAAACTTATCCCCACAAGCCAGTATAGTCATAGAGGATGAAGGACGTACTCAGACAGATAGACATAGAGTGGTCAGCCGAATGTGTTGTCACTTTTCAGAAACCTCCAGATAACAACACCCAACATCCATCATATATACATGCATTACTGCAAAAACATGACGGATTATTCATAGATATTCCAACAGGTCGATCACCAGACATAGGGTTTGAGCACATTATTGATTTAGAGGAGGGAACAAAGGCATTCATCACCACTTCATATAGGCACCCCAAAAGGTACAAAGATGAGATAGAAAAATAAATGAAGGAATTGTTGGAGTTAGGTTGCATATGACCAAGTTCTATCCCATTTGCATCATTAGTAGTAATGGTAAAAAATAAATATGGCACCTTACGGATGTATATCAATTACAAGTACCTCAACAAGAAAACTATCAAAAAAAGGTACCCCATTCCCATAATTGATGATTTAATGGATAAGCTACAGGGGCGAAGTACTTCTCAAAATTTGATCTTTGATCAAGATATCATTGTATGTGAGTAAGGAATCAAGATATTGCAAAGATAACTTTTCATTGCCACTTTGGTCAGTATTAGTTCTTAGTCATGTATTTTGGACTCACCAATGCAACAACAACTTTTCAATCTTACATGAACCACACCTTTAAGGCTCAATTCCAAAAGGTTTTACTTGTGTTCTTTGATGACATTATAATTTACAGTAAAACTTGGAAGCAACATTTGAGACACCTAGATGTGGTACTGGGAATTTCGGAAGAACAATCCATTTACATGTCTAAATGTGAGTTTGGTATGCAAGAAATGTTATATCTAGGGAATGTAATAAGCAAATATTGAGTATAGGTTCATATGGAAAAAATTAGAGCTATCTGGGATTGGCCTACACAAAAAAAATGTAACAGAATTGAAGGAATTTTTCGGCCCTTGCATTTACTACAGGAGGTATGTTAAAGGTTTTTCTCAATTGACAGCACCAATCACAGATCTTACAAAGAAAGGGGCATTTAGATGGACAAGAGGGGCACAATAGACGTTTGAAAAAATGAAAAAAATTACAAGTTCATGTCCTGTTTTGGAATTACCCAATTTTACTCAGCCATTTGTAGTAGAGTTTAATGCTTCAGGGGATGGAATAGGGACAGTATTGATATAGAACCATCACCCAATCGCCTTTGAAATCAGAAAACTTAAATATTATGAATGCCACTACTCTATATATGACAAGGAAATGCTAGTGATCTTACACACCTTAACAAAATTTAGGCAATATTTGGTAGGAAGCATGTTTAAAATTAAGACGTATCACAACAACCTCAAATACTTATTAGAACAAAAGGAGTTGAATGAATAGAAAAAAAATGGGCCAGCAAGGTACATGCATATGACTTTGAAATAGAATATGTTAAGGGAAAAAACTATGTTATAGCAGATACATTATCAATATGACCACCCTCTTTATCACTCATGAGTATATATGTCATCTAGAGGTCTCATATCTTTGTTGAATATTCAAAAAATAAATTTACTTGTGAGTTATTAGACAAACAAATACAAGATGACCAGTACACAGTGATCGATGAAATTATTTACTACAAGAATAGGATATACCTAGTTCCAGAATCATCTTTAAAGCAAAAGGTTTTGTAGGCATCACATGATTCACCATTATCATTGCATCAGGGGTTCTTAAAAACTTACATAAGGACTAGAGAGAGGTTCTACTTGAAAGGCCTCAAGGAATATGTAATACAGCATGTTCGAGAGTGCAGTATGTGCTTACATAATCAAATTGAACACACTCATCCAGCAGGGTTATTTCATCCAATACATATACCAGAGTAGAAATGGGAGAGAATATTGATGGATTTCATTACAGGATTACCCAACAATACAGGGACAATATTTCTTATACGTGGTAGTATACCGATTTTCAAAATTTTCTCACTTATTTTCCATTCCTTCTTATTATTGCTCATTACTGGTAGAGGACTTGTTTTTCAAGAAGTTTTTAGACTACATGGACAACCTAATACAATTTTCAATTATCAATATAGTAAATTTACCAGCGCCTTATGGCAGGATATTTTCATATTAGTTGGGACAGAATTAGCCACTAGCACAAGTTATCATCCTGAGAGTGATGGACAAACAAAAATAGTCAACAAATGGATTGAGGGGTATTTAATAAATTATGTAGCAGGGAAATAGAGGACATGGATTAAATGGCTACACATGGGTGAGTACTACTATAAGAGAATTCACGGATAGCTCAAACCCAACAAAAATTATACATGGACAGAAACAAGGTCAAGCATAGTTTTGAGGTAGGACACTTGGTATATTTACGGCTACAACCTTAAGACAATCTTCACTCAAGAAAAAAGGAGTGGAGAAACTGAAAAATCACTTGTATGGTCCTTACAAAGTAATTAGAAAGGTTGGGGAGGTGGCCTATGAGCTGGAGATTCCATATGAAAGAAAATTTCATAATGCATTTCATGTATCAAATCTCAATAAAAAAAAGTGGGGCAACACATCACTCTATCCATAGAGTTACCTCCAATAGATGATGAAGGACTCCTAGTGCTAATTCCACAAAATATTCTACAGATTCGACAAAGGAAACTCAAAAACAGGGTAATTCAGGAATACTTGGTACAATGGAAATAATTACCTATTGAATATGCTACATGGGAAGGAGAATAGATATTGTAGCATCCTGGTTTACAGTTGCATTAGGACAAGCAATTTCAAGCGGGGAGGACTCTAATGTCCTTTTCTAAATAAACATCTGAGATACCTATTAACCTATTTAATTCCCATAGGTTCAAGTGGGTATCAAGAAAAGGGAATTGAATGAGGACATTTATTATAGGGAACAGAAAGGAACATCTCTTCATTATTATTAGGTCATTAGTATATTAGAAAAGGCCATCAAAGCAGATATCAAAAATCATGTGAAGCATGCAGGCATTATTTCATATTACATAAGTCAATGAGAAATTAGGTATGCATGCACGCAAAAGTAAAGTCATGCAAACCCTAAAATTTATATGCAAACCCTAAAAGCTATATAAGAAGATAATTCAAACCAAAAGGGTATATATTATCATTATTCATTTTGGAGTTTCGTTTCAAGAGCAGACGTAGCAAGCTGGGGTTGGAGATGAGAGTCTTCAGCTAGAAAATGTTTTCGGAAGTGAAATATATATGCCCTAATCACTTTCCAGATAGGTCACTCATATCTATCATCAACATATCAAGCATTCATTACTCTTCATAGATTTAGCACACCAAGAAAGACTAATCATACAGGGATCATGTTTTTACTACTGGGTCCCATTGGAGATCCAGGCAGTAATTCACATATTAGATCCAGATACTTCTTACTTTCCTTGCGTGATACTTCTATCATCACTAGAGGGGTCATATTATTATATTGGGAGACCATCAAGTCATCTAATGTTCATCCACATAAGTTACAATTAGAAATGTAGGAGGCAAGGGCATCCCCCTTTCTGAGTAAATCAATTTGCTACTGACCTTAGAGGAAGCAAATATTCTACATGTGTCCGCCATTATCTTCAGAGAGGCCATATAACGCTTCCTATAAATTTTTGGCATCTACTGCCATGTATTGAAGTTGTTCTGAGGAGATCTCTATCAAAGAAGAATGTTTTTATTATGCATCGTAGTCACCTCAAAGTAGGCATCACATTTTTTGAGATCTAGTGGATGCATGGAATGCATGTATTTTGTATGTTGAAGAGTCTTTGTAGCTATAAATATTGGTATGTTACTCAAATATTACTTAGTATTATTTCCTATTTTATCTCCATATCTGTTATATTTAGGGTTTTTTTGGCACATAACATATTTTGCATACAAAAACCAATTATTTATCAAACACACCTGAGACACATAAACAACAAAGAAATCATCATTACCTATTGGTATAAGGATAGAATATCAGTTGGGATATTTCATTTGGACTCAAGCAACTTGACTTTAATTGAATTACAGAGTCAATTGAAAGGCTAGGTAATAAAACTATGGATGGATACTTTTGTGCAAAACTACTAAGCTTCATAAAATTTTCACAGATATCAACCTTCCTCAATCTTTCACAAAGCATCTATATTTGTATGGCATACAAGCGGTCTTTTTTAGCATATTCGAACTTTATCATGCATGAGAAATCTTTAATTATTCCAAGTTTGAACCAATCCCCGTCCACTATTGTTATCACTTAGACCGAATGGAGAAGGAAACGACACCACTATTATGTTCACTGAGAACACATGACATTCAAGCAAAGAGAAACATTAAGAAAACACATACACAACAAGACAATGTTTGGGGAAGGGTACCCAACCACTTTATTAGTCTACTTGAACATATATTTGTACAAAAATATGAGGTTGGAGAGATTACAGCCCCTCCAACTACTCGCCCATTTATGTTGTGTTTAATATAATAATACATAAATATGATGACATTTAAGAACCCGAAGGTCCCCTCAACAATCACACTATGACAACACAACTTATATGCCAATATAGAGAAATGTTGATTCAACAAGCATACAATTCAGTATCTAGGATACATCATGGATTAATATGGTGTGTGTATGGATCTAACTAAGATCCAATTTATTCCCAATTGGATGGCCTGGACAACTCTTTTAGAGATTCATAGTTTCTTGGTCCTCAACAACTTCTATCATCAATTTGTGTTGGGGGTTCTCTCGTATCACTTGGCCCCTAATCCAAGTGACTAAGGGAGGGGGGAAATCCAAGCTCATTTGGTTTGAGTCACTAGAAAATTCCTTTGATAATATGGAACACCAATTTTTTCAGCACCATTACTCACTCTATGAGACTTACAACTAAGAAAAATGGAAAAAAGAGAAATACCTATGTTTGGTGGAGATGAAGATAAGGACAAAATTAATCCCTTTTAATGGTTGAGTAGGAATTGGTGCATAAAATAAGTGGAGTCAAAGAGAAGAAACTTGAGGATTTTTTCAAGATACAATCCCTTAATAAATAACTCATTAAGAAGGTTTAAATATTGTAAAAGGAATTGTAAAAGGGAAAGAATAGGAAAGGAAAATGGGAAAAGGATGAATCAAAGGAATAATTGAAAAGGAAGGATGAAGAAATGAGTAAATTAAGAAACCATTATAAAAATTTACTAGATTAGGTCAAGATATCAAAAGAAGAAAAGAAGCATAGTCAAAATCAATAAAAACCAAGTATCTTGGGTGAATAGACTACCAAAAGACTTGAAGAAGAAATTTGCATGAAGGTTAAAGAAGCTATAAACGTAAATTACATAAAAGAATAAATGAAATCCAAAATTTAAGAAGGACATAAGAAATTAATGAATAGCATCACATTGTAGCTTCAAAAGGAGAAGGAAGAAAATATTGTATAAGGACATTAAAAAAATACTTGAAGAAGTAAATCTCCATCTTGAAGATGTACATGTCAACTATGAGGGTATTATCTCAAAGTAAAGAGTGATAAAAGACCACACACAAAGGACAGAGGACACCATTATCTTTGAAAATAACATTTGATGATATGAGTGTGCAAAATGAAGAGAACCATCGATATGAATCCATATTGATATCCTCATTACCAAGAAAGATAAGGAAATATACACTGACACTATCAAGGAAGAAGATGTAATAATTTACAACATGCATAGAATAGGGCATCAAAAAACTAGTATTCAACAAGATATTATCAAAGACCGAAAACTACAACAAATTAGAAAACTCACAATCACAACACATGGAACTAAAATCATGCAACCAACATTAAGGATTAAGAATGAAAAGAATCGAATTAGAATGATCAATAGAAACAAGAAAACAAAAATATAAGGAAATCATGTTACTTAGTTTCAGCACATGTAAATGCATCAACTACAAATATTTAAGGACACGGATTTTCAAATGAAGGTACTGGGATATGACCCAAGGGGGGCATATATGGGTTAAATGTAATACTCCAAATTTTCATAAAAATTTAAAATTTTTCTTACGACAATTAATGTTTAAAATCATCTCTTAAGAGAGTCACTTAATTGCTAACAGTTATCATACTAAGGTCTATTATAGATACTAAACAAATTCATTTATTAATTTCGATAATTGCATTCTTCATTATCTGCATTCATAAATAAGTATTGAAAGATTGATTTAGTAGGTAATGATCTAAAGTAGTATGAGATGAAAACAACTGTTTGTTTACTATGTACTAAATTTTATTTCCTGTTTAAAATGAAGAAACTTCAGTTCATGCCCGAGGATTACTAATCTTTTGAAGCTAATGCAGTGAAATGATGATGCTTATACAAGTCTATTTACAAGTAAGACGTTTTGTATCCTAGTTTCAGGATCGAGATTAGTTATCTCAACTAGCAAAAGTAAAATGCTAGAATATTTGTTTAGTTTACAGCCTTGAGAAAAAGAAGGTATCGCCAAACCTGTATCTTTTCCAAATATTGAAATTGTTAAGTTGTTACACAACGTTTGAGGTCTAAGCTGTTAACCTTCTTTATCTTGGTTTAAGGACATAATGTTTGCATGTACATTTTCTTCTTATTTATTTATTTATACGCATAAGTACTTGGAAATCCAAGCAAAAATAGAAATATATGCTTTCTACATAACTTTGAATATAACTTGTACATCCTATGTTTATCCTTTTGTTGTTATATTAAAACCAAATCCTACATGCAACTCAAGAGAATGATAAATTTTGCAAACTAATTCTTGCAATACATTGTTATTTGTTACCAAGGCAATTTCTATGTACTTGTATCAATATATAATCATAATCAATTATTACATAAGTTTAGGTATAAAAGAAATGACATTTATATAAGAAACTTACGATTTCATGCAGAGTATAGTTTTATTATTACCTAGGTATTTACCAAGGAAAAGTGCAAATGAATACATTATATGGTTATAACTGAAGTATTAATATTTACAAAGGTTTGTATAACAGGTTAAAATGGTGTCATTCGAAACTATAGAAGAACTCCAATTGAAACCCATGTGATTTGCCTCTAAGTGGAATCCACATGGCTATCGTTTACTGGATAGGGTTTTGGTGTAGGTAAACCCTACTACAAAAGCATTCAAAACCCTAAATTCTTGCATTGTTTACTATACCTTTGTAGCTGTGAGAAACGCCGACAGGCTCATGGCCTCATGGGCCTTTGATGCCATTGTTTTGTCCATGTAAGTGAGGGCGTTTGATGCCAAAATCCAGCTCTGTGAATGTCTTAACCCATGTATCGGTCAAGCTGAAACCTCTGTTTGATAGCAGTGTGGTTACTTGTGGAAAATCATTGATAGTGGGGACTTTGGTTTCATCATAGCTTTTACTATTTGTTTTTCCCTTTCTTGTTGAGATCCTTGGTAAGTGTGTCTCCTGCACAACTCTAGTCATGGAGTTTTTCTTTGTTGGTTCCCTTCCCATCCTTTGATGCGGTTGTAAATTGGAGGTTTACAAAAGGACGCTTCAAGGCCATAAGCATTAAAACTGAAATAGATAACCCTTTTTTTTATCTAATTAATTGAGTTGTCATCAAATTTTCTTTTTAACTTTAAACGAACTGTAAGTAAAAAGAAATTTATTGTCATTTTAAACTTGAAATGTACAGAGTTAAAAGAGAGGAGGTTTTGAAACATGACTCCCAGCTGAGCATGGAGAAGGGTCGGCAAGTAACTGCGAGTTGGGGCTGCCAACATTGCTCGAATGATTTGGTAAGCCTTGGCTCGACGACCTGAGGTTTCTTCTGTGGTGATGTGTGGGGTTTGGAAGGATGTTTTCTCGTATATTTTGGAGCTCCCTTGTCCTAGTTTTGTTTTGAACAACGCTTGTTTGTAAAGGTCGTGTGGCCATGACTTGTTTTATTTACAGTAAATTTTTGGACAGGCCATAAGGCTCTAACTTTGTTATGATGTGCTGCATTTTAAAAATATGATAGGGTTTTCATTTCGTAGACTTGTATATAATGGTAAAATTTATGGCCATATGGCTCGACCATTTTGTTTGTTAAAGACTGTTAACAGATAGAGACATTTTGGGTTTTAAAAGAACCTGTGTTGTTTTTAATAGATTTTACAGTCTTCCAAGTAATTTATGATATTTGATTCTGAAATGTTTATGTTGATTTAATTTTTATTTTATTTAAATAATATTATAGGGTTTTTATTATAAATAAAAATTGAGAAAAGAAAATAGAAGAAAAGAGAGTCTTCTTGGTCGTAAGATTTTCCCTTGAGACCTTTGAAAGATTTAGAATTTTAATTTTAAATTTATTTCTTCCTACTCTGTTTATTTTTAATATATTTTTACTTTTTGTGCATAAATTCAATTCGATATAATATCTGTTTATATATAAGATTGGTAAATAGTGAGGGTTTTGAAAGAAAACAAAGCTTTGTAATTTCATTTTTATTTATACCCTGCTTCATTTTATTGTGCTTATTATTAATTATTGTATATTTGTTGTTTTATATTACAATGTTACTACAACTATGTATTTGTTAGTTATAAAACCTAGATTATTACTACATTTTCATTATATTGTTAATAATAATCTAAGTTATTTCTATTTATGTTATTTTTCTCTTTCTGTAATAGTTAATAATTATATGTATTTATATTAGTTTTAATCCTTAAAAATAGATGTGTTTACTGTGCTAAAAAGAACACAGTTGCACAAACTGTGTAGTGTCTTTTAATAAACATTCTTTTGTAGTAGTTTATATTTATACTTTTTACAGATGTATTTTAGTTAATGAAACTTCTGAAAATAGAGAAATTCTTCTACTAAACATTCCTATAAAGATAACAGTTGAAAGTAAATAATCATATTCCTACACTTCTTGATTTGATTTAGTCATCATACTTAATTTCACCTACTGTCCTAGATTACTACCTTCTTGAAGGTGTGGAAAAATACAGTCTAGTAATTCTTTCATCAGTAAATTTTAAACTAACCCTAATACATTCTTTCGAATACATATTTAACCAAAATTGATCTATCCTTGAACAATAAAATATTTAACTAACTAACAAAGAATTCAGACATATAAATGCATTAACTCTTAGATTTATACATTCCAGATTTACATGCTTGCATAGAGAAATTAGAAATAACATGTAGAACCTGGTAATATAGCAAAGGAGACAACAATCGAAGGAGCCTGTTCCTCCCAACCAACTCCTGAAGATAGATGAGATGCAAATCTTAGGACCCCTGAGCCTGTCTACTGGTCCACCTGGTTGAAAGCACTAGGTGAGAGAATAGGTTTAGAAACCTCTGCAACTCCACAGAGTAATCAGCAGTTATACTTCTACCTGTAGCAGTAAGAACTCAAGCAGCACTAGTTCAGTAAATCAGAACTTCCTACTCCAAACACTTCTTCCTGTCCCCTCCATCGAATTTCTTATGCACCAATTTCACTTAGAAATTTCACAAGTAAAGAATGAACAACCTCAGTTGAATTCAATTGGTAGTTTTATGGCATGCCTAGGTCTTTTGGGTCAGTTTTCACTTAATGAGCCACCTACTCTTGTTCCACTTTCTTGGGGAACATGACCACAAAAATAGGGAAGTTTCCTCCTGCAACAACTAGAAGTAGTTTGAGGACGCTGCCAAGTGTCAATCTGCTCTCAACCCAGCCTATTCCACCAAGTGGCCAGTAAACATTCATTTAACAGCCTCCTTAAGCTGTTGTCTCATCTTTTATTTATTAATTAATAAAATATTCAGCAATTAAATACAATTATCCTTGACCCCACTTGGTCAATAATTAAAAACTTTATAATAAAATTAAAACATAATGTCTCCTAAAACATAAAATGTTTTTGCAATTTGGGGTATGTGACATTAAATGTATATGATATGACCCCAATGGGGAATATATGGGGATAAATGTATATATGTAAAGAAGTAAATGTATATGTAATAGTGGTCATCCTAATGAAGGGGCCTAATATTTGACCAGTGAATAGGTATCTATAAAGGTATTATAGTCCTTGTTGAGGGAACATGTCAAATGATTATTTGAATATCTTGGGATATTAGGAGAAGAATCTCCTATTCTTTAGAGATTTATTGTGTAACTTATCTTTTTAATCTAAATTGGAGTTTTTCTCCATGTTTGCAGTTGTTTACATGGTTTGCACTCTTGTTTCTTATGATAATTTAAGGATTTTCTCCCTCAACAAGGATTTTATTTTTTACATATACAATTATCCCATATATGACTACCGTAAAGTCATATCATATACATTTAACCCCATATATCCTCCCCCTCGATTCATATCATAGTACCATTATTTAAAAATATGTATCCTCAAAGATATAATGATGACCAAATTTTAGATAAAATTCCTTCTAAATCATTATAAAACTTCATATCTAACTCATTCAAAATGGATTAAGAATGTTTCTCACATTATTTCTTACAAATATGACCCTCATTTACTTTTTAAAAAGATTAACAATTACCTTGGCGATGCATGGAGAACTCATAGTTGATGAATGGATAACCAACAATAACAATTCATGGAAGATAACGAGAAGAATGTGATATATATATATATATATATATATATATATATATATATGTATGTATATATATTCAACAAGATATTATCAAAGACCGAAAACTACAACAAATTAGAGAACTCACAATCACAACACATGGAATTAAAATTATGCAACCAACATTAAGGATTAAGACCGAAAAGAATCGAATTAGGATGATTAATGGAAACAAGAAAAAAAAAATATAAGGAAATCATGGGCGCTCGCATGAACTTGGTTCCACTTAAGAAATCAGAAACGCACTTCCGAAGTGCAAATCAAGAACGCATATGCGTTATTGATGGTACGTTCGAAATAACCCGAGCCCAAACACAAGGCTAAGGTTCGTAAAAAAGTATCGTGTATGCGATATATCACATATGCGTTTTCTAAATGTTAAATATCGCATATGCGATATTTAACATTTACAAAATGCATATGCGTTTTGTAAATGTTGAATATCGCATATGCGTTTTTGTAAATGATGATTCGACATCAAGGTCGTAGACATTTTTTTAGGGGGGGATTGTGAAAACCCTAGTATATGACCACTATGGGGATCTTGATTCTCATAAATGGTTAGTTATTATCCATCGTGTGGTGCTTATTATGAGATGATGTTTAGGACTCAATATCTCCTTGTTATATGTTGATTTTAACTAACATTTCTCCTTGAAACATGTGTTTATATTATGATTGTGATGATTATTCACTTAATTAAAAATTACTTAATAGTAATTTTGAGAACTTATGTTATGATGAAGGAATATACATATATCCATCTTGTAGTGGTTGTTAGCATATTATGTTTAGGACTCAATATCTCCTTGTTATATGTTGATTTTAACTAACATTTCTCCTTGAAACATGTGTTTAAATTATGATTGGAATGAGTATTCACTTCATTAAAAATTCCTTAATAGTAATGTTGAGAACTTATGTTATTATGATGGCATACACATATATCCATGATCATGTACTTTTCTATTATAAAAATAAATTAGACCACGATGATTATAATGATTCGTAATGCATGTGTAATGGTATTATTGGAAAAATTAACCTCAGTGTAGGTTGAGACATTATGAAAAGGTTATAAATTGCATCCAAGGGAAATAATTTCATGTCCAATTACAACAAACACCCAATTTTAGTTCCTAATAAGACTTGGGAAGTAAACAAACTTAAAAAAATGATTTCAAAAGTTAACTACGATAAAATCCTAATTTAAGAAAACTACAAATTGTCTCTTGTCCACTTTGTAACAAATATATTTTTTCCCCGGAGCATATTTTATCCACATGTGTGATATGGTAGGGGAATGGGAAGGCCAAGAAGCATTCTTGGGAGGAAAATAATACACACTCGAGATATTAGAAAAAACAGTGCTACATTGTGTGAGGGTGTCTTAGATCAATCGATTTATCCCATCATCCTCAATTGCATTATTAGTGTCATATTCTCCCATAGGATTAAATCGATCTTCAATATTTGATCCATATTCCTCAACTTGTACAATACTATTCTATACTACTACTTGACACATTATTCATAACAAACCTAGGATTATTTTCCTTTATAATTAAAACAATTAAATAAAATTACTGTACATAAGAAATATTAAAATGATACAAAATTTTATAAATAAAATCAATACAAAGACATATAATGAATCACTTACTGACAATATGACTACTTAGTTTTCTTATTTCCTCCTGTAAATTTTTGTCAAGTTCATTTGCCGTTACCCGTCTCTCATAAATTTTCACTGAAATTTTAGTAACCTCCTTCTCATCTTTATTCAAGTTCATGCTTGTTGGATAACATTATTTTAGGCATATCTTGTTTGTATTCCCACTCTAAATTAATCCTTCAATTGGTTTGGATAGCCTTTACTATGGCTCCAAAACCATGTTTGTAAATGCTTAGAACAATGACAATATGTTTACACCAACATAATGAGAAAAATAACCTTTCTAGTTGCATGTTTCACATTACCAAAAATATTGTATAGACTACATAAAGTGACTTACAATCCACTAAATTTTAATTCTTTTATTTAATTATTATGGTAGGAAGAAGGATAATGATGAGGAAGGATTACTAAATTTTAATTCTTTGATTTTATTATTTAGGTAGGAAGAAGGATGGGGAATATGTGATATTTCACATTTACAATATTGCATATGTGATATTGAAAAGTAAAAAAAGAAATAAAACAGAGGCCACAGGCCCCTCAAATATCATTTGCACAAGATCGGGAGAGCGAAAAACCACAAGGGCGAAATAGCGTAGAGGCGATTTGCGTTTTAGATTTTCGAGGTCGAGTTGGAGGTGGATTGGCTCCAATGGTAGGTAAATGCTCTTATCCTTTTCAATTAGTCTTCAATTCTTTATTTTTTTCCATAATTTCATAGTTTTTATAATTATTTTAAACAAATTTTAAAAAAAAATTGAATGAAATCAAAGAATGATTAAAAGTAAAATAACTTGTATTTTTTTGTTTAAATATTAACAGACAACACAAATGAACAAGAAAATGTGGAAAACCCACCCTCTAATAACCCACAACAACCTAACCCACAACCTAACCAAAACCCAATCCCGAAGGAGGAACAAGATCGAAACTCACAGATTATTGTGCGTTTGGCGTCATTGAGGCACCTTAGCTCATCTATTAGAGGGGGGGATCATTTGAGACAGTCTTTAGCCGATGCATTGGACACAATAACAAACACAATTTCCAAATCCCAAGGACCTATGTACAACATTAGCTCGTATAGAGAATCTAGGAGGCAATACTACTCCGATGGATTGAGTTATAAAGACATCAAAGCCCTTAAGATTACAAAAGACCAATTATTTTCATTATTCCGAGACCCTAGCACCGGAATCGTTCCACCCACTAGTCGACCACACATTTCCATAGACTGGTGCATTGAACCAAATATAAAGGCCAATTGGATGGATCGTTGGTATATGGTATTCGATGAAGACCCTCATGGGAATAGGGACATCCCATTTTATTTCCTTAGGAAGTTGTATGCAGAATTCATCCTAGGGAAACATGTTAACTACTTCGATCTCTTAGGCTTCCAGGGTGTTGGTCATGGGATGCCCCAAGATAGGTTAGGTGCCAGGACAGATCCTAACGGTGTGTCACGCCTTCTACACACACCAAAACCCCCTCGGCTATATCCTCCTGCAGGGCCTGTGATTGAGAATACACAGGAGGCATTATTTGACTTGGCAGATACATTGCTTCAGCATGGGACTGATGTCCAAGGCAATGTAGACAAAGGGGATGGCACTTCTAAGGTGGGCCCATCTACAGATCACACAGGAGATGCAGAGCATTCAGAGCATCATGTTACTCCACACCCTTGCACAATGTGTGGAGGCATATGCTATGGCCCTGTTTCAGACTTTTGAGACAATGGATTACTTCACTTTGTAAGTAAAACTCATTATTTTCATATTATATTTTGTTTCATATCAAAATTTTCAATTGTTTCACAATTTATTTCTATTTAATTATCTAACAGATTATGTGAACAAATATACAGTTGGTGTCCCATGGCACACCACAGTCGCATAGTCCACCGATCAATGTTGAGAGCATTGACGCAGCTGTCAATATTGCCTATGGGTTTGGTTCTTCACCAATAGGGGTAAGAAATATACTTATTAATTTGTCAACTTTATTTACATATTTATAGTATAGATTGTAACATTCAATACATCCTAATTTTGATACAACATGTTTTATGTAGGGTGACCAGGATGAGCATATTGTATCGCAGCCTATTCCCTCTCATGCAGAGGTAGATTCCCAGACACAGGTATTATTTGAAATATTATTTTAATTATATGCTTTTAATTATGTTTCGCTTTCTTTGGAAAAATCGTTTTACTTGTATCGCTCTGACATATGTTACTTTATGCAGGAACCTATTGTGACAGTGGTGCTTGAAGAGCACCAAAGCGAGGTTGTTGTCAACCCACCTCTTCCCCAAAGCCAGGTATGTATGTTTCACTTTCTTTGGTAACATCATTTTCCATCTATGTAGTATATATGTCTCTAATTCACTATTTTATCTGAAATTGACATATATGTTACTTTATATGCAGGCCCCTAGTGAGGCACCAGTGCATGAAGAGCACCAAACCGGTGGCCCACCTTTGACGAGCCAGCAAGTATGTTTATGTAGATCGCTTTGTTTGTACGTTTGTGTATCTCTTTCTCTGATTTGGTGCTTGAAGAGACCCAAATTGGTGACCCACCTCTTCCCCCCCAAGGTACATGTATATTTGTTGACATTGGCATACATATATTTTTTATGTAGCTTGATAGTGAGTAAGTGGTGCTTGAAGAGCACCCAATCAGGGTCGCTGTTAGTGAGCCACCAAGACCCACCATTACTTACTCACATACAGTAAGTAGAAATGTTATTTTGGTTTTGGAATTTGAACAAATTTACATAGAATTTTTAAAGGTTGGTAAATTAACTTACAAAATTTGGTTTTTCTACAGTCTCCACTGATGCGACCTATCCCTCTTGTTCAGCAATGGGGATCACCAGTGAGCAGTCAGAAAAGAAACCTAGACTTCTTTGAAGACGTTGGTAGTGGTAGCAAAAAAGGGGATAACTAGAATAAATGTATAGGGGGCATACATAGATGTAATTTTTTGTTCATATGCACACACAGATGTACTTTTTGATCCACTATTTTTTATTCTGGCCATGTGGAATGACAATTTTTGTAACATTATTTCTATACATATATAATACAAAGCAAGGTTCAAATTTATACATATATGGTTGACTTGATCTTGGAACATGATATGTGCGGTTTACCTATGTGATATAATGATATGTGTGGTTCACATGTGTGCTAACTTATGAATTTCCAATAATTAAAGGAAGAATTTACGACTCGTCAACTTTTTAACATTATGGCTATCCTCAACTTTTTAACATCATAACCATACCATACACTAAGTAAATTACATACACTAACAATCATAAAACTATGTCATGCA
>LPNX010068230.1:0-11446 GCA_001517045.1 Pseudotsuga menziesii | reverse complement strand
ACTATTTTTTAAGATTATAATTATGTAAATTTTTTCATCCATTTAAAAAAAATTAAATTAGAATTCTAGTTTTCCATAATTTAATGTATAAATTTATATGTTTTATTAGCAATATGTTTTACTATTATTTTAAAATATTCTAACTTTATAATTTATAATTTTCAAAATGTTGAATATAAATCAATATATTGTTACTAAAAAATATCAAAAATAGAATTTTATCTTAAATTATGGATTTCTATTAATTTTTTAATTTGATATTCTTTAAAAAAATTAAAATCATGAATTTGTATTAATATTTTAATTTGATTTTTTTTTTCAAATTTACACACTTATTTATTAATGTTTTTTTCCTTAAACAAACAAAAAAAATATCCACATTTTCATCATACTTTTGTTTGAGCTGCAAAAAGAAACTAAAATACATAAGTACACTTTTCAATAAACTAAAATCAAAATATGTCAACTAATAAGTCAAAATATACCTATCATATTTTATTATGAAAAAGATATTTATAAGAAATATGAATATGAATTAATATAATATTTTAATTACAATTACTATTACAATTTATTTTAATTAAATAGTTAATAGGTAACACACACACACACACACATATATTGAATATTTAAATTTGAATATATATGATCAAAATATTTAAAGCAAAATATATGGGTTGTTTAGATAAATGCTTATGTCATTTTAAGGATCATGATTGTCTCGCGTCTAGGGTTTGGATTTTTTTCAATCTTCCGTGTATTCTCAGAGGATTGAAAAAAGTTGGGCAACATTTTTTCTTTCCTGGAACACATTTCAAAATTAAACCAACAGCATAAATGACTGTCGGTTGATAGAAATATTTATACAAACTATAAATTTAAATTTGAAATTTAACAAATTTGAATTTGTTCAATCCTTCGTGTATTCTGAAGGATTGAAACAATTTGGACATCATTTCTGCTTGTTGGGTACACATTTAAAAATTAAATCAACAACATAAATGCTATTGGTTGACAAAATATATATAAAACAAAATATTAAATATTAAATAAAAAAAATCAATTTTAAACATATTTTAAACGCTATCGGCACCATTTCTACTTCTCGGCACACATTGCAAACATACTAGTAAAAAAAACAAACCTAAAAACATCTATAACAATGATTTTTTTCAATTTTAACTTAACATTTTAAAACTTAAAAAAAAATACTAAAATACCATTTCAATTTCAAAAAATAAGGATTGGGGATTACGTCTCTCCTCTGACATCGTGGTGAAAGGCGGCATGGCTTATGTGGTAGCTTGGTTGAGGTTTCTGGGGGCGCAACTACACCGTCGAGGTGTTCAGGAAAGTAGATGCTCGGTCGATGAACTTTCTTAATCAAGGGACATTTGTGTAGAAATGAGGAATGGCCATGAGTACCAGTGAGCCTTTTTATATTTTTTTAAAACAAGAACCTTGATTGAGGTATTAAGCTCAATTCAGGTTTGTAGCTTGATCGAGGTATGGACCTCTATCGAGGGTTTGTTAAAACCCCAATTGATCTCTTGGTAAACCCTCAATTGAGGTATTGATACCTCAATCAAGGTATGAAAACCTCAATCGAGGGTGCGCTATTTGAATTTTTCCGAAAATCCTCTGCCAAAAATTGTTACCCACCTCCATAGATGCACCCTAATGTGCTAGAGCCTCTAAATACTTTTGTCAAGGAAATGCAAAGTATAGGTCGCTCCAAATGTCCTCGCTACGTATTTGTTGGATCATATGGAAAAGAAAGGAATTGAAGTTCGTCAATCATTTAATATGTGTTATATTAATGGATGTTAATACTTGGCACTGTCACCAAGTCGAATACTAAGTTGAAGTGTTCAGTTTTTTTATGAAAGAAGGGGAATCTTTGATCTGACGTGTTATTAAGTATTATGGTTCTTGTATACATGTTTATAGTTTGAATATTTTCCATGGCCCAAAGAGTCATGAAGGAGTCATAGCTATCAGATGGGTTTCCTTCTCTGAGAGGAAGGAATTGCGTGTGGTGTCGAATGTAGGAGGTGAGTGGAAGGTTTAATGTTCAAATGGCAGTAGAATCCTTCTAAATAGGGACTTAAGAGAAAAGGAACTGTTTTCCATGACTATTGGGAAAAATTATGATAATATTCAACATACACATCTATTTCTGTATCTAAGGACTTACTTTAGCTCTATAGAGGTCAATGTATAGCTTGAAGACGCATGGAGGGATGGTTATGTTGCATATGCTTTAAACAGGGCCATGAGAAGACTGATTTTATTGCAGCAATCAGAGGGTTTAACAGGAAGTGATGAGTACAGGGAGGCTTATGGAGATCTTGAGTGTGTTTTCTGTGACCAATTAGATATTTATTAGAAAATGAAGAGAGAATATAGTGATACTATGAAATTAAAGTTAACAACCTCGATTGAGACATTGATTCCTAATAATATCCCTCAAAATTTAAAGTATGGGTGCAATTTTGTAGAATCAATACAAGGGCTGCCAAGGAAATCATAAGTTATTCTTTCTACCTCTCTTCGGTCTTGTCCAGAGGACCTTTGTCCTATGAGACCAAGTAGTTCATGGATTTCAAGGGTTGCTAATCAAAATTAAATCTCCTCTAATGAAAATAAACCATATGTTTATTGCACTCATGATAATAAACTTAGAAAACTAAATTATCTAGATATTCTGAGAACCATATATTGTCTGTTGAGTGGTGACACTGAATCAAAAGATCAGCAATGAGTAGATTCCATGTATTATGAGGAAAAAATCTACAAGCATTGTCACATGGATGGTCGGGTGGTGAAGAGAAGGCAAGGACTACCTCAGGGAATTTAGAAAGAGATAAATGATAGATCCTGGAAGATATATAAAATAATACGGACATGCAAATTATTAGAAGGCTTCAGAATGGTACCATTCAGAGGGCATGAGAACGTTGGTAAGACTACTCTTATCAGTTTGATATTAGGGGAAAATTTTGGAGATGTGGGAATCAGGACACATACTTTGGCCTCCACCCTTTACGGGTTCGTCAATGATATATTTATAATTGATTTTATTGGAATGTGGGTGAAGAAATACCTAGTCTGTCAAAGGTTTAGGAATATTATGAGAAGGTCGCATACTTGTGCATAGAGGTGGTTAATTTTGGGGGTGATACTTCTAGAGCTATGTAGAAATTTCCTTGGATTTCTCCTTTGTGAATGTGTGAAAATGTGGCACTAGTTATTAACATGGTAGATTCTGTATTGAATGGTTCAAGGAATTCTCCCGTATGGGATGAGTACAGTACGAGCAAAGTAAAGAAACTGATAATGTATTTCATACAAAGTTGTGGGTTAGCCATAGAAAGAGTCTTCCTATTGGTTTCAACAGCGAGAGAAGAGATGGAGGAAACAACTCGCCATATTCTTGAGGAGCAACCAAGCATTATGATGAAGGAAGAGATCACAAGGGAGTAGTGATCTTTGCTTTGTGGAACTCAAGCAACTTTTTTCTAATTTGTTTTTTATATCAAGTTGCACCACTAGTGCAAATGTACATAATTTTAGAGATTGTGATTGTAGAGAACTTCATGCAATCTACCAACGCTGGTTTCCATAGACCATATTTTATTTTGGGTTCTACTATCGCTGTTTCTTTAGAACTCTAAATAAAAATATAATGAATTTCAAGTTAAGATATGGTACTTATTTTTATGTCATAAGGTGTTTTCTATTTGATGAATCCTATCATTTTTTTTATATTTGAGAAACATTCAGAGCGGTTGATTGATGTTACATGACCATAGAGATCTTCTCAGCCATCGATCGTTCATCCTTCTAAATATACTAGCTATTTTTTCTTTTGGGAAACATGACAGATGCTAAGATGTTAGATGTTGAGATGTTAGATGCCGAGATGTTAGATGTTGAGAAGGATACCTATATTTTGTAGGAAACATGGTAGATGTTGAGATGTCTATAGAAGAAGAACGTAACCCAGAAAATACTTTAAATCGTGAAGAGGGAAACTCAAGGGGTGGAGAAATTTGAGTAGAATTAAATGACAATCAAGATAATAAATATGAATTACAGAGAATCGTCAAAGAGTTAAGGTCAAAATTAACAAAAGTTAAAGAAGATAATGAGCGAATTTTAAAGGATCGGGAAGAAATAAATGCTATTATGTTAGATAAGATATATAATGATGAAAAGAAAAAAGAAAAAAAGGAATATGAACAATAAATAGTTAAAACTGCACCTTACAAATGTAAGGGGAGAAAGCTGGAATTTTCCACCCATAAACTTGAAACTTGTAGTGAAGAATTGGTTAAACATAACATAAAACAACAATAGTCAAGCGAAAACGGTGACAATAACAAAAAGAAAAATAAATATAGACCCTATGGGGAAATCTCTTGGGATTTTAAGAAAATTAAACCACTAATTTTTAATGGGGAAATTGAGAAGAGTGAAGAGGTAGAACCCTGGCTGTCAGGAATTAAAAAGTATTTTCAAATATACAACTACTCTGATGAGTTAAAGGCCAAAATGGCCATCTATAATTTGTCTAGAAAGGAAGATATATGGTGACAAGACATAAAGAACGTTAAGGGGATAAAATAAAGAAATGTAACTTGGAAATAAGGACAAATAATATTATGAACTAAGGCCAGGAGCCATGCCAATGAAAAAACTCTGCAGTAAGTTTTTAAGTCTACTACATTACATCCCTTACATAATTGATGAGAAGCCTAAAATAAAATAGTTTCTTAGTTATTTTCCTATCATATTCAAAGATGCCTATCATGCCTATCAATTGGATTGAGTATGGCAATCCGAAGATACTAGAGGAAGTGATGAGAAAGGAAAACTTCTGTTACAACCAAAACAAATATAAAAGGGAAAATGTACCATCTTGGGAAAATAAAACACCAAATAATTTTGACCCTAGAAATAAGCAGAATAAGTTCCACAAAAACAAAGGAAATAACTATAAGGGATATCAGGGTAATAACTACAAAGGCTTTAAACCCCAGAATTTTGTAGTAAAAGAACCTTCTATTTTTCTTAACAAGAACCCAACACAAAAAGAACCCTTAATATGTTGGGAGTGTAGAGGGCCGCACTACTTTAAAGACTTCCAAGTAAGAAAAAAGAATTTTAATGTTCATTATATCCAAGAAGTAGTTGCAGTCAGGGACTTGGAAAGGAGCATGCCGAAGATTTGTGCTACATTGGAAAATCGACAAGTAGACCACGAGACTTCTATGGTTAAAATTGAAGGTATGATAAACAATCAACCGATTTCTATTTTAATTGATTGAGGTGCAATCCTTAGTTATATATCACCTAGAATCGTTGAATTATGCAAATTGGTACTGGAAAAATTTGATAAGTCGTGGTTAGTACAGTTATGCACCTCTAAAAAACAAAAAGTTATTGGTCTTGTTAGATATTGTAAATTGATGATGAATGATTTCCTTACGCATGCCATTGTAAATATTCTGACTTTAGGATCCTATGATTTATTAATAGGAATGGATTGGCTAGAAGCACATCAAGTCATGTTAAACTATTTGGATAAAACCTTTACATGTATTGATGATAATGGAGATATTATAAAAGTAAAAGGGATCCCTAGGAAGGTTACAATCAGAGAAATATCTGTGTTACAAATGAAAATATCATTAAGGAAAGGGTGTAAAGTGTATTCTCTCGATATAATGAATGATAATGAAAACAATAAAAAACTTAAACTAGAAGGAATACTAGTCTTGAAGGAGTATGAAGACATCTTTTTGGAATAAGTCCTCGAACTTCCTCCAAAAAGATACATTGAATTCATGATCTATATGATACCTAGAACATCCAAAAATCCATATCAAATGAATATAATAGAATTTACAGAGCTGAAATCACAACTACAAGAACTAATTGATAAAAAATACATTCGACCTAGTGTCTCTCACTAGGGAGCACTCGTCTTGTTTGTGAAAAAGAACGATGGAACATTAATATTATGTATAGATTACCGATAGTTAAATAAAACGACCATTAAGAATCGCTACCCACTTCCCCAGATAGATGATCTATTCGATTAATTCTATGGAGCAACAATATTTTCAAATACAGACTTAAGGTCTGGTTGCGCCAAGAGGCGCTCTACAACCCAGTATGGGGGAGATCTTGTAACGCTGGCCTATAATTAAAAAAATTTATTTTTTATTAATAAAACTAACGTTACGTAATGCTATGCAACGTTAGGTTACGTTACTTTATTAATAAAAAATATTTTTTTAATTATAGGCCAAAATAAATGTCGGCCAGAAAAACAATCTAGTATGGGGGAAATGTTGTAATCTTCCTACCTAACAAAACAATAAAAAGTAAAAATTTAATTATCAGTAAAAAAAATGTGGGTTAGGAAAAAAACAGATATGGGGGAGATGTTGTAATGTTCCTACTTAACAAAATAATAAAAAATAACAAATTGAATTATCTGCAAAAAAATGTTGGCCTTGCAAAACCATGTGCAAGGCCTTCTAAACAACTCATAGTTTTACTATACATGGTTTAGGAGGGCCTTGCACATGGTTTTAAAACCATGTGCAAGGCCTTCTAAACAACTCATAGTTTTACTATACATGGTTTAGGAGGGCCTTGCACATGGTTTTAAAACCATGTGCAAGGCCTCTAAACAACCCATGGTTTTATGGTACATGGTTTAGGAGGGCCTTGCAGACCATGTGCAAGGCCTCTAAACAACCCATGGTTTTATGGTACATGGTTTAGGAGGGCCTTGCAGACCATGTGCAAGGCCTCCTAAACAACCCATTGTTGTAGGAGGGCCTTGCATATGGTTTTAAAACCATGTATGAGGAAATGTTGTAATGTTTGTTCCTAACAAAATAAAAAATAATAAAAAATATTATATGTCGGCATAAATAATATTAACTATTAATAATAAAAATATTATATGTGGAACTTAAATAAAAAATATGTGTCTTTTGGTTTAAATCAAATCAATGGATACCTAAGAAGAGGTTTGCACCTCGAGAGATTTGATCCCTCTCGGCGCTTGATAGAACCTAGGATTTGGATCTACGTTGGTTATAACCAACTACGAATAAAATATGAGGATATATTTAAAATGACATTCAGGACCCGCTACGGTCACTATTAGTTTGTCATAATTCCTTTTGGGTTGACAAACACACATGCTTCTTTCATGTGTTTAATGAACATCATCCTAAGAAACTATCTAGATAAGTTTATGGTTATATTCATTGATGACATACTAATTTACTCTAATAATGAACAAGAACATAAAGAACATTTGAGGATAATTCTACAAGTATTAAGAGAACAACAACTTTACAAAAATTCAGTAAATGCAATTTCTTTAAAGATAATATTCAATACCTCGGACACGTAGTGTCGAAGGAAGGAATCTTTGTCGATATCGACAAAATAAAGGCCGTCACAGAATGGTTGGTTCCTAAGAATGTAACTAACATTATATCATTTATGGGGATTACCGGATACTAACGGAAGTTCATCGAAGGCTTCTCTAAGATTTCCTACCCCATAACTTCTTTACAAAAGAAAGGTATGAAGTTCGAATGGACTGAAAAAATGCATGGAAAAATTTAACAAACTAAATCATTTGTTAACTACCTCCCCGATATTAAATATTGATGATCCATTCAAATATTTCGTCGTGTGTACCGATGCTTGCAAGGAAGGTCTAGGTGGAGTTTTATTACAAGAAAAAGATGATTGTGGCATATGAACCTAGAAAATTAAAAGAACATGAGAAAATATATGCAACACACGATTTAGAACTTTCTGCCATAATTCACGCCTTTAAAATGTGGCAACATTATCTAATTGGGAGGAAATATATTCTTATGTCTCATAACATAATCCTTAAATATCTATTTCATCAACAAAATTTGAATGCGAGACAAGAAAGATGGTTGTCCTTTTTAAGCGAATATGATTTCTAAATCAAACATATAAAAGAAAAAAAGAATAAAGTGGCAAACGCTCTAAGTCATCATGCGAATTTATTGTTTGTAAACAATAGTTATGAATATGATCTGAAAAATCAGACTCTATGCATAAAAAATTTCTGATATGGACTATCAGATTTTTAAAGAAAAGACTGCTAAAAATAAACAGAATCAAGTAAAAATAAATTTCAGCCTAAATAAAAAAGGATTGTTTCTGCAAAAACATAGGTTGTACATACCAAACATAATAGAAATTAAGCTTACAATTATGAATGAGCTTCATAAACAACCAATTCAGGGCATCCTGGATACCAAAAAATGACCATTATGATCAAAAGGGTTTCTTCTGGCCAAACATGAAGAAAGAAGTGGCAGAATACTTAGCTTGTAGTCTTGAATGTCATCAGGTTAAGGAAAAACATTAACATCCCGCAACATTGTTGCAACCACTACCCATTCTATAATGGAAGTGGGAAACAATTAGTATGGATTTTATAACATGCCTACCGAAGAATTTATGAGAGCATGATTCAATCGTGGTCATAGTCGACAAATTAAGTAATACTGATCATTTTATTCCTATTAAATCTACCTATGAAGTCGTTAACATTGCAGATTTTTTCATGAAACAGATATTCATGTTACACGGTGTACCGAAAGTAATAGTCTCAGATAGGGACACAAAATTTATAGGTAACTTCTGGAAAGCCTTGTTTAAAGGTTTGGGAACATAGTTAAATTTCATTATTGCATATCATCCACAAATAGATGGGAATATTAAAAGGGTAAATCAAGTGTTAGAGGACATGCTAAGGATGTATGTCATGGACAAACCAGGTAGGTGGGAAGACTACCTACACTTAGTGGAATTTGCATATAATAATAATTTTCAAGTTTCTACAGGTATGAGCCCATTTGAAATACTATGTGGATGTATGTGTAATACTCCAATCTCATGGAGTAGTCTAATTGATGGATTAATGTTAGTACCTGATTTATTAAAAAAGATGGAACTAACTATGAAACATGTACAACAAAACTTCAAGGCTACCTAAGACATGCAGAAAAGTTATGCTGATTTAAAAAGAACTCCTAGAGATTTCCAGGTGGGTGATCATGTGTATATTAAGGTAAATACCAAGAAAAGTTCCTTGAGACTGAGAAAGCATTCAAAATTGGCACCCAGGTATTGCGGGCCATTTGAAATTTTAGCTAAAGAAGGGTCGGTTGCATACCAGATAGCCCTACCACCCAACATTAAAGTGCATAATGTTTTTCACATTTCTATATTAAAAATATATGTCCATGATGATTCTCATGTCATTGGTTGGAATGTAATCTAGGTGGAACTCAAAGGAGAGTTCCAAGTGGGGCCAAAACGCATTCTCGACAGGAGAGAACTTTTACTCTGGAACCGTACCATCGGACAAGTTAAGGTGCAATGGAAGCACTGTAGTCTAGAAGAACCTACTTGGGATATGGAAAGTAATATGCATGAGGCATATACAGACTTATTCCAAGAGGTTGAAATGGTAGAATAAAAATAGAAATATTATAACATCGAGGATGGTGTTATCCTTTAAGGGGAGGTGTATGTAATACCCCCTGAATTAATAATTATTATTAATTCTTCTGGAAAAATACTTTATTATTATTTTTATTATTTTATTATTTTTGACAAAAAAGTCAAGAATAAAACATTTTGTAATAAAAACATTTTTAATAATAAAATATGTTGAATGAGGAACAAAAGTGTATATAGATGTTAAAGAGTGTTTGCTGACCCGCAAGAGGAAAATACACGTGGAAAATCCACAGAGTGAGAACAAAAGATCCAGGGAGACTCATCCCAAAAAATGAGATCCCAAAAAAGAGATGGCGCATTGAAGGAATTTTCTCTTCTGTTTCAAGGAACATGCTCAGGGGTTCTGGAGAAAGTGACTTGGTTGCTCTGGGAATTGGTTGGGAGGAACAACTGATTAACTTTTGTTTTCTGAGGATTGGTGCAAGGTTCATACTTTATGTTTTAAATGTTGTAGAATATGTTTAAATCCTAGATATGAGGAATATTAATGTTAAATCTAGTTTTTTTTTAGTTAGCTTACTGATGTTATACTTGAATCCCGTACCTAATGGATTGAAATCATATATTTCTAAAAACATATTGTGTATTCCTACATTTAACTGTATATATCCTATTTCTATCAATTTTCCCTAAATATTTCCTTAATCTGCATTTACAAAATTAAAATGTCCACTAAATCTATAATTCATGTTTATAGTAAAGACCTTCATTATTCAATGAACACGAATGGAATCCACTTAAAGTAATATTCATCCTAATTCCTATACGAAATAACAATATTAGGTTATAGTCTATTGTTTATAATATATATCTATAGTATTTAGTATATACAAATGGAACCCACTTAAATAATATCAATATTATTACCACTCATAAGATTCAAGAAAAAGTACTTGAATCAAAGAATATATACACATCTAATCATGAGAAAGAAACGATACTATTGGAGTATCCACACACAAGAATAATTAACTTAACCCCTAAACAAAACCCATAATCAAGTAAAATTTTAAATGATCCCCTTAGCAATATTACATAGATTGGGAATCGAGTCTCTTTAGGGTATTTACTTAATAGTCCTTTGATAATAAATCATACAATAACTATGGAATCATTGTTCCAAGTATTGGCGAAACCAAACGTACAGATCGAATATCCCATTGTTTTAACTATCCACTAAGCATGTTCAAGATAATAGAAACGATGAATCAAATCTTTTACTAATTGATATACTAGATTTCATAACTACATCCATGACATTGAAAGAATAATCATAAAATTGGTATCATTACCATTAACAACAAAGTTTTCACACATAAATATCTTAACTTTAATTAAGATATCATGGACCCTATGGTTCGTATAAAAATAAACACAACAAGCACCACGACTAAAGGATCATAATTCCACAATGTGTCTACACTAAAATTTATATAGAGGCAGAGCCTTGATTAAGTATGCACCATATTCATAATACATTATAGAGATTGTGAGATCAATTATCCTAAAGGTAAGTACTTAGAATACAGTTTATTGTAAATAAAAACTAAATAAAACACCAATAGAATTGAAGGTATAAATTATCCACTATATTAGAGAATTAAAATACAAATTACATTTTGAAGTAAAAAGTAGGTAAGAATGGTCACATATGCTCATTACAAAGTATAATAACACTTTAATATTAGGGAATTTAAAATCAAATACTATACTTCTATATAGACTTCAAAATAAAATCAAATAGACTTACAATTTTTAAGTAAGTATACCATGTATTATTTACAAAGTTTTTAGTATTCATAACTTGTTGAGGATGATGTACCTTTTCAATGTGAAT
>LPNX010068218.1:979206-1027348 GCA_001517045.1 Pseudotsuga menziesii | reverse complement strand
TTTTAGTGGGATTTTCAGGGAAATATGGTAGGTAAATGGACGAATGAGCCATGAAATGGGGTAGATGAGGTAGTTAACCATTTTTGGGTGTTAACAGTACCTTTAGTACTTGTTTCACTTTTCAGAAAGGGACTCTTGATGTTCTTTCCTCTTGCAAATCCTTTGCAAGTTCCCTCATGTTCGATATTAAGATATGGTAAACATGTTACCACCTTGCTCAAATAGGGAAATTCTTTGTAGTTGATGTCTCCTATGCCACAGTTCACTTGAGCTGGTAGTCTCATGGACAAGGGTTGTATCTGGATGTCCTTTTACATTGTACGTACCTCCTCCTTCTTCTCCAATGACCAAAACATCTTCAAGTATATTTTATTTATACCACATCAGTACTCGTCCATCTATAAAAGAAAATCTATATCCTTTCTTATCTAGAGGAGAGATGGAAAGTAAGTTCTTTTTCAAACCTAGTACATACAGTACTTCTTTCATCTTAATGGATGTCCCA
Organism: Pseudotsuga menziesii; assembly: GCA_001517045.1. Classification (NCBI taxonomy): domain Eukaryota; kingdom Viridiplantae; phylum Streptophyta; class Pinopsida; order Pinales; family Pinaceae; genus Pseudotsuga; species Pseudotsuga menziesii. The sequence continues at coordinate 1,026,843 of LPNX010068218.1, read as the reverse complement.
TAGTCAATATTGTAGCTTGATACACCAATACCTTTGATGGTATATTAATATTCATCTCCAAATAATACCTTTTAGGGAGAGTTCTTTTCTTCAAGTATTGACATAGTTTGCTTCTTCCTTGTCATGTGCTTTGAGGCACCACTACGAATAGTTTGCTTCTTCCTTGTCATATGTATCTTCTCTAGGTGTTGCAGACCTAGAGAGTGCAGAGAATAACACATATTCTTCTACATATTCACCTCTAGTTTGTCTCTTTCAAGGTATTTCTTCTTTTTCATTCTCATCTTTAGTAGATGAGCATGATGTCTCTTGTTGTTGTTCTTCTTCTTTGGTGATGGACACTCTCTGGATAGGTGTCCTATCTTATGAAAGTTGTAGCATTAATACTTTGAGTAATCCTTCTTCTTCTTCTGAAACTTCTTCTTTGAAGGATTATGATTACTCTTCTTGAAGTTTGATTGTTTTCTTCCTTTAGTATGGTTGGATAGATCCTAATCATATTCTCTGAGTAGAGCTTCCCTTAGTAAAGTTTCTCTGTTGGATAATCTAGCTTCTTCTTGTATGCAATCTTCCCATACTATGTATACTATGTCAAGCTTCATACCTTTTTTTCTGGCACACATAGTATGAATGAATGAGTCCCAAGGTCTGGTGAGACCATTGAGAGCATTCATAACTAGTTCATACTCATCATGGGTGTCTCCAAAAGCACTTAGTTATTCTCTGAACTGGGATACCCTTGTGAAGTAATCTTGAATAGATTCTCCTTCGCTCATATTGGTGCCCTTCAGTTCACCTCTCATATTCATATTTTTGTTGATGTTCCTTCCCTCATACATTCTGGAAAGTGCATCATACATATGATTAGGTGTCTTCTTAGATGACACTTGAGGGATCAAGTGATATTTAATAGTGTAACTAATGATCCTCATTGCCTTGATTAGGTCTTGTTCATGCTTCTCCTTAGCTTCTTCTTCTTTAGGTTCTGCAATCTCATCCTCGGTGTGCTTCTCAAGGCCATTATATTTTAGAATGATACCAATCCTATGCTTCCAAGCTAGGAAGTTTTCTATTCCTTCCACCTTATCATCAAGCTTAGTGCATAGGGCCATCTTGTCTAGTAGGTCACTAAAAAATGAAATTTCTCAAAATAGAAATCTTAACTTACCAATAGATGTGCTTGACTGAGGTGATTTGGTTGGTCCAACTGCTTTCTCGAGATCCAAAATATTCACCCTTCAAATCCTACTTGCGAGGTTGTGACTCTGCAGAATTTTTGGTTCTGGTTTTCTGCAGTTTTTTGGTTCATGATCAAAGTAGGGTTTGGATTTCTAGGATATTCAACCACCCAAAAAATTCGATCCCAGGCTCAGTATATGTGCTCCAGGGAGGTGCAAATTTCTATGCAAGTAGATCTTCAAAACTCCAAATATCACAGAGACCATAATTTCTTCCGTAGAGGGAGGAGAGGGAGTTTCACCTTGTGAAAGCTATCCTATTTAGGCTAGCTTTGATACCATGTTAATATTTTTGGTAGAATAAATATCCTTAGTTTTTAATTCAAAATCATAGTAGTACCATATGCAGAATCACTGAAAGAAACACAATCACAATATAGACACAGTATTTATTATTGTAAAACCTCAAGGGGAAGAAAACCCATCAAAAAATTCCTCTGTATAAGATGTATAAGATATAACCCCAAAAACATGTATTCTCCTCCTTCTGCTCTCTCTCTCTCTCTCTCTCTCTCTCTCTCTCTCTCTCTCTCTCTCTCTCTCTCTCTCTCTCTCCCCTATGCGCTACCCATGTTAGTGAGTTTATGTCCAAATAAGAATCACATCTCTCCTATTTATACACATTGAGCCAACTGAATTTTACCCTAAACAGGTCGTCCCCACTAAACTATGTGGACCGAACTCACCTAGGAAGACTCAAAACAATATATTATATTATTCATTAGGGTACTAATGACCTGAATTACAATGGAGGCTTTACCTCATGACTCTATGATGACCAAATACAATAGTAACACCCCAACGGAAGAATAATAACATCTCCCTTGGGTTACATTAGTAAAATACATTTAGAATATCCTTTGAAGTTACAATATTCAACATGCAATACTTAGGTAAGGAAACTAAGATCACCGCAATAAAAAAAATTATCAGGTGGACAATCGCATGCGAGATCTATCATATGGGAAGGGAAACAAAGCCCGAAGCTTGAAAGCACCAAAGGTATCTCAAAATCCCCTAGATACAAATAAGATCGTGGAAATATATATGCCACTATATGCCACTAGACGGAGAGTGGAAAGGGGATATCCCCACCACAAACATGTACTTTCTCTTGTGATTAACTCCTATGTAAGAGGATCCTCCAGAGAACACTTATTATACTAGGGATTTCTCTTCTCACTTGGAAAGACACCTAAGTGTTTTGTTTGGTAGTATTGGAAAAATTTACTCATGAAATCCTATTCCAAAAATCTACAACCGAAGCTTATACGTGCATGTCTATCAAATAAAAAAGTGTAATAAATTTTAGATTAAGCATTCATTTTAGAGGTTGTGATTACTCAAAGGAAATGATCATGCAACTAGTGATGTTATGACTCAGCAGTGAAATAAATATGCACACCTAACAAACAATGCCAAGTTCAATTTGTCTTGAATGAAAAAAGGGTATGACACTACATGAGATGCATAAATTCCTTTTCAAATGCCAATGTAACCATTCCTATATGAAATACTAATCATTATTCAACTAAGCAAACCTAATGCAAGCACTACTTTCATGCCCGTGCACAATGTACAAAAATGCCAAAGATAAATTATTTTAGTATTTATATAATGAATGATATGTAAATGCAATAAAAAGACTCTACAACTCCCATACCCTGCAACAAGTATCAAACACAAGCCAACAAAGACACTGAGATAAAAATGTCCAATGCAGTAATATCAAAACAAAAAAGGATAAGAATGATAAGAACAATCTCTAACTAAAAAGAAAAGAAAAAATGTCTCTGATAAAAAAGAGAAGCAGTAGACAAACATCAAAGGCACCTAGGAAGGCTCAGAAACACTTAGAACCCATTCAACATCTATCAAAAATCAAATTTTACTCAAAAGAGAGGCATACATGACTCTTCACACATTAGAGGAAATTTCAACTCAAAATGGGCCTCCTAAAATGAATTAATAAAATAATAGTTAATAATAAAATAATATTTATTAATTTTGGAGGAATAAAAGAAAAAAACTACTTTTTTGTTTGTATTTTTGACATATCTCCCTGTGTTTTTACTCAAATTTTGATCGAGAGAGCTCGTTGGATGTGGAATTAAATTCCGTATCCAATGAGTACCCACTTGGCATACTTGTAATGGACTCCGCTACCCCGAAAACAAGAAATACCTGAAAAAATGGAATGATGACATCATCATTCCATTTTTTCAGGTATTTCTTGTTTTTGGGGTAGCGGGGTCCATCAAAAGTATTCCGAGTGGGTACTTGTTGGATGCAAAATTTAATTCCGCATCCAACAAGCTATCCTGATCGAAATTTGAGTAAAAACACAGGGAGATATGTCAAAAATACAAACAAAAAAAGTAGTTTTTTTTATGATACCTATCTCCAAATTTATATTAAAAAGGTGTTTAAGACCTATACGGTATTTCAAATTTAAAGCAATTTCATTGGCTAGCACATTATGACATGGAATTTGGATAAAAGTTAAAAGGCCCATTTTGAGTTGAAATTTCCTCTAATGAAACACCCACATGCATACACAATTGTAAGTGAAACAACATGGATGTATACACAACTGATACTTCTATGAACTGCGTACAACAAGAGGAAGGTGGTTAAGAGGAGGGATAAGGTCCAAATTACTTCAACAGGAAACCAATGGGATAACAAAATTCTGAACCCGACACAGAAACATAGAGAAATAGAGATAAATTCAAGCAAATTATGCACCCAATCCCCAACAAACAAGGAAATATCCCTAGTGGAGTCGCCAATTCTGTTATGGAGAAAACTTCCTATTACTTGGGGTAGACCACGACACATTATATGACACCAGAAATAAACTCGTTTCAATATGAAATAGAGATAAAAAAAGATAACACTAAGGGATAGAAGGTGTACCTTATTCCAGAAGGTTTTAGTAGATCCTCGTTGATCTTTTAACCATGCTTGTACCTACATTCCATCCTCAACAACGATGAAAGAGACAAGCATGATCTATGTTGAGTGTTAGGATTACTCTAGCATATATAAAACCAATATGTATAAATTGAAGTAACTACATCCATGGATAAAGAACATTCATAGTTACACACATACAATGGATGAAATGGATCTCTAGCCCTTGTAAGAAGCTTTACCCAATTTTAACAGCAAGGAATTATACGACCAATAACCCTAATCCACCTTAGGTATCCATTGGTTTGAATCAAATCAATGGATACTTAATAAGAGATTTGATCCCTCTCGGCGCTTGATAGAGCCTAGGATTTGGATCTACGCTGGTAAATACATTTCCGATGGAGAAGAGTAACGGGGAAGTTATATTTATCATTGCACCGAGAGGCGCTCTACAGCCCAATATGGGGTAGATCTTGTAACATTACATAATGTTGTAGCATTACGTAACGTTACATAATTTTATGTCGGCTATAAAAAAAAGAAAATTAAAAGAAAAAAAAACAACAATTATATTGTGCATTTCCACTGGTTGTAAACCGAATCTCACAACATAAATTCAATCCCTCCAGCACCAATTAGAGTAGGAATGCTCTTAAAAAACCTCCATATATTTATTGATGTTGTTCAGAGCACCCAGGAACATAATTCATACTGGAGAATATTGGCGAGCCGGTCGTTTGGCGTGGCAGTTGGACTAGTATTTCTATTGACACTGGCTGTGCCACGGCGCCAGTGTCAATAGAATAACGACTAGAAAAGTGAAAATGGCGCTCGAACTTTATCTGACCATTATTTCCATCGCGCTCTACGTGTCTGCATGTGATTCAAGTCAGAAAATATATAAAATTAGGTTTAAATTCAAGTTTTCAATTGTGTGTAAGCTGTGCTTTATTCAAAGTGTCGTTAGCTAATGATAACGAATTTTGGATAACGTGCGGAATCTGAGTCTTTATTATGAAGCTGAGAAGCACATCATTAATGGAGCGCCGATCATCAGATAAATAGAAAAATGAAAACATGTGCCTGTCAGTCCTCTTCTCAAGTCCTCAACTTCAAGTAGAAAAGAAATACTCTAGTGTGAACTAGTAATGACGGTGGGACGTTTTGAGTATGAAATTCTTTCATTCATAATCAGAAGGGTAGATTTTGGCAACCAAACAAATGCGTTTCTCTAGAATCCTTTATACAGAAGGGATATAGATATAAGATGAGACTTTAACAACTAAAAATAGTTTCGTACTTGGAAAGCAAGATCAGACCTGCTTGAATGGTGAAATCATTGTAATCTCCTTATTATATGCATTTTTAATCTATATACTTGATAGCTTAAAAAAATGATATTGAAAAACAAATTAAAGAAATATATTGATGATTCTGCACGTTATCCAAAACAGATTGTGGACAGATTGTGTTGATTTTGTTGATGGTGGAAAGAGCTTGGCTTACCCACTGATGAGATTGTTTCTCTAGCTTCTCTAGTTTTGTTGTTTCTAATACAATTTTCTCTTGTATTGTGCTCCTTATTGCTTTGTTAAGGCCTTGTCCATTCACTAGTGTCTTAATGTGTTCATGGGTTTTTCGATCCTGTTGAAATATTTGGCCATAATGGGTGTACCAGCTGTGCAGTACTTCTTCTGTAATAGCTGACTCCTCCAGATATTCTTGCAGTACCTTGTGTGCTTCTGAAAATGATGTGTACTATTGTTTTAATAACACAAGTGTTTCTTTTTTTTGGCTCTTCTCTCTTGGTCTGTAGCTATGCTTGGAGCTTCCACACGACACTCTTGAATAACTGGTATGATTTCTCCATAGGGTTATCGGTGTTGGTCTCTGCTGGTCTTGGTATGACTCCTTCTGTTAAAGTCCTGCATTTAGTCAGGAATTCAACTTGTTCTATATTTAGTTTTTTAATTTGTTCTTGTCTTGTTTGATTTCTTTTTTATGTTTCTTTGGTGAGTGCTCCCAACAGTCGGTCCAACTTTCCATCTCTTAGTTTTGGTGTCTCGACTACAGAAGTCAATCCTAGTTGATGAAGGTGGATAGCTTTCGGTGTTTGTTGTTTCTATTGTTGTTCTTTTTTCTTCTTTTCTTTTCTTTTGCTCTTATGTTTAGACTTATGGATCACTTCTGATCCTGTTGGTACTAATGTTGGTTGTTGCTGCGGTGTTTGGTGCTCTTTAGTCGGTGGACTCTCAGTCGACTAAACTTCTGTTGTGGTAGGATTAGGCTTGCTAAGTTTCTTGAATGGGGTTTGTGGTTGTTTGTGCTTCCAATGGTAGTGAATATGGTGGTTTGGGACTATGAGGAGACTCTGGTGCTGCTGCTAGTGACGCTGATGGTGAATGTTCTCAGGTTAGAGGATTGGTTGGAAGATGACTTGTTGGCATGGATTTTTCGACTTTTGATTGTAGCTCTACTGGGTTGTCGATTTCTTCATCTTCCATGAGGTTGTTGATTTCTGCATCTAGTGCTGCTTGATTATTACCTTCGAGGGAAATAAATTCCATATCTAACTCATTGACTGGAAGGTTCTGGAAGGTTGCTGTAAATGATGAAATGTGGGCTACGATTACAGTGGCTATCGGGTCGGGGTTGCAAATGAATGATGATTTGATAAGTCCCACAACTTGTGGTGATGGTGAAACTTGGTCGGTTCATGGAGTGAGACTTTGTCAGGTAGAGCTTGACTCGACGAGTTTATGGGTGGTGCTAATTTGATGGGATTTTAAGAACATATTTGGCATATTGTTGATAAATTGTTGGACTTCAACATCTTTATCAACTTTTTCCTTAAGGTTTCCAGGGATAATTTCAATGTAAATTGGTGGTATGGCCATGGTTGAATCTAGTGTTATTCTATTTGGAGAAGTTCTTGTTGATTCTGGAGTTAAATCGAAAGGATTTATTTTGGGATGGGTAGCGGTTCTTACCTTTTTAATCTTGCCTTGCTTTGCCCATCATTCAACAAACTGCTTGAATTGGGTCTCGACGGATACCTTGTTTGTTCCAACATCCTCCAGTATGTCGACAATAGTAGCAAGTAGTTCTTCCTCATCTTCTGACTCCTCTAATAAGATGAGTTTGTGCTTCCCCTTCCCTTTTTCCTGAGTTCCCTTATTTTTTCTTGAATATGATATTTCCTTAGTTATTTTCTTCAAATTTTCCTTTGTCATGGCGTACTCTGGGTTGTATGATTGAGTTTCTTCCTCTATCTGTTCTTCTCCTTTCTCCTGCTGTGGAGTCGGGACTATAATGCTTTGTTCTATCGGTGTGACAGCCTGTTGTTCAGTCAGTGCATTTTCAATTTGGATGGGTTTTTGCTCTTCTGTCGACGTGTCCCCTGAGGTGAAAGTACTAATATGAAGGTTGACTTCATAGTCTTCCTCCTTCTCCTAGTTGGTTAATGGTTCTATAATGAGTTGATTATTTGCTTTTGCATCCTCTGGTATGGTGATGTCGGTTTTGGACTGTGTGGCCAACTCTGTGAAGATCTCTTCAACTATTGGGTAGTAGTCGAGTGGCTTTGCCTTTACTATAGACCTTTCTTATTCCATACTGTTGTATGGTCTAGCTCTAGTTGGATATGTGCTATATGAGGAAGACATCTTCGGATGTTTTTAGGTAGCCTCCATCTGGTTGTTCAAACTTTAAGATTTTGAAACCAGTGTTCCAAGAGAACTTTGCTTTCTTCTTGTTCTAGTGGAGTTCCAACCATTGAAAAAGGCTTAAAGTGCCACATATGAAACCTGGATGGCTCCAAGAAATATTTATGCTTGACTGGACATAGATGGTACATAGCTATCCATATTAAGAGTGATGGGAATATGATCATTGCACGTGATTCCTCGCACTTCTCGCAGATAGATTTGAGCTTGTCGGCCATATATTGATCCCAACACTATATCTTTCCTATGTTTTCTATGCAGTCAACGGCTTCTAGCATGTCGAGCTTCAAATCGTAGCCGCGTCCTGTGACAGTCAGGCTTGTGGATATGATTTTGGCCACTATTTTAGGTGTGGTGGCTTGGATTTGACCGACAATTAACCCTTTTGAGTTTTTCCCTATCAGTGTTCTTGTTAGTTTTTCGACCAATCCTTCTTTGATGCCTATAGGAATAGGGTTTCCTTTGTTGGATAGCTCAGTAAGTTTGTAAATGATTTCGGCTAATATTTCCACTGTTCTATTGAAGTAGATATTCCCATTGTGGTACCAACTAATGATGAATTTTATAATATTTTCCTTTGTTCCTCCAAAAATTGCCATGAGAGGTGCATTCAAAAAATTCATAATGGTGTTGTGGTTTAACTTCTCCCCTTACTCTGACATCCTTGGCTTACCCTGGTAAGCCCATGTTTTGATTTCTACCCAGTTTCATGCCCATGAAACTCCCTGTACTTTCACGTTTTTAATGTTTCGTAACCGTTTCACTAGTGGGATTATAGCAGATTCCAACTCTTTTACTTTGGCATACATGGATCTGGTTTGTTTTGGGTCCATTTTTTCAGTTTTTGGTTCAACTCTCTTCTTAGTTGATTTTATCATGGGGGTCTGGTAATTCTGTCCTCTAGATCTTCTTGAAACAGAGTGTGACCTTCGTCTGGCGTAGTATTTATAGGCAGGGTGAATGGTGATCTTGTCAATGTTTCTATTAATTGCGGAATTGATGGCAGAGGGCACTCTCATGAAGGTTGATTTAATTAGCTCTGGTTTCGGCACTCTTTCTGATTGTAGTCATTATGGGTTGATTTGACATTTTGATCCTCTTGTCGCTGTCAATGGTCTGGTCGATCTGTGGTATGTCGATGGTGAAAATGTCGATTATTGTCAAATGGTGGTCTACTACGCCTGTCGATATTTCTTGTCATTTTGGTTTTCACTGATTCTTTTTGGAGTTAGGTTTTTTTTTTCTAGTTTTTCTAGTTTTTATGAGTAGTTATAAAACCGCTTTTCTTTTGATTTTTTTTCAATGTTTTCAGTTTTGATACCATTTTAGTTAGGCACCATTTACCAATTTCTGAAATACTGTGCCCTATAATGTTCTTAGTTAGACTGAGCCATTGGCATTGATTTCTTCGACAATGTAACGTCCCATCCATTGTGTGTGTAAATTTTTAGGTTTTCCTTTCACCCGACTATTGTATAGTAATACCAGGTCTCCAACCGACAAATTCTTGTTTTTGATGCTTCGATCATGCCAAGCCTTATGTTGTTTCTTCTGAATTTGTTGGTGCTGTATGGAAAGAAATTAGTGTTCTTCTAGTCTAGATAATTGCATTAGTCGGTCCTTTCTAGCTTCTTCGACATTGATATGCAAGATGTCGGTTATCATAGGTGTCTGTTGTCGAAAATGTAAAGGAACGACTGCTTCTTGGTCGTAGACTAGTCGAAAGGGTGTTTGGTTGGTCGAACATTTATTTGATGTTCTATACGCCCATAATACTACAGGGATTTTATCGTCCCATTCATATTTATTGGTATTTCAGATTTTTGTTAGACCCTTTGTTAATGTTTTGTTGAATGCTTCTATCGCCCCATTCAACTGAAGGTGATAGGCTATGCTTTGTCGGTGGTCGATTTTGAGCTATTCTGTTAGTCCTATGATTGTTTTATTGATGAAGTGTGAACCTTGGTCACTGATTAAGGCTAGAGGGTAGCCAAATATAGTGATAATATTTTCATATATGAATTTAGCAACTACCTCGCTAGAACAGGTTTCGACAGGTCATACTTCTACCCATTTAGTTACATATCCTACTGTTGTTATGATATACCTTGCACCTATCCTTTTTACTGGGACTGGTAAGGGACCTATAAATTCGATAGCCCATATTTCGAATGTGAGGCTTGGTTTTACTGATATTAAAGTCATTTCTGTACTAGGTAGTGGTCGACCTAGACGTTGACAATGACCACAATTTTCCACAAACGTTTTTTAGTCTTTGTATAGTGTTGGCCACCACAGTCTTGATTGTTGGATTTTCTTGGTAGTTATATTTGACTAAAAGTGTCCACCCATAGGTCCATACTATGATTCATGCATAATGGTTTATCATTCATGTTCTAACACACATCGACAGAGTACTTCTTCCAAACCCATTTTGTACAAAAATCCGTTAATTAGGCTATATGGTGAAACTTTCATGGCTAAAATTTGTTTCTTTTTCTTGCTCATTCCATGCGATGCTTGTCCATTCTCCAAGAATTGTGTTATTTCTTCTAATTATGTAGGAACAAATTCTATTTGGAATAAGTGTGCATCCAAAAGGTCATCTTTGACTTCTACCAGCTCCTCCCCCATTGACAAGTGATCGGGTCCAACATTCAATCGACCTGGTCCAACTACTACTTCAAATTTAAATTCTTGGAATAGTAATAGCTAACGATAGATTCTCCCATGGTGCAAGGGTTTGTTGATGAGGTATTTATTGATTGGTGATTGGTATAGAATATGAAGGGGTTAGCTAGTAGGTAATGTGGATACTTTTGAAGTGAAATGACCATACCTAATTCCTCCCTTTCTATCGTTGAGTAATTGAGTTATGCCTTTTTAATTTTATGCTACTGTATATGATTAAATAATCCATTCTTTCTTCCCCAGGTTGTGTCAAAATTGCACCTATTGCTAGGCATGAAGCATCAATATGCACATGGAATTTGATCAACCAGTTCAGAAATAAGAGAATGGGTGCTTCGACTAGTTTTATTTTTACAGTGTTGAAAGATGTATCACATTCTTCTGTCTAGTTGAACTCCTAATCTTCTCTTAACAATTCTTCCAATGGGTAAGTCATATTTGAGTAGTATCGGATGAATTTTCTGTAATACCCTGTGTGACCCAATAGTACTTTGACCTGTTTTGGATTAACCGGTGGTTTTAAGTCGAGGATAATTTTTATTTTAGCAAATTCAAACTTGATACCTTCCTTACATACAATATTCCCTAGTAGGATTCCTATAGGGGTTAAGAAGATGCACTTTTTTATATTGAGAGATAATTGAATTTGTCGGCATATTTCTAGCATGAGCCTTAACCATTTACAATGGTCTTTCAGTATGGAATAGATCATCCAATCATCAAAGTATACTGCCATTGTTTTATAAATGTATTCTTGAAATGTTTTGACAACTATTCTTGAGAGCACTACAGGTGCATTTTTGAGACCCAATGGCATTACTCTGTAAGTAAATGAGCCAAATTCACATACGAATGTTGTCTTTTTCTAATCTTCCTTGGCTATTGGTACATGATTATATCCTGAGAATGGAGTCGAAAATGGATCTGTTAGGGTAACCTTGTTTAACTCTTGGAAGTTGACACAGATTCGTAGTTTTTTTGGGTCATGATTTTTCGGTTGGACAACCATTGGGCTTTCCCATTCCAACTGGTTAATGGGGTAGATAATTCTAGCTGTCAACATATTGTCAATATCCTCTTTGACTATTTATTTATATTTATGCTCCAATTTGTAAGGTCTTTTCTGGATAGGTCGAGCATCAGGTATGATGTATATATTCATCTCACCCATTTCTTCTACTAATCCTTTTAAGTCTTTGTAATCTCTTGCAAATACATCTTGGAATTTATTTAATAAGTCGATGATTGATGTGGTCTGTTCTTCACTCCAATAATCAACAATTCTTTCCATTTTTGGTCTGTTATTGTTAGCATGAATATTTCACCTCTTGCGGACAGTAAGGTGTTCAATTGGTCTGAATGGTTCAGATCCAAAACAAATAGATCATAGAGGCTGATAACTCTCCCCAAACACTATAGATATCTGGAACACAAGGATTTGATAGTTCACCTGTGTACTTGAAAAAGAGTTCAACATGAAATGAATCAAAGAAACTTTAATATGATCTACTAATCTATGCTAGTGACTAAGAAACCTAGCAATATATATCTGAAATCAAACATCAACAATATATATGGGACAGAAAATAATGTTGCATTAGAAATATGAATAATTTTACAACCAAGCCTTAGTCTTGACATGCATATCCATGAAACCAGCTCTTCATCCCCAAAATATCCAATTCTAGCTCTCTATGCTCTCTCCAAATGATCTTGGGCCAAGAATCAATCCAACAGCATAACAATACCTTCAATGTTCTCTCCTCAACCATGGCTATGAGCTCATATTTATAGGGCTTTAATGGATAGAAATGGTTGATAAATTAGTGGGTGAGGTGGCCTCTAAGATCCTAGGATGAGGGATCTCAAGCTCAACCATCCCACAACAACAGGGATAAGGCAGTACACGAGGCTTATCATCTAGAAGCCTCGACAAACTTCTCTTTTTCCCTTTTTACCTAGGGTACCATCCTTCTCCTTCTATGAAAGAGAATTTCTGGTAATAACCACCTATGGATGAAGGGAAATGGGTGGTGGCATCGCCTGTGGACAACAGATGAAAGGTGGTGTGAGCAGGGTACCACTCCTGGACAAAGGGGCATGCACGGTGCTGGGGATTTCTATGATATATTGATAAAAAAACCATTTAGTTTTCACTCCAAAATCTGGGATTCATGACAAGTAGGTATGTCAAAGGTGTTATCACATTATGGTGACAGGATTTTGGTATAACAGGATTCCCCCCAAAGCATGAGTCTCAAAGTGATACGATAAATGAGAGCTTTGAGAACAAGTCATTTCCAGGACATGAAAATCTCGGCTCGATCGGAGTATGCAGTCAAGTAGGCATCTGTAGTACATCAGTATGTTGACTCATAGACACAAGTAGCCAAACTCATAGCTGTAGACCAATACAAGGCAAATCCATGAGTGGAATAAACAAGCATGGCTACTAGAACACATCGTTGATCCATGTGATAGAGGACTCAAACTTGGACATAGCTACCAGACATATAACATAGATCTTTGTCATACCGATGCAAATTTCGGCAAAGCCACAGCCATACAAATGTGGATCCATGCTAGATATACAAAACTCCATCGTAACCTAGGGAAAAAGCAATGAGCGCTTTTAAACAAATGCCCACGGTCTTCGTCTCGTCTTCCATAAAGTATGAGTCTATCCATGTGATTACAATGATCTGAAGTCGAACATGGTAGAAACCACTTGATTACCTGCCAACGATGTGAACCATTAACAAGTGCAAGGGAGATCACCATTAATATCAATGATTCCCAAGGTACCCTAGTACAATCTACTGAGTGTGAATAGATGTCCTGATGTCGAACACCCAGTCGATTCTATCGATCAAAGGTCAATGATGTCAACCTATGTCGAGAGCGAGAGGATCTGTTAGTAAGACATATAGATCTCAAGGTACTATATATTGTTTCTAAGACTATTTCCTGGATGATGAGCTGATGTCGACGGGAATAGTCTCGTTGAACGAGGGACATGATGAGTTCCACATCGATGACACGAAACTCGGAACATAGTTGTAGAATGATGTGAATGTAGTGACCATATGACTAACTCAAAAATACTGACATAAATACTGTGTAGACTGCAGAGATAAAACTTCTTCAGATCCCCTTTGAACATTAGGCGGCATGACAAAATGACTTGGCAGCATGACTAGATAGGATAGATACACAATGCGACAATGGACAATGCATTCTTTTGAAAGACTCAAACGATTGTCATGACTCATGAAAGTGGATCGTCATGGAGATTAGCTGAATACCCAATTGACTGACATGATTGTGCAGACAAGTGCCATGTTCAAAGGTAATGACAAACAACTGCCATTATTTTCAAAATGATTCCCTTTCCCATTTCCCCCATCATGATCGATGAGTGCCTCTTTTCAGTTTTACGAGTTCAAAGAGGGTAACAAACACTCGATATAGCTTGTCAGAAGACAAGTCCAGTATCATATGTTTTATGAACGTAAGAGAGGACTGGTTCATTCCCAAAACGGGTCTCTCAATGTTTAATTTAATGAGTCCACAAAAAGAAAACTCGGTATCGTTCATGTTTAGAGAGTCTAAACGAATATGGAAGAAGACTCCATGGGAGTCCTTTTTCGTATGATTTAGTCTCTAAGGCTGGAAAAAGTGTAAAATCATACCTTACAGAACTCTTCCAGTCATGATTGGATGGAGTGTTCCATTCTTGTAAATATTCCTGTCCGAACCGAGAAAGAGATAACCTACCGTCGGATGGACGACTCTTCAAATACTTTAACAAAAATGAAGAAGACAAGATCACTCGACAATCTTTTCATATTTAGGGAGCCTCAAAAGGGTTTAAAGAGAACTCCATGAGGTTTCTTTACACAATGTCACTTTTTACAAGCCTGGAAAGTTTCAGAAATGGACTCGACTATCTTTTCATGTTTAAGGAGTCTGAAAAATGATGTAAAAAGAAGACTCCATGACGTTTCTTTACACAATGTTGTATTTTATGAGCCTGGAAAGAAACTTGAACTGGACTCAGAACTTTGATACTAGGTTTTAATGAGCATGACAAAGTGTCATAATAAACGCTCAATGACCTTTTCCATTTTGTGAAAGTACGAAAAATCCATAAACAAACTTTCCAAATCTTTTACTAAAGTCAACCTATAGACAACTCATAAACAAGTGTTAAATGCATTCAAAATCAACATTGAGGGATTATGACAAATAGATTGTGACTAGAACATGATGTAATATCAAAACTATACTAATTCAGACCCAAAAAATGTCTATATAAGGCAACTAAATAGTAAAAAATAAAACATTTCACTATTTACCTCTAGCAGAGAGCACTTGGAGCATTTTTTAGCCAGATCTTCCACAGCTGATACCGAGAGTTTCCACCGTCTATTTTCAGTTTTGTTAGTTGAAGGTAATAGATAAGACCCTTATATTTCATTTCATAGATTTTATTTTGGGATTTGGTGGGATTTGAGGCCTATTTTGAAGCCCTAAAATCCAATTTGCGGGCACCGCGGCTACCCCTTGCAGGATAGGTAGCACCACCCGAGAAACACACCAAGAATATGGTGGAGAGGTGGTGCCACTGCCTGTCTCCAACAGGGCACAGGAAGTGCCGGCCGTGGATAAGTTAATCCAATGATATCGGAAAAATTTAATCATTATTTTGATTTGCAATGACTCAAGGATGATATTAATACATACCATTGTTGTTTTTGGTAGGTCTAGGCTTCCAAAATATGGTGATATGGAAGGAAATAACACATGATGATGAGGATGCTGCTGCTGAAAGGAATCTGGTTTGTATTGCTGCACTCCGAAATTGTGGGCTTTTAAAGTTCTTTCAGAGAGACTACTAGAACACATACTAAGAATGTGGAATCCAGAACAACAGTATTTCGAGGTGGGGGCACACATACTTACAGTGGAGGTAGAGGATATCTACTTCCTGACTGGCCTATTGAGACGAGGTGCCCCCATATCAATGACAAGTTCCCGAAGTGAGGACATTACCACTAGAGAGCTCATAGATCGACATTGAGTACTAGGTACAAGCACATTGGGGAAGAAAATATCGATCCGAGAAGTCACATACAGGGCTCTACGGATTGTTCTGTTCACCATGCAGAGGGTGGCAGGGAACCAGGGTGTACATCAGGCTTCCAGGGCACATATGTTGTATTCCCTAGAGGCTATGGCACCTACGATGTTCAACTGGGTGGAAGAATTGCTTCTAATCTTCAAGGTTTAGCTGACTAAATGTCGACAGGGAGAGCTGAAGCAGTTCGGATTTGGTTCCATATTAGCTTGCTTCTTCTTTGAGCAGGTCCCCAAGATGAGGCCACAGGTGACTTTTCGGAGTCTAAGAGCACGGGACCCCCGCATGCTGAGGTGGGTCCAGGTCATGGCTCGCACAGGAGTGGGTAGGGGCAGGATGAAGTTCGGTGATCCATTCTTCAGATGGCTGTGGGATCAGATGCTCATGGTCGAGGACTATGCCTATGCAGGAATATATTTTACAGGTGATCCTGACCTACCACTCCCACTTGGAGGGCAGTGGGTGACATTGGTAAGAAACAAGAAACCCTAAAGATGGAAAATATTTTTATGTTTTTTATGTTTTATATTTTTAATGATAAGTGATGAGACCTATTTGTCTTCATGCAGATGTTGGAGTAGTGAGGCCTGGAGAAGAATCTCCATTAGACAGGCGAGCCGGAGCTCGTTTCGTGCCACAGGGTGATGATATCACCGGGGAGCTGGAGGAGAACCTAGAGAGGTTGAGTCTGGACATCCCAGATGCTAATATAGATGACCTCTCGACTAGATATCAGAGATCTGTGGAGGGATTACCAGGCCGATTCAGCAAGCTACTATGAAGGGTGGCTTCAGTAGGGATGTGCTATCATGAGCACCACTAGTGGATGAGACATGTATACTGAAAGTTGGTAGCTTCAAGATTTTTGTATGATGATTTTTCTTGAAAGCCTATGTGCTTTAGATGAGGTCTCAGGACCTATTTTGTAAAACGTTTTTGTATATATATATATATACAGACTTTTACATGGTGTTTATATGTTTCAAATGTATAAATGCATTTTCTATGAGTTCTATGTGTCTTCAAATGTTTATTTACAATGTACCGTGTTTGATTTAACATCATGAATGGGAAGTATGCCAATCTAGGATGTAATTAGCCAAATAATGATAAACTACATTATGTTCCCTAGGGATATGCCTATATGTAATGGTTCCAAATGATCTTTCTAATAAATGTACCCTCTGGAAGAGGCAGAGTAGCACCAGGTTTCTAATGGTGTAGACATGGTTTAAATGAAAAACCTCGAGCTGAGATTCCATCAAAACTACTAAATCATGGACATCCTGGGAGGCAACTTTAGTCAGAAGACCGATGACTGCTTCATACTTGGTGATGTTATTAGTAGTGGGACCTAAGAAAACCGCTCCTGAACTGACCAAATATTCAGCTAGGGAATAGAGAACCCAAGCAGCCGAGGCTAGATTCAAGGTGTGGCGGCAAGCACCGTAAGCGAAGCCATAGAAAGCCATCTGTATGACCAAAACATGGTATAAACAAATGTGAACACTAAAACTCAAAACCATCTTGAAAATACTGAAAGCACACTGAAAGTCAATCAATACACATATATACAAGATACCATCCAAGAAAACCTAGGCATAGTACCTTTTCAGGTACAACCCATTGCGAGGTTTCCCCAAAGGGATTTCATCATAATCAACTAACTCATAGGCTCCTTTCTCTAACACCTTGTAAATAATGAAAGGTCCATACCATATGGACTCGAAATTACCCTTTCCTAGCTGGTCATATCTCTGGTCATAAGTCAAAACTAGGTCACCCTTGATGAAAACACAAGGCTGGACAGATTTATCATACTATGCCTTGACGTGTTTCTTATGTGCCTCATTAGCCAAGGCAGCATCTCTATGAGTCTCATCAAGGTTATTTAATTACAAAAATATCGCTTCCTCTACAAAAGTGTCTGGGAGAAGTTCGATGGCAAGGTGTAAAGATGGAATCTGACATTAGATTGGCAAGACAGCTTCAAGTCCATAGACAAGCTGGAATGGCGTGAAACCAGTAGTTGTTTTCACGGAAGTCCGATAAGCTTAAAGAGCAGAAAAAAGAATGAGATGCCAATTGGATTTATGTTCTCCAACCATCCGACGAAGCATAGTTTTAAAAACCTTGTTAATGGCCTCTACCTGACCATTAGCTTGTGGATAATATGGCATAGATTTTTCATGGCGAAAACCTAGCTTGGCACTCAATTCCTCGATCATTTGACCATGGAAATGAGATCCATGATTAGTGACGATGGACTAGAGAACTCCAAATCTAGCTATGATATGATTGAAAAAGAAGAGAGCGTCAGTCTTGCCATCTTCTGCATATGTAGGCATGGCCTCAACCCATTTTGTGAAATAATCCATAGCTACGATGATGTAATCATTCCCCCCAACTGAGGTAGGTTTACAATGCATGAATTCAATCCCCCATTTGGAAAAAGGGCCAACAACAATGACAGGGTGAAGCAGAGCAGGATGGGTGCACTTTTTGGGATAAAAATGTTTGCAAGGTGGGCATTTCTTAGCAACCTAATGACAGTCTTTGAAGATAGAAGGCCAGAAATAGCCATCGTGAAGGATTTTCTGGGATGTATCCATTCTAGATAAATTACCGCCACATGCTCCAGAGTGGCAATCATTCAGCACGTGTTCAACCTCCTCATAAGTGAGGCATCGCCAGAGAATGGAGTCAATCACACGTCTATACAAGGTATCATTCAAGATAAGATGGTATTTCGCATGTGATGGATGCGGTGAATATCATCATGAGATAGATGTGGCTGAAAACACTGGGTCTATAGATAAATCAGTAAATCTCCATACCAAGGATCAATAGTGCTAATCAGGAATAGTAATTCAAAGAAATACTTGGTCAAATATAAGCTCGGTAAAAACCAAGTATTTCTTTGATGTAGCCTTGGAAAACTCGAGATCAAACTCTCGAAGGATGATGATGCAATGGGAGTAATTGCCCCTGAGTACCTGACGAGTCAGAATGTAGTACATTGGGTTTTGGTCTGCCAATACGGTGGTAGTGTGAAGCAGAATGTAGTGAAAAACATTTTGCACAGCAATGACCGTGGCCAAAACTAGCTTCTCCACATGTGAATAATGGGTTTCAGAATTGATAAGATTCTTACTGGCATAATAAATCACATGCTCCTAACCGTGGAGATTGTCCTGCACTAAAACCATGGCGATGGTAGTAGCGGAGGCAGCAATATACAAGAGAAAATCCTTTGAATAATTCGGGGGGTGTATCACGGGTGAATGAGTCAGAGAGTTCTTAAGACTATCAAAGGCATGTTGGGATTGGTCATCCCAGAAGAATGGAGTGTTATTCTTGAGGAGATGCATATAACCGTGCGTTTTCTCAGCGAAATTGCACACAAAATGACGAAGAAAGTTTTCCTTCCCCTGCAAACTTTGGAGTTCAAGGACATTGGTTGGGGTTGGTAGATTAATGATGGAAGAAATCTTCAAAGAATCGGTTTGGATGCCATCTTTGGATACCAAAAATCCAAGAATACATCCCATTTCAATGAAAAAAACACATCTATGTGGATTGAGCCATATATTATAATGACAACATCTCAAGAATATGTCTCTAAGATAACCAGGATGGTCCTCCTATCACTGTGAATGAGCAGGGAGGTCATCAAGGTACAGTTCAACAATATGTTTAATGTTGTGAAATGCATAGGACATCGCACGCTGGAATGTGGCTCCAGCGTTTTTCAAGCCGAAAGGTAACTTCTTATATGCAAAGGTTCCCCATTGGAAAATGAATGTCATCTTATGCTGATCAGAGGGAAATATCTCAATTTGATTATAGCCAGAGAAGCCATCCATGAATGAAAATATGACACTTCCAACACAATTGTCAATAATCTGATCGATGTACGGGGTAGGAAAGTTGTCCTTGGGACAAGATTTATTTAAATCCCTAAAGTCAATGCAGACTCTAATGGTGCCCTAATTTTTATTGACAGGGACAATGTTCAATACCCATTCCATCAAAGGTATAGGATAAATAAAACCAGCTTTCAAAAGTTTCTCAATCTCTGCTTTAATAGCTACGGGCTTCCTAGGATGGACATGCCTAAGTTTCTATCTGACAGGTTTAGCCGTGGGATAAGTTTTAATCTCGTGGACTATAATGGAAGGGTAAATCCTCGGCATCTCTTCATAGGACCAGGAAAAAATATCATGGAATTCCTTAAAAAGTGCCTTATATGCTTCAGATTCATCTGTGGAGCAGTTTTTCCCAACATGAACGTGCTCAATAACATCAGGCTTGGCTGATATGTAAATTGGGTTTGTTTGAGTAATGTTGCTAAGTTTTCCTTCAGAATATATATATTGTAACAACATAGGACTTTGCGGAACGTTGACAATATCAGTAGGAAACAAGGATGCAAAATCATGGCTTCCCGAACTGGTATTGGGGAGGAACATGGATCTATTATGGTGATCCTCCCAAATGGGCTCATCCATATTCATGATCTCTATAATGGACTCATTGAAAGGAAAAGTATTGGAGAGATAGTCTGGAATCGGAAGAGAAGGTTCTAACCAGTACGGTAAATGGTAAGGATCCAAAGACACTAAATGAATGTCATCAGTGTGATCATCGGAACAAGTTTGAATGGTGTCATACATAGCTTCATGTGGAATCAATGGGGTGGAATCAACAACATTTGTGCCCTGGGACTCAATATCAAATGAGTTGATCATATGTACTATCGAGGTATCCATGTTAGGAGGAGTAGAGGGAAAAATCCCCATAACGGATGAATCCTTCAGCATACCTACCCCAATCGATTTGTAAGGACGATGGGAGTGACCTAACATGGGGATGTTATTAGATGTGGAGGTAGTAACATCCGGTGTACAGAACTAAAGCTGGTTAATGGTAACAATTCTCTCAAGATGCGTGAATTGAACCGTTTCAAATACTGTTGAAGCAACAGCATTCATGGTGTAGAACCAATTCCTTCCTAAAAGGAGGTTATAATCCATAGGGGCATCTACTACTTCTACTTGGATGGAAATGGTTTTGTCCCCCAACTCGACCGCTAGGGCTGATATGAGGCCATGGGGTTGGAATCCCCATCCATAAAAGGATTTAAGGGTCGTAGGTGATGTAACAAGCTCGAGAGAGCCAAGAGATTTCCAACAAGTCAGAGATAACACTGAGGTCGAAGCTCCTTCATCTAGTACCGTTCGAAAGAATTTGATTCCCACTACTTTTGTAATGATATGAAAATAAAGTTTATGCGGTAATATAGGTTTAAAGTTCTCAACATTGAAGTGATTCAAGTTAGTGTTATCCAAGTCTACAGATCCTAATGCGGTCAACAAGTTCTTGCACTTTGTAGGGAAACTTTGGAGTACTTCTAAGGTAGACATCGCACAAGGTTCCTGAGCAATATCTTCAACCACATTATAGAATTGAGAAGCTCAGCCATTGGGATTAAAGACAAACTTCTGAAGAGTACGCTTTGGTGGGCACAAAATCATGTTGAGAGTAGGCTTCTCGAAAGGTAAGGGAACAGTAGACGAGGATTCCAGAGAACTAGTAGATGGAGCTTTCCCTCAAGAAGATTGATCTTCTTGCTTATCTGTGGGTTTATCATAATTCTAGATTTGAGTTTTCAAATGGATGGTATCTGAGGACATCATACAAATTTCCTCCAATGAACTAGAGTTACCTTGGCTCGACATGTGGCCTACCAGCTGTTGTTGAGAGAGAAAGGGATCCGTAAGTACTATAGGTGCAGGATTAGACTTCAAAAACTGGGATATTTCATCCTGACGGGGACACTCCTTTGAGAAGTGGTCACCACCACATTATAGACAAGGGTATTTAGCCTTCCTTTTCCCTATGTTGTTGTCATTATTGGTTGATTGTGGGGTCTCCTGCTAGTTTCCAGGTTTTTTATTTTGATTTCTACCTTTCTTTTTATTTCCTGAGGTTTGAGTACTTTGAATAGAATTGACGTCAACAGAAACCTTAGGATTCAAAGGAGTATCCGTTTGGGTTTGCTTGGCAGGTTTCGCTGTGGATGGGGACTGGATTGAACCAACAATTCCATCAACAAGTACTTCTGTTGATGGCTTGGTAGGGTCAGTGCTGGGGTGAGGAGCTTGAGGAATCAGGCCATAAAGAGTCCCAAACTGGGAATAGACCAAGTCTAGGTACTGAGCCCGACTAATAGCCTTCTCTTTGGTAACGGCACCACCCATGGCCACATCTCGGGAAATAGGAGGCAACAAGGACTTAGTGAACCAATCAGTTAACAACTAATCCAGATTAGGGGCCTTAATAAGCCTTCTTTGACTTCTCCACTCATGAATATGATCAAAAATGTGGGTGGAGGTGTTCTGTCACAGAGAAGTTAAAAGATCAATGCCCATTTCGTAATGAATAGGGAGCTGAAAGTGCGTAAGAAATACAGTTGCCAATGAGCCAAAATCTACAAACGAGTGTTGTGGGAGTTCAATATACCACTTTGTTGTTGTACTGATAAAAGTTCATTGAAAGAGTCATAACCAAATGGAATCATCCATAAGGGAGTTTTAGGAAAACCACAAATGAAAATTCATAACATGGTTCCACAGATATTCACCTTGCTTCCCATTGAATTTTGGAATATCTAGTGGTAACTTTACTAGAATGGGAGGCCACAAGGGATTGTGTCGAATGGGATCATTAATCAACTTGGACAAATTAAGCAAGTCCAAAGTTGCTAGGAAAGGTAACTGTCTATTGGGCTACACATACTGGTAATATTGATATGGCATGTAATTACTAGTATGGCCATAGATAGACTGATAAATAGGTTGCTGTGAGGAAGAACCACCAAAAAATCTACCCATGGGGGGTTGATTTCCAGATTTACGACCGCTAGGACCACCAAGGCCTCTAGGAGGAGGACCTCCAGAGCCACTATGACCACCAGGACCAATAGGACCATTGGGACCACCAAGAACACCAGGACCACCAAGAGGCGGACCACCAGACCCTCCAGGTGCCACTCACAATATACCTCGAGGGTACGTGTGTAGTAATATCCATGAATGCTACTTTTGGTGTATGGATCCAATCAAGATGGCCAAAGGGATTTTCTCATATATATAAGGTACCCTAGTGGGGCCTCCTAATATACTCAAGGTACGTGGGAGCTTGAATCTTTAGTAGTGCTATCTAATGCATAACCGTACACAAGGGGCCTTCCAATATACAATCAAGAATGTGAAGTACCTTTGGATATACCTCAAGGGTACGTGAAAGGTTGTTTGATATATCGATGGTATGTGGAAGAACTGTGTGAGTCCCAAAATGTAATGCTGACAAATAACGACAGCTCCTACATTTTACAATTCCCGAACACGTCTCTAACCTATCACTCAAGTTACTATGTAAATTTTAACCTACAACTACCGTTAACTTTAATTTGTACAGTTAGGTGAATGGATGATGTTTTGACAGAAAAGTAAAACCATGCAATATGCTTGTGCAAATGTTCACTTTACCGTTCAATATGCCTACTTACGGGAGGGAAGATAGTGTTTTTCTTTTTGTTTCAAAGCCAAAAATCATTCCAATCAACAGTCATGAACATCAAATCAAAGACAAGAAAACACTTTTATAAATCAAATTCTTCTTTTCGAAAGCAAATGGGAAGGGTGAGAATATCTTTTCCTAAAAGAACAACACCAAGCACACCTATATGCCAATGCACTCTAACTTTTCAAATTTATTAAAAACATAAGAAAATCTAACTTAAAACTACCATTTTTTTAATATTTTGATCGAGATAGTCCTATATGCATGAGAAACAAAATATCATAAAGGTCCTAAAAGCTTATGAAGCCAATCAAAAAACCCAAATCCAATGCCCAACTATGATGTCCTAATCTTAAGCAAAACTTTTCTTTTTTGAAGGGAAGAAAAAGAAGTTTACTATGCGAGCAAGAAATGAAATCTAGAAGCTAATCTAGTGTTCTTATTTTAGTATATGCAACAAAAAGAGAGTTCAATGAACACCCTAACTTTTAGAAAACAAGAAATCCTTCTTTAAGCACAACCAACAAGGAAGAAGTGGATGAACAATAAAAAAGACTAAACAAAATTTTTCAAATTCCACTAAAATCAATCTTAAACCATCAAAGCAGCAAGCCACACACATCAGTTTCAATAACACATGCCTGATAACAGTACTGAAAGCAATCAAATATCCAAATTTTTACAAAGAAAAATGAGGAAAGAGAGTTTTGGACTAATGCCTACCCGGTACCGTGCTTCGTAGGTGTTGTAAGAGCATTTCCAAAGCAGCACCGCTCCTCACAAACTAGAACAGCTATTTTGTAACTGCTCTGTAATCATATATATTAGGCTGTTGAGCCAGATGAGAACTCAGTTCAATTCTCTATATTGTATGGACTCACTTGTATAATATAATCTGTTAATTTACCTATTTGTTCTTATCTCTTGTCTCTGTTCTATATATATGTTTTAGTGTGTATTATTGGTAACCTTATGTGATCTGTGAGATTACAACATTGGTTTCATTGTAGTCTAGTTGGTTAGGATACTGGGCTCTCACCGGAGAGACCCAGTTTCAGGTCCCAGATAAGCTTGTTGTTATTGTGTCTTGAGCTTCTTCCTAGCAGCTTCTATCTCCTTTGACAATTTTTGAATAATGCCTTTTGTAAAAGCATACTCAAGGTTTTTTGTCTCTGTCGCCCCCCTTGGTTCCTGGGTCGGGACGACACTTTCTGTAGCCAGAGGAATTACCTACTGCTGTGCCTGTGGCTCTGCAGTCTAGGATTCTACCCTCTTTGCGGTCGAAGGTTTGATTGTTATTTGTAGTCATCCAATGTGTTTAACCAGTGTCTCCTCCGACACAAAGGTGTTGACATAGAGGTTGAGCTCATAGTCTTCCTCTTTTTCCTAGTATGTGAGCGGCTCCTCGATCGAGAAGTCGATCTACTTTGCTACTGCTAATACTAGTACTTTTGTTTTGGCCTTTCGAGAAAGCTCCTGAAATATATTTTCGACTATTAGGTAGTAGTCGAGGGCTTTAGAATTTGATTCATCGCCCTACATGTACCACACCGAGGTATGGTCGAGCTCTAGCTGGATGTGGGAGTTCGTTGGTAGATTTATTCGGATGTTTTGAGGCACCCTCCATCTAGTCATGTGGACTTTGAGCTATTGAAACCAGTTCTCCAATAGTACTTTCCCATGCTCAATCTCCTGTAAGGTTCCTCTCTGGGAGAATGGCTTAAATCTCAACATGTTGAATCTTGACGGTTCCCGAAAGATTGGACTCTCCTCTGGGAAGATGTGGTACAGGACAATCCATAAGATGAGTGAGGGGAACTTGATGATTCCCCTCATTTCTTGAAATCTTTCACAGATGGTCTTCACCATGTTGACGACATATTTATCCCATTTGTATATTCATCCATTGGTGGCAATGGTGTCGACAGCTTCTAGCATGTCTAACTTAAGGTCGCTGCCTCGACCTACCAGGAAGAATTTTGTACCTCCCTCTTTCTTCGAGACAAATAAATGTTTTGTTCATGCAGGATATGTAGAAGGAGCAAGTCGAGAAGTTGACTTGAAGGATAGCCAACTTAGTCGATCAGCCGACTAAGTCGATGCACTGACTTAGTCGATCAGCCAATTAAGTCGGTCGGCTGACTAAACTAGATATTAGGTCGGCCACCTAAGGTCGTGTTGGTTCACCGAACTGACAGGTATTTATTTTGTAGCCATTATATAATCATATATATTAGGCTGTTGAGCCAGATGAGAACTCAGATCAGTTCTCTGTATTGTATGGACTCACTTGTATAATATAATCTATTAATTCACCTATTTGTTATTATCTCTTATCTCTGTTCTATATATATGTTTTAGTGTGTATTATTGGTAACCTTATGTGATCTGTGAGATTACAACAACACTGTAGATATCTAGAATATAAGGCTTTTATAGTTCACTTGTGTACCTGCAAAAGAGTTCAACACGAAATGAATCAAAGTAACCAGAATATGATCTACTAATCTATGCTAGTGACTAAGGAATCTAGCAATATATATCTGAAATCAAACATTAACAATATATATGGGACATAAAATCAACTTTCATTAGAAATATGAAGAAGTTTAAAACCAAGCCTTAGTGTTGACATGCATCTCCATGAAACCAACTCTTCATCCCCAAAATCTCCGACTCTAGCTCTCTATGCTCTCTCCAAACGATCTTGGGCCAAAAATCAATCCAACAGCATAACAATACCTTCAATGTTCTATCCTCAACCATGGCTATGAGCTCATATTTATAGGGCTTTAATGGATATAAATGGTTGAGAAACTAGTGGGTGAGGTGGCCTCTAATATCCTAGGATGAGAGATATCGAGCTCAACCAACCCACAACAGCAGGGATAAGGAAGTACACAAGGCTTATCATATAGAAGCCTCGAGAAACTTCTCGTTTTCCCTTTTTACCTAGGTTACCGTGCTTCTCCTTCTATGATAGAGCGGTTTTGGTAATAACCGCTTATGGAGGACGAGAAATGGGTGGTGGCACCACCTGTGGACAACCGATGAAAGGTGGTGCGAGCGAGGTACCGCTCCTGGACAAAGAGGCATGCACGGTGCTGGGAATTTCTATGATAGATTGATCAAAAACCATTTATTTTTCACTCCAAATGTTGGGATTCAAGGAAAGTAGGTATTTCAAAGGTCTTATCACATGATGGTGACAGGATTTTGGTATAACAGTTATCATTAGAAATGTTGATTTCTTTATTTTTTACTTTCGCGTCCATCCATTTTGGCGCTTTATTTCATTAATCTATTGAATACCTTCTTTAAACTGTCAAAATGTTGCTGGAAAGTCTATTGCCATCATTTGGTCGGTGTAGTCTTTGTTGATTGATTCGATTTTTAGTATCATTTTGACTGGTTTGATCATCTCCGGGTGATCAGATTTCCATTGAAAGCTTTTCCCATGTGTATGTTCATTTTCCAATTGGATTCTTGTCGACTGTGGTATTTTGTTGGATCGAATGTTATCGCATGATGCATTTGGTCAGCTTTTTGTTATCATGTAAATCTACTCAATCCGGATCTCCCTAGTCCAAGTGGATCTAGAACAAATCAAATACAGAATACAATCTACTTTCCTAGATCAATGAGAAATGCAAAGCAACAGATAGATTGCTTACCTATAATATGAAAATCCTCTTCTCTCTTTGTTGATCCAAGCTCCAGAATATTCATATCTTCAGCTGCAAAATCCTATAGAGCAAGTGGAAACAAGAAAACAACACATGTGTATCAAAACATGAATTGATCTAAGCTAACAGTTAAGGAAGAAATCTCTAAACATTATCAACACAATAATATTTATGGAAAGAGATTTGTATTAATGTAATCAAGGAGATACATATAATTACATAGGAGAGAACGCCACAACCTAGCCTTAACACTGTAATATTCCATCCAATAATACAAGACATGCCTCCAAAGCAAGATAGCAAAACCTCCCAAAGGATGATAGGGATAACCTAGAAATTCCACCAGCATAATAGTACCATAGTCCTTCCTCCATTCCAAATGGATAGACGGTTCAATTTATAAGGCTAAAGGGATAGAGTAGATTGAGGATTAGGAGAAGGGATCTAAGGGATATTCCCTATAGGTTAGAAACTGAATTACACCTCACCTATATAATAGAGATAATCCTCCACCTCATCCACCTTCTAGAACGGTCTTGAAGCTCCCCTTTTTTCCCTCAAAACGTGATCAACACACCTTCCATGAAGGTAAAAATCATCGTCAGTGCACCTAGTAGTGGGAGATAGAGTACCGGCACCGACACACCTAGAATGAAGGGGAAAATCACCATCGGTGTACCTAGAATAAAGGAGAAAAGTGTTGGCCTTCCTAAAGAGAGAAAAAAAGGCAGAAATAACCTCAACATCAATCCAGTTTAGAAAAGAGAAATTTGGGGATTAGGAAAAGGGTTGACACATTTATCAATAGGACAAGATTTCGATGTAACAAAATGCCCCTTAAATCATGAAGTTAGAGGAATATGATACATGAATGCTTTGCAAAGTGAACAAATCAAAGGTGAGTATGTTGGATGGAAGCTGTTGCAATACAACTGACTCAAATCTCATATGACTCATAACATGGCTGTCGACCAATACAATGCAGATCCATGGTAGTAGAGACCGATTGAAAACAATCATGGCTACTACAAATAAGCGTAGATCCATGATGAGATTATAACACAACCACAACCAATACAATGTGGATCTATGTAATATGACTCAAAACAAACTCCATCGCAACCTGTGTGAAGATATCTGACAACCCAGGGTCTTCAAGACAAACATGCAATGATATGAATCTAACCATGTGATTACAATTTATTGACATCGAACATGGTAGAAACCACTTGATTACAAGTCATTAATGTAAACTGTTAACAAGTGCAAGGAAAATCACCATTGATTTCAATGATTCCCAAGGCATCTCAGTACATACCATCGAATTTGAATAAAGGACTTGGGGTCGAACACTTGATGAGATATTTCAATCAAGATCCAATGATGTAAACTCATGTTGAGAGTGAGTGTTGAGGCCTAGAAAATTGTAGGAAGCAACAGCAAGGGATTCTCCCCAGTCAACATTCCCAACTAGCACGTGACTGTTTGGTGTAGGGAATCCGTCTGGTTTGCGGTCCGGCTATCGCAGGTCAAGAAACAAAAATAAAAGGTTTTACCGGTTGCGGCCCGGTCCACCGTATATATTTTTGTATTTTTTACTTTAAGTATGATATGCAAGTGCCTATTTAACATGCATATTGATAAAGAATGCAAGGAGTAATCACAATGTGATGCACAGGTTCTTACCTCTCGTCTTAAACTCTCAAGCATCTAAATCACACACACAACAAGGAAATAAATCTAACTACCTACCTATCCCTAGGGAGGAAGATGGTAACTTATTAATGAGTAATGTATCTTCTGCATGCATTATAAAGAGAAATTACAGATAGCCAATACTGCTTCAAAAAACACATGAACAATTAAAGATATTTAAACAACCAAATAGCTAATTGCTTAAGAACAGCTTTCATTACTCATGGTGGCATTTTCATAAAATAAACAAGAAATCATTTAAACAAGAACATAGGTCCTGAAAGTCAGAACGATCTCATAGTTATTGGACAAAAGCTGAAAATGAAATAGTTCCTCTTCAACAAATCCATAGTATAACATTTGAACATCCCACCATACTTTCTCCAACAGGAAAACTGTAATTCTTTATTGCAAAAGGAAGTAGTTCTTCTTACAATATCTATTCACTAATCTAACTAGGAAAAAGTCCCTTTTCTCATCTAAATAATCTATATTTATACAAAAGAACAAGACTGTTGGGCTGCCCACAGATGACTCTTGGGATTCCCCAACTCTTCGCCTCCTGAAAATTCACTTTCACTAAGTGTTTACAAAATTTACAAGATATTATAAAAGTGGATCAATGTTCATGAGGAGGGCCTCACCTAACTATTCAAAAATTTCTTCCATGCTGAAGCTTCAGAAGCAATACTTTCAAATTCAGAAGGTTCCAAGAATCAAATGTTTATTTCAAATTTTGCAGCCTCGTTTCTGATGGCTTCTATTCTGGCTGCACTCAGGAGAAGATGGTCTTCTAACACCTGTGCACTAATTGTGGAATTATCTACCTCATTTTTTAGGATCTGTTCATCTATAGCGCTAATCTGTTGTATCCTCTTTTCATCTTCCTGATACCTTCTCTGCAAAATTTCCAAAAATAGGCTTTGGTTTGGAAAAGCATCCATTCTTTGCTCAGCCTCTATCTGGCATCGATTATAGGTAATCAGCAGCCTCTTGAAGAATTCTACACATGCTCCTCTTATATTTTTAACAACCTTATTGAATTCTTCGGCCGTGTTGATGGAAAACTCTAACAAATCGTAGTCCTGCTTGAGAGCTTGTTGATCCTTTGAGGGTAACTCTGCAAGAGTTTCTTCATTAGCTTGTAACCTTGTCATTCTTCCTGTTAGGACTTCCAGTATGTCCTGATATCTATCAGTAAAATAAGAAGATGTTTCCAAAATATATTCTAGCTGATTATCCACCTGCATTACCTTACACCGCTCCTCCTCAATGGCCATCTGTAGCTGGTACATTCCCTTTCTCTGTGCCAGGAAATTCTCTTTGAAAGGCTGCAGACTAAACTATTGTTCTCTACCTTCTTCTAAGGCTACTGTCAGTGAGGTGATTTGCTCTTTAATTTCTACCTTCTGCACTTGATATTTCCTTTCACCTTCCTCCAAGGTAGCCGTCTGCAGCTCCAAATCTCCTATCCTACCTAGAAGCTTCTCCTTTTCTTCCCTCAGCTCTTGGTATTCCTGTTGTACTTTCTCTAGACATTCTTGGGCAGTCTCCATAGATATTTTCTGTATCTAAAGGATCTAAAGTCGATCTTTTGAAGACTTGATTTCCTCTTGCATGTCTTCAAACCTTCTTTTTAACCGATTACTTTCATCCCTTTCCTTTCTCAAGGTATCTTTGAGTTGAGAAGAAGACTTCTTCGACTGCTCAAGATCCATCATTATTTTGTCTACATTGTCATCAAAAGCATGGATCAATGTAGCCCCCACTCTAATAGTGAACCTAGGGTCTCTGTCTGTCCCATGTACAATAGTCATATCATTTATCATCTTTCCAGACAGTCCCCTGGTTTCAATCTTCCTCTTGGTCCTCTTTACTATCCTTTTCTTTTCTTTATCATAAAAGATAGTATTAAAATATGGTACTTCCTCCCCTTTTTTCTGTTCAAATGGGATTAATCTAAGGGTGGGGACCATGGCTTGTCCTGGTGTGCTGGAAGCAGGTGCTTCAGGATCTTGAATGTTGGCATTTTCCACGTCCTGGGCATGACTGTCTGCTGTGTCAAAAGCTAATTGTTCTGTCACTGTTTGTGTCAGCTTTATCTTCTCTTCCTCCTACTTCTTTAGCTCCTCATTTAACTTCCTTTTTCTTTCTTCTTATTCACTTTTGGTAGCTTCTTCTGCCTTTCTGGAAGCCTCTTATGCAGCTCTTCTTTTCTGCTCCTCCTCTCTTTTTAGCCATCCTTTGGCTTCTTGGGCTAACATCTGAGCTTCTTCATTTATTTTCTTGGTTTCTTCCTCCTCGGCCTTTTCCTGCTCGTCCTGTCCCTTTCCACCTTTGGTGGTGATTTTCTTTTTAAACCTTTTCCTTAAGGTCGTCATGTTTAGTGCACTGTGGAATATGGAATCCTCTCTGTCCCAGTGGCTAGTGTATTCAAAAGGGACATTAGTCTCTTTACAGTGCTCTACAACCTTTTTATGGGAGTCATTACTGTGGAAAGGCATTTCCCCAAAATGGAACTTCTCCAACTCCTACATGAATTCATCGGCCTTCTTTACCCTAGTAAATTTGTAACTCCCCAATATGAAAGGCAAAGGTGGGTATGCTGCCTTCTTATGTTCGAATAAAAAAATTCCTATGCCATCTAGGAAGACTTGTCTAACTGCCTCTTTGTGAATTATATAGTCTGTGGCATACTTAGGTAGTAGTGCGGGTGCTCTAGAGCCTCCAAAAATTTGGAAATACAGCCCATCCTCAGTCAAGTAATAATCAGCATACTCTTCAATCACCTGCAATGCCTCCTTCGACATGGAGTTGCATTATTTTAAGAAAATCAGGGTATACAATGGCATAATGAAATGCTCGCACACCTCCCTATAGTGCCTGTGGTATTTATGGGCCCACAGTGGCTTGTATGCTGAGTAAATTGGCGATCTTTCCTAGTCCCAGATGCATCTCAGGTTGGGGAAGGGTTGATTGCATAGTATGCAATCAATTAGTATGGAGCTCATGTAGAACTCTGATTTCTTTTGGGATACCCCCCCTAGTGCTGATGCCATGTAGGCCGAGAGGCTATTGGATACAAAGTTGGCCCAATTGAAAACGGTCCCTTGTGTTGCAACATAAAAAATTATTGGCACCCACTCCAATTTGAAGCTTTTGCCATGGGCTCTCCTAAAAATCCTATTGAGCATCAAGGCAATGAACCTGTAAGGGGTTCTTAGGCTTGTGGTGTCATATTCTCGAGTTGGCCTGGTTCTAAAGTTTTTTCCAGGCATGAGCATCCTCTTTAGTGTCTTGATGAGGTCCATCCTAATGCTTTTCAGCCAGTCTTCATTCAGATATTTTTGAGCTTCGGGCAAGTGGTAAACTAGGGCTAAATATCCAGGGCTATAAGCAGCATAACCCTGTTTATCAACACTCTCCAGAATCATGGTGGTCACATCTGCCCTTGGCAGAATCTACCCAGTTACCTCAAAGCATGGAAAGAGTTCAAGTCTCATATAAATCTTCATTAATGAAGACCTCTCTATGTTGGCGTAGATATTCTCTTCCTCAAAGCCTATATCGAGCACCTCTCAGTGCATAATCAATCTGTAGATATCTCCCCACTGATATTCAAGCTCTACACCAATCATGCATTTGCTATCTTCGTAAATATATTCGACTCTCGTGATGACTTTGATGTCATGTTCCTCTTCAACCACGGGATCCTTCTTCTTTTGACGCTTATACATCTTAAGTTTCGAGGAATTTCCCTGTCACGTATGAAAGTGTAATTGTTAGTTCATTTCCAGACAACTTTTAAAGATTGAGATAAAAATGTAAGCATTTTACCTCATCTATGTTAAACATGACTACAGTTAATAAAAATAAGCAAATATGTTCAAACAACTGCTACTGCCCGAAAAACTAAAACCATCTTAGTCCAACAAAGCTCGGATGTGGAAAAACAAGGCCTTCGTCACAAATGAAAACAGTCCCGAGCCCTCTCTCAGTGCCATGACCTACACGTTGCACGGACACCTAAGGCATTAAATCTAAAAATCTCAAGGGGACGCTACCGGCGATAGCACCCTAGAAAACTGTACAGGCTCATCTCACGGTCCATCTTAGTCCGGGTAATGCAATACTTCCCCAGACCGGTTCGGGTTCGAATTTGACCGTGAACAAGGTCGCTCTAACAATGAACTAAAAACAACACTGAAGTCATGGTTTTCAGAATGCAGGTGACTGGACCAGTGGAAAAAAACTCGGTATTCCCCCAGGAAAGCCATGAAAGCCTTTCGCGGACCACCGAACACAAAATGGGGCAACAGGTGCAGACAGCGTAACGGACGTCTGCATCGGTTTCCCAAACCATCGAGTGCAGGTTGCAAGACCATAATGACCGTGGAAGAAAACATTAAGTAAACCACAAAGATCCCCCCACTAATAGTCACACCATTCACTTCAGAATATATACATGTCAAGACAGGAACCTAAGTAAAACACTAACTGCGGAGACAAGGAATTAGTTCATCCAATCAAATGGAATGGGAAAATGAGTACAAGGGCATACCTGGAACTACTGCACAACTGATGGGAGGAAAACCGTTGAGCTTCCATGGCGGAGCCACCTAGGAGTGAGGGTACCAACAACAAGAATCCTGGTTTGCTCGAGTAAAAACGATAGCGTAGAGACAGTCCAAAAAAAACAATAAAATAATAGACCACGCTATTCCAATATATATACACCCCGGGTCCACTATAATCGGCAGGAAAATGCTATCGGGCGGTAAATGGAAAGGGATCGGTGACCAAATCAACATTGCCTCTGTAACGTCAGATGATGAAATAGTTGGGAAAACTACCAATGCATCAGCAGAGAAACAAAATGATGCTCGTATCGTAAATCGCAAGATTAAAGCATCGGAACAATAGAAGGTTGGAAAGCCACAATGACGAAAACAAAAAAGAAAATAAGCTCTGCAAACTGGAAAACATCGGAGAAAAAACCAACATGAATTTAACCATGAAAAATTGGTTCCATGGAAAATAAAATAAAACCACACCGGAAAGACAATGCTTTTCAAAGCTGCAACGGCGGATGCTGAAAACTCAAAAATCAGTGAAACAAAACGACGGGGTCGAAAAGGTTAATGCAATCATCGAGGAACTGTGTAATGTGCCATCCACAACTGCGGAAAACGTAGAGACAATATTTTCCAATGGGATTCCAACAAATCGCCGATACAACAAATCTTGAATCGGACCCAGCGTATTGTTACTTATCCGCAATGATGGGCGCGCAGATAACTAGATTTCCAACTTGAACATCCAAAACACTTCCGATGGAAAGGTAAAAGTAAACAAAAAGTGAAACATTGCTGGCATAAAAAATAGTCTTTCTGCAGAACATCAAGCAAACTCAAAAGCTGATCCAAAATGAGTTAAAGCAGGGTCCTGAATTTTTTTTGAATTTTGGGAAAATTGTTGCAGCTGCAACAATTGGCGACTACCTAGTGAACCCCAAATTTCTGACTTAAATTCTTCCCAGTAAAACACTATTTGATCATCTAGCTCACAATTTGAATTCTTCTATATTCTTGCATTCCTAAGATGGAAAATGCATGCATTTAAATCATTGAGGGGTCCATTCTTTGGGTAATGGGAGCACCCACAATATTTGAAAGTCCAGATAACTCTTTTGAGGTTTAATAGGTGAGATTTATTTTACTTCTGTCTATGGGTGGTCTCTAGCTTGGACACCACACGATAGTAACATATGGCAAGCAGAATTATTCATTTGTTCCTCATTCCCATGCCAACTGCACTTGGTGCATTTTGAACTTTTGTTCATTTGAGTCCTCCATCTTCCTTTCTTTCTGAATTTTATTTAGGCTCTTCTATCCACAGTGCCCTTTTCTGTGAGATAAAAATTTACTTCTCATCTCACGGATGGAGAAGAACTTTCGGCAAATTGGTATTCATGTTTCTAATACTTTGCTTGGATATGTATTGCGTCTTTAAGGAGTTTTGACTCTTAATAGAATTTAGGATTTTGAAATTATGGCATGGGATCATTTATATATAATAAACTGTTTACCTTGCTTCCTTTCCGCAGGTCCTTTGCCATCACTCCCCAAGACCTCTTAGATGTGAAATGGACAGAGCCTCAAAATAGTATTCCAGACCTCTAAATTCTGAGTTCTTTTTAGGGGTTAAGCAAGACTTCAATGAGTGCATGGCCATTCAGGAAAAATACCTACTAAAAAACATTCTATTATTTCCAAAATAAAATGCACAGTCTTTTTCTCAAATATTTCAGTTAATCAAGAACCCTGACATTTTCCATGCAACCAATAGTTTGCCTCTTTATTTAAAATAGAAAATAACTAGAAAGAAAGTGGTAAATCAAAACAAAACAACATCAAATTATTTATGTACAAAATCATTAAATCAAAAGAAAAGAAAATTGAATGCCCACCCCTGAAAATACTTCAATTTAATGAGTCAAAGGGCTGGGCTGTATTGCAGACATGAGCTACCTATCCATGGTCTAATTGTACTATTTTTGAAACTGGAATCATGTGTACTAATTTACAATTAGCCTTATCAGCCTAAGGAAATCGAAACAGATCAGGCTTAATGTCAATTATATTGCTGGCTTTTTCTAAGGTATGATATTTTAGTTCAAGCTCCGTTAGATAATTTCCCAGAACAGAACTAGTAGATTCATTTCCTTCTCCCAACTTAGTGATAGTGTGTTTCAGGTAAGGTTCTCTTGAAATTTTGATATGATTTGGTGTACCCTTATGAGGTAACCATAAATGAGACCATTCTAAAGCAAAATACCCCTTTAACCCGGAAGACCAATCAAGGTTCATAATAAGCCCATAACCATCCGGTATGTCAGCCACCATAATATCAATAAATTGACATATCGTGTTATTTGCAGATAAATGAATGAGAACATCCTTCATTTCCCCCACCAATTTGACACTTGTTCTGTCTAGCTGAACGACTTCCCAGGACGTGGTTTTGGTTTCCCATTAATTTTCTTGCAAACTACAAGTGGCATAACATTTACCAATGATCTAGAATCTACCAAACAATTGTGCACCTTAAGATTCAGCATTTCTAGAGTCAAAAGGAAAGGTGGGGTTTTGGATTTCTCTTCCCAAGTTGATTCGACATCTTCCCCCACTGGTTGATTTTTAGTGGGCATTTCCCTTTCTGGTTCCTCAGTATTTTCGTTGTTTCCTTTGTTAACATCTACTTGTCCTTCTATAATCTTGGTATGCTCGTTGATTTGTTACGTCTCCTGGCTGAAAATGGTAACTCTAGGTATTTCATCTTCAGTATTGTTCTTTGACTGTCCCCTCACATTCTTTTGCAACTTCTTAATATTTGAGACTATTGTGTTGTCTTTAGTTACCAAATTAGGGTCTTTTGTTATCGTTGGTACATTTTTAGGTTTAAGAGTGCTTTTTTCTGTATTGAAAAGTGAGACACAATCCCATAAGAACATGGTATCATCTTCTTGTTTATATGGTCTTATTATTATCTTCCTCTTCATCACTATCTTCTATCAATTTAGAATCCAAGAGTTGTTTTATTACCAATGTCATTGAATTTAATTATTGAGGACAACTCTTTTCAGAATGAGGTTGTTGGTGAAAAGTACAAAAATTATCCTTACCCACCTCTATTAAATTCATCGATGTTGAATTATGTGGAGGGGTTTGAATTGGTTTTTATCCTCCCTTTTGTAGTAGGGCTTATAAGCTTTCTGAGATTCCTTTTCTTTCTCTAGATCTATTATTCTGTTGGAGAGTTTTTGCATCATTCTTAACATTCCCTCAAAATCATGTGATTGCTCCTCTTTAGGTTTAGACAGCAATAAGGCTCTTTTCCCAGCACTTCTTTCTTGAGGTTGCTCGGGATAATCTTCTATACTTTCCCTTTCAGCCTCTACTCCTTTTGCTTCTTCGTAAGTCTACGTTAACGTAGGTTTGGACTTCATTTTGGAAAACATGGCCAAATCGAGTCCTAGAGCTGAGGTATAATATTCAATCAGGACCTTATCCGAAGGTTTGTCGGCTTTAGAAAAATTCTTAAGATATGCTACAAATCTTTGGGTGAAACTATGCGCCTTCTCCTTTCTCTCTTTCTTTAAGGCGCATAGTCCTTTCATGAGAGTTGCATGAGTCTTTTGGGTTGCATACTTACTTCTAAAAATCCTCTCGAAGGTATCCCAATCAGGGATAGAATTTGTAGGCAAACCAAAGTACCATGATGTTGCAGCTCCTTTAAGGGTGTGTGGGAAAAGTCTGCAAACTACATCCTCATATTCCCCATCCCTTAATCCTTCTATTTCCAAATAGAAACTTTGCAAGTGGTCGTCTACTAGCATCTTCTCATTTGGGTCAAATTTGGGCAGCATCTTTTCAAAAGATTAAGGTAAATTATGCAAAGGAGGTGTTAGGTTTAAAGATGATCTGGCTTTCTAGGCAGGTGGTGGATTTGGCTGATTTACATTTATACCTGCCATGAGTAAAAAAATGAGCAGGTGAAAGAACAAGGGTCTGAATAGGAGAACTGTAAGGTGTACCTGGGCCTACTTGCTTCCAGGGTTGAACCACTTCCTATATGTTCATTTGTACAAGTTATTTCAAACCCTAAACAACACTGAGCTTTCCAATAGGATGATATTTCCTTTTAGATTTTCTTACGTATTTGGGTCAGGTCACAAAATGATTTCACAATATCACTAGTGGGGTAATCTCGGAAAATTGGGTTTTCTTGGCCAGCCATGCATTGGCGGCCCTCCTTCTAGTGCCATAAACTATTGAGGCCTAGAAAATCATAGGCAGCAATAGTAAGGGATTCTCCCCAGTCAACGTTCCCAACTAGCCTGTGACTGTTTGGTGTAGGGAATCCATCTGTTTTGTGGTTCGACTAACGTAGGTCAAGAAAAAAAAAAAGGTTTTACCCGTTGCGGCCAGGTCCGCCGTATATATTTTTGTATTTTTGACTTTAAGTATGATATACAAGTGCCTATTTAACATGCAAATTGATAAAGAATGCAAGAAGTAATCACAATGTGATGCGCATGTTCTTACCTCTCGTCTTAAACTCTCAAGCATCTAAATCACACACACAACAAGGAAATAAATCTAACTACGTACCTATCCCCAGGGAGCAAGATGGTAACTTATTAATGAGTAATGTATCTTCTGCATGCATTATAAAGAGAAATTACAGATAGCCGATACTTCTTCCAAAAACACATGAACAATTAAAGTTATTTAAACAACCAGATAGCGAATTGTGTAAGAACAACATTCATTACTCATGGTGGCGTTTTCATAAAATAAACCAGAAATCATTTAAACAAGAACATAGGTCCTGAAATTCAGAACAATATCACAGCTAGTGGACAAAAGCTGAAAACAAAATAGTTCCTCTTCAACAAATCCATAGCATAACATTTGAACATCCCACCATACTTTCTCCAATAGTTGAACTATAATTATTTATTGCAAAAGGAAGTAGTTCTTCTTACAATATCTCTTCACTAATCTAAATAGGATAAAGTCCCATTTCTCATCTAAATAATATATATTTATACAAAAGAACAAGACTGTTGGGCTTCCCACGGATGACTCTTGGGCTTCTCCAACTCTTCGCCTCCCGAAAATTTACTTTCACTAAGTGTTTACAAAATTTACAAGATATTATAAAAGTGGATCAATGTTCATGAGGAGGGCCCTGCCTGACTATTCAAAAATTTCTTCCATGTTGAAGCTTCGGAAGCAATACTTTCAAATTCAGAAGGTTCGAAGAATCGAATGTTTATTTTGAATTTTGCAGCCTGGTTTCTGATGGCTTCTATTCTAGCTGCACTCAGGTGAAGCTGGTATTCTAACACATGTGCACTAATTGCGGAATGATCTACCTCATTCCTTAGGATCTGTTCATCTATAGCGTTAATGTGTTGTATCCTCTTTTCATCTTCCTAATACCTTCTCTACAAAATTTTGAAAAATAGGATGTGGTCTAGAAAAGCATCCATTCTTTTCTCAGCCTCTATCTGGCATCGATTATAGGTAATCAGTAGCATCCTAAAGAATTCTGCGCATGCTCCTCTTGTCTTTTTTACAGCCTTCTTGAATTCTTCGGCCGTGTTGATGGAAAACTCCAACAAATTGTAGTCCTACTTGAGGGCTTGTTGATCTTGTGAGGGTAACTCTGCAGGCGTTTCATCATTAGCTTGTAACCTTGTCATCCTTCCTGTCAGGACTTCCAGTATGTCCTGAGATCTATCAATAAAATAAGAAGAGGTTTCCAAAATATCTTCTAGCCGATTATCCACCTACAATACCTTACACCGCTCTTCCTCAATGGCCATCTGTAGCTGGTACATTT
This sequence comes from Pseudotsuga menziesii, assembly GCA_001517045.1. Lineage (NCBI taxonomy): Eukaryota > Viridiplantae > Streptophyta > Pinopsida > Pinales > Pinaceae > Pseudotsuga > Pseudotsuga menziesii. Next base: position 987,749 of record LPNX010068218.1, on the reverse strand, counting down.
TGTTTCTCTATGCCAGGAAATTCTCTTTGAAAGGCTGCAGACTAACCTATTCTTCTCTGGCTTCTTCTAAGGCTACTGTCAATGAGGTCATCTTCTCTTTAAGTTCTGCCTTCTACACTTGATATTTCGTTTCACCTTTCTCCAAGGTAGCCCTCTGCAGCTCCAAATCTCCTATCCTACTTAGCAGCTATTCCTTTTCTGCCCTCGGCTCTTGGTATTCCTGCTGTACTTTATCTAGACATTTTTGGGCGGTCTCCATAGATCTTTTCTCTATCTGGAGGATCAAAGTTGAGCTTTTGAAGACTTGATTTCCTCTTGCATGTATTCAAACCTTCTTTTTAACCAATTATTTTCTTCCCTTTCCTTTCTCAAGGAATCTTTGAGTTGAGAAGAAGACTTCTTCGACTGCTCAAGATCCGTCATTATTTTGTCTACATTGTCCTGGGAAGCATGGATCAATACAGCCCCCGCTCTAATAGTGAACCTGTTAAATTTTCATTTAGCTAAGACATCAGTATATCATTTCATTTTTCATAATAAAAGCATATAAACAGGATCAATGAAAGAAACGGTATCACAAGAACAACACAGATTTATCCTGGGAAACCCTAAAGGGAAAAACCCAACAAAAGCTTCCTCAATATAGATGCCCCAAAAAGGTAAAAAGGTAAAACCAACAAGGAGATCAAAAACCTGATCCTCCTCCTTCTCCAGCAAATTCTCTCCTCCACAAGTGCACTATTCCAAGTGAGTGTGTGTCTCAAATGAGGAGCACTACACCTGTACTTATATTCATCCATTTACTTAAGTTAACTCATTTGACATGTAGGCTCGAGTTAAATCATGTAGGCTAGAGTTACACATGTAGGCTCAAGTAACCACACTGGGGTGCTGATGACCCACCTTTACAATTAGAGGGGACTACCTCATGACTCTTATTAGTTCTTCCGATTAGGAACATAGGGGTACAATGTAATACAAATGGTTCTCCCGATAGGACCATCGGGGACAACAAAAAGATACATATAGAATATTCTTTGAAGTTACAATATTTCAACACTCCCCCTTAACAAGAAGGGTATTCTAAAACAACATCATCAACAACAAGAGTAGAGATAGGGGACATCACCAACATCAACAGGGTAACACATCTATAAATCATTGGAATCTTTTCAACATCATGTAGTCTTCATCTTCAATCCTTAGTCTTCATCATCAGCAACATCTTCAGTCTTTGATTAGCAACATCTTCAGCATTTTGATCTTTCAATTAGCAACGACATCTTCAGCACTTGGACCTTTCGATCAGCAACATCTTCAGCACTTTGACTATTCGATCAGCAACAACATCTTCACCATTTTGACCTTTCGATCAGCAACATCTTCAACACTTTGATTTTTCGATCAACAACAACATCTTCAACATTTTGTCCTTTTGATCAGAAACATCTTCAACATTTTGACTTTTCGATCAGCAACAACATCTTCAGCACCTTGACCTTTCGATCAGCAGCAACATCTTCAGTACTTTGATCTCTTAATCAGCAATATCATCATCAACACTTTGCCCTTTCGATCAGCAGCAACATCATCATCATCATATTCTGATTTGTCAATCATAATCATCATCACATTCTGATCTTTCAATCAAAAACATCATCATCATACTATGATCTTTCGATCAGAAACATCATAATCATAGTGCGTCATCATCATACTCTGATCTTTAGATAATTATGTCATCATCATACTCTGATCTTTCGATCAGTACGTCATCATATTCTGATATTTCGATCAGTATGTCATCATCATCATACTCTGATCTTTCGATCAATACAACATCATCATCATCAGCAACAACCTGCAATCCACAACTCAAAGACATAAAGTCTTTGGATCATTTTTGGACTTAAAGTCCACGGATGATACAATCCCACCACATTCTTGAAAACCGAAGTTACCGGATTGATTACAGGAGAATCAGTCCCTATCACTTTAGGACTTGAGTCCAAGGATGATACAATCCTACCACATTCTCAACGACCGAAGTCAGCGGATACAATTACGGGATAATCACTCCCTATCACTTTAGGACTTGAGTCCAAGGATGATGCAATCCTACCACATTCTCGACGACCGAAGTCACCGGATACAATTATGGGATAATCACTCCCTATCACATTAGGACTTGAGTCCAAGGATGATGCAATCCTACCACATTCTCGACGACCGAATTCACCAGATACAATTACGGGATAATCACTCCCTATTGTTGCTAGGGTTTTACACCTAGCTTGTGCGAATGAGCACCTACTAAGGACAATGGATTCCTTAGTAGCAGTTCAATGATGTATGGATTAAAAGCTATAACAGAATTAAAAACTAAATTTAAACATTTTCATAAAGCAAAACAATGGAAAGTAAATAATGAATTTTATTAATCTGACCTTCAATGGAAGGTTGGTGAAGCCCTTTGCGGTGATCCGAGTCAATGGCTCCGAGCTTCAAGCTGCTTCTTCTCTTTCTCCAATGGTGGAAATGGGCCAAAAGGGGCTCTCAATGGTGAAAGTAGCTCAATGGTGAGCTAGGATTTCACGAGCAATTTTGGCAGAGGCAGGATACTTGTGATTGTGGATGTTGAATAAGGGGTCTCCATCACTTATTTATAGTTGGAAACCATGCAGTTTTAGGGTTAGGGTTTCTTCCTCATTTTCCTCATTATTTTATATTTTTTATTCCTTTTTGGAGATTTTTTGCTTTTTTGGAGGAATTTTGGATATTTTTAGAGGAAAAGAGGGTTTTATGGCCTTTTGGAGGCTTTTTGCATGGTTTTATGGGTTTTTGATGGAAATATGGTGGGAAAATGGACAAATGAGCCATGTAATGGGGTAGATGAGGTAGTGAACCCTTTTTGGGTGTTAACAGATTGCCCCCTGATGTGCAAGGGTAGGAAATCATCGTATGGCCGATGGACATCATAAGTCATATTCTTCTGTCTTGGGGTGTGGAGAAGAGAAGAAACCAACTGAAGCCCGGAACAACGATCCCGAACCACCTGCAAAGGACTAAAAAGTACATAACCTCAATAATGGATGAGGAATCATCTGATCATATGGATGAGGCGGGCATTCCCATGCTCGTATCAGGATATAACCAAGTAATATAAATGGCCTCAAAGGCTGAATGAGGAATAATCTCAATATATGGACGAGGCGGGCATACCCATGCTCGTATCAAGATACATAAAAGTGACTGTGATGCCCGAAAGGAGGAACTTGTAGGATACATAGAAAACCATTATGTATATCATAAGTGTCCAGAGGGGACACAAATCTGGAACATACTGCTGGGCAGACCATGTCTGAGCTGAACAACTGATACACTGGAATGATAGCAGTGCTACTGAATGTGGTTCCAAAGGAACTAATGACCTGCTGGATCAAAGTGACAACGGTCATACGTGTAATGGTATACTGATCTGGAACTGAACTGGGTACTCAAGGAAGCATGGAACTAGATGGCTTCCGAATACAATTGCCAACGCAGCCCGGACATCCACGGGAACATATAACTGGCCGTTCCCAAGTGACTCACCAATGTGCTAGAGTCGAGGGAAATCCGGGGTCTTCGACACGTAATGGAAAGGATATACATCCTGCGCGATTCTCAACGATGCGAATAAGGTACTGAAGTCGAGCATGTGAGAAACAACTATTCGGAGAGGCAATGATGAGTCCTCCCAAAATGGTCCGTAGGCACCCATCACAGATGGTGATGGGTCCAAGGCGCAGGGGCCTCTAGGTCTATCCTCTGGAATAGAGGGGTTGTCGTCGACAGAGGGAGACCTGCAACTATCAAGGCAATGATGTTTCCTTGACAGGAGCGTGAGGTAAAAGACCGAAATGTGATAGTACTGATGGCAGGGTTGATAAATTGTGGTAAATACTGGGCAAGTAGAGTGGGTGGACTCAAACTTCCTTTGTTCAGAGTATGATGGCGGGGATGATCGGGCAGCATATGGGACTGACTGGTGGTAAAGGAATCATAGCTGTATGGGATCTGAGGGTGAATGGGCTGAGGGAGACTCAAGCTGTGATGGTAGGATACTGCAGAATACTCTAAACAAAGGCGACCTTAGTGGTGGTGCTGCCGAGAGGATTGATCATAGCGCTAAGAGGCACGGGGGGACTTCTTCATGGGTTAAGGACCTAGAAGAAGTGTGGATATAAAATGGTACTGTCATGTGGATTTTACAAGCCCAGGACAGTTCATGCTCGTGGTTGCTTTCAATTTTAAGGAGTCTGAAAGAAAATAAGAAGACTCTGAAGTAATGGAATGATACTGTCGTGTGGATTTTACGAGCCCACGACAGTACATGCTCGTGGTTGCTTTCAATTTTAAGGAGTCTGAAAGCAAATAAGAAGACTCTGAAATGATGGAATGGTACTGTCATGTGGATTTTACGAGCCCATGACAGTTCATGCTCGTGGTTGCTTTCAATTTTAAGGAGTCTGAAAGCAAATAAGAAGACTCTGAATTAATGGCCAGGCAAGGAGGAAGTGTTCAATTAAGGGACATTGACGGTGATCAGGACTGAAGGTGGGGGGAACACTGGTGGGCCTCCTTGCGGGGTGAATGAATGGTGGAAAAATAATGAAACATTTGCAGTATGACAGGAGTGGATGGCGCATGTAAAAAGTGTGAAATAATCTGATGACGGCCGATGTGGCGTGCAAATTGATGCGGCAAGGTGTAGGGACGCAATGTTGCAATTATACCAAGTGAGAGCGAGAAATGATCTCAAGCATCATCACGAGCTCAAAAAAATGAATCTGGCGATATAAAAAAGTATTAAAAAACGGAGAACGGCCGAAGTGGCATGTAAACCGAGACGACTAGTGGTGTCTGAAAAATGGGCAAAAATGATGTAGCAAAAAAGAACGCAACGAGGGGACCATTATGATGGTCTCGTCATGCTGATTCTAATGGTGGAAATGGTTCGAAAAATGGACTCCGTATGGGTTCAGAAAAGCCAAAACAAGAAAAGGTCAACGGACTATTAATAGTAAGTGGGCCCAACATGACATGTGTCATTTGACTATTGGACTTTGGTTCGTGCGTACAGTGGACCAGAGCTGAGTTGTTGTTTCTGGACGATCTGACCGGTGGATTGCAGATTCGGGAGAGCCAGGTATTCCGTTAAACTCGTTCCTACATCATTTTTGGGTTGGGGGGTCGGGCAGTGGGTCCCAGGGGGGTTTTTGTACGGTCCACGTGGGTGGACCGCGGGTTAGGAAGTCGAAGCCACGGGTTTCGACCGAGACAGTCGCGGTCTCCGACCACGGGTTTAGTGTCGACAGCCGCGGTCGAAGGCCGCGACTGTGGGTCGGACAGTCGCGGTCGGAGACCGTGGCTGTGGGCATAACAGCCGCGGTCGGAGACCGCGGCTGTGGGCTGGACAGTCGCGGTCGGGACGCGACTGTGGGATGGATAGCCACGGTCGGGGACCGCGACTATGGGCTAGACAGTCGCGGTCGAGATGCGGCTGTGGCCTGGACAGTCACGGTCGGGCCGTGGCTGTGGGCTGGATAGTCGCGGTCGAGCCGCGCTGTTTTACCTGTTTGGATGAGTGAGAAGGTTTATTGTTTTGACTTGAGTCTGACGATACTTTGTTGTGTGTTTGACAGGATGCCGCGAGCGCTATGGAGGGAGTGGGAGATACCTGAGGAGATCGTGACTATTGTTCAGGAGGATTGCCGAGTGCGGTCGCTGCTAGGGCTTTTCCGGCTACTGAAGTTTGCTGAGGTGCCCATGATGCGGTCAACAGGGTTGCTGCTGAACCATTTGATTGATTTCTGGGAGCCAGATGCACTGGCATTTCGAGTGCAGGGAGAGAGGGTGGACCTCACCCTGACCGATGTTTATTTCTTGACTGGGTTGCCCTGCCTGGGGAGGGTAGCTGATATGCAGCCGCGGGTGGCTGCGGACTTCAATATTGATGATGTACGGGAGCGACTCTGTAGGGAAGATGCTGAGGTGCATAGGAATGCACTCTTGGTGAGGGAATTCCAGGAGCCAGTGGTGCGGGTGATGGCCGCATGTGTGGTACGGATTTTGGGGTCCCAGTCACCTGAGAAGGTGTCTGGGGGTCAGATGCAGCTCGTGGAGCTTGTACTGGCTGGGACCTATTTTGCATGGGGCCAGATGTTCCTGACCTGCGTCCAGCGACAGCTGACCGCAGCAAAGGAATTTGGCAAGGGATTCTGTTATGGGTCATTCCTGTGTGCATTCTTTATGGAGCGGGTCCCCACCCTGCGGCCGCGAGTGCCGGTCAGAGCAGGGGGCTTGAGGGAGCCTAGGATGATTCGGTGGGGAGAGATGATGCGCCGCCGTGGTGGTGGGGATGTTGGGCGCTACTTCACTCAGGAGCTGTACATGCAGTGGCTCCAGCTACCACTGACGCTGGAGGACTATCCGTACAGGGTTATGGACTTCACGGGAGATCCGGATGCTCCACGGCCACCAGGACAGGCATGGGGGCCTGATGGTATGTATGATTTGTTTGCATTGTCCAGTTTTATGCTATATGATATATGGTTGATATATTGTGACTGACAATCTGGGTGTTTTTTGCAGATGTGGGTCCGAGGCCGCCGCCAGGACATGTGCCACGTAGAGGGAATGTAGCCATTCCCGCTTTACCTGGGCAAGGGGAGTTGCGGCGTCCAGATGCCGAGGGGACTCTGGAGTCTGTACGGGTGTTGTTGGAGTGTTTGTGAGGAGAAGGAAGGTCTAAGATGGCTTGGACTTTCAGGGGATCAACAGTAATTCCTTTCTGGGAAATGATGAAACCTAACAATCGGCCTGCCGGAACGCAAAAGACACACTTGTGTGGGTTCAAGCGGATATGATATTTGCGACAACGCAGAAAAACTTGCCGAAGGTCATCAAGGTGGTCTGATCATTTTCGGGAACGAGCTATAAGGTCATCAAGGTAGACGAGCAGGATATGGACCAAATCATGAAAACAATAGGTCATGGCCCGCTGGAATGTGGCACCAGCATTTTTTAGGCCGAAAGGCATGACGCAATAGGCAAAAGTGCCCCATGGGGTAGTAAAAGCGGTTTTGTACTGGTCTTCCTTTCGAATTTGGATCTGATTGTATCCAGAAAAACCGTCCATGAACGAGAGGACTTCATGCCCTGCACACGCATCAATGAGCTGGTCAATGAATGGCGTGGGGAAATTGTCTTTGGGACAGGCACGCTTTAAATCTCTGAAGTCACTACATACTCGAATGGTGCCTTGTTTCTTGCTGACAGGAACAAGGTTTGAAACCCAGTTGGTATAGGCAATAGGATAAATGAATCCTGCCGTACGAAGCTTCTCAATCTCTGCTTTGACAGCGGGGAGTTTTGAGGGATGAATAGGACGTTGTTTCTGACGAACGGGGGGTACGTCAGGCCATGTGTCAATGTGGTGCTCTATAATGGTAGGGTCAAGACCAGGCATTTCGGTATAGGACCAGGAAAAGACATCACAGAATTCTTTGAAGAGTGTTTTGTATTCCTCGATCTCCTGCTCAGTGCAAGATGCTCCTAAAGCGATGAGTTCGGGGGTGCCTCCGGGGGCAGCGATATCAATTTTGATGATAGGTGAGATGTTGGCCATGTTCCCCTCTTCGAAGGTGTCAGGAGCAGGAATAGGGTCTTTGAACCAGTCGACCTTGGGGGGAAGGAAGTCTTTGGACTCAACTACAAATTGGGTAGCAGTGTTAGAGGAAGATTCATCTGGGAGGAAGTAGGAACGACGGTGCATGTCATCCCAAGGATAATCCGGGGCAGTGAGAGCTTCGAGAATTTCCTCATCCGTACGGAATGTTTGGCTTGTCAAATCGATTGATGGGGGTGTAGTGACGGAAGAGATCATATATATGGTATTAATCTCTTCGGAAGAGGGAGAGTTCGGGGGGTGGATCTCCACAATGGTGGGTGATGTCTTTTCAAGATCTAAATGGTTCATCTCAAAAAGAATGGGATTGACCTTTCCGAAAGGGGGACAGACCGGGAAATGGATTTCCTTACTGGTGAGGCGTGCCATCTCGAGATCCAGATTGTGTATCTCAAAGAGAGTGGTATTAACCTCTTCGGAAGGGGAAGAGACCGGGGAATGGATTTCCTCAATAATGAGTGGTGCCGTCTCAAGTTCCGGATTGTTCATATCAAAGAGAGCTAGCTTGTACTCGGGGAGATCGAGACATTGATGGGAGTAATGCCCGTAAACATCGCATAAGGCACAGGAGTGGTTAGTGCGCAGGGATTTGTCGTGAGGCATAGGGGTTGGATCTAGATGGACAACCGAGATGGTGGGGTCGTCGTCGAGCATTCGCATGTACTCCTTTAATGCTGGTAACTGAGGACATAGGTGAGTCGGATGGCCCAACTCATCGCATAGCGCGCATTTGGGAGGAGCACGAAACATAGGGGGGTTTTTTACTGTCTTAGCGGGTGGGACAGCGGTGTAAGGTTGGGGGCCTCTTCCC
>LPNX010068218.1:910735-979137 GCA_001517045.1 Pseudotsuga menziesii | reverse complement strand
GTGGGTTTGGGAAGAAGGGGGGGGGGGTTTCGCGGAGGATGACGGGGTAGCAACACCGGGAGGTGGTTGATTAGTAGTGACAATGGGTTGCACTGGTTGCAGGACGACATCTATTGTCGGGGGACTAACGAGAGGAGAAAGATACCAAACAGGTAATCCTAAGGTTAAACCAGGGAGGTTGAGAGTAGCCATGACCGGGGCGCTAGCCACTCCTGACGGAGGGAAGAGGAAAGGAATGGTATGAATGGGTGTAGCAACAATGTGACTAGGTACCGAAGGGGGTTTAGGCAACAAAGGTGTTTGATTAGTAGGAGTCCGCGTGATGTGGGACAGGGTACATAGATCGGATACTTCGGTGGTAGGAGACGGGGGTGGAATAGATGGGAAGGTCGAGGTCATTGGCACATCTGAGTAAACTCCAGGACCCACTGAAGACACGAAAGAGGTGGTGGCATCCGGAATAGTTTTTTCAACCATGGGGAGTATGGGCCCTATAGAAGAAACGACTGTGTTGGTGGCACCCTAGATAGGTTGTTCCACCATGGGGAGAACATTTTCCGGTGCCGCAGGGGCATTGGGATCGTGGTAAGTAAGTTGGTCAACCGTAACTACGTGTCCCTCATGGGGGAACATCATGATACGAAAAACGGTAGAAGCGACTACCTGCATGGCATACATGTAGCTGCGGCCAAGTAAAAGGTTATAATCAAGCTGGGCATTGATAACCTCGATGTTGATTAGGACGGTTTTTCCAGCCAGCTGGAGGGGGACATTGGTCAATAGGCCTTGTGGTTGAGCTGAACGGCCGTCATAGGCTCGCAACGCAGTAGAGGACTGCTGGAGAGGGGGGGATCCCATTTTCTGCCAGATAGAGATGGGCATGACACATGTAGAGGCACCTTCATCAATAATGCGTCGATGGACGACAAAATTCCGAATGGAGATAGAAACTTGGAATGATAAATTGGAAGGCAGGCGGGGTTCGGATTGGTCCAAATCAAATGCCATTAACTGCGAATCATTTGGATCGATAGCTCCAATGGTTGAGAGTAAAGTCTTACGCTGCGAAGGGAAGTTTTTCAAGACTTCTAACGCAGACATGGCTGTGGGGGATTGGGCTAAATCATCGACAATGTTGTAGTTAGACGCAGCCCGCGCATTGGGGTTGTTGTTGATACGGCAAAGTGGGAAACGGGCTGTTTTGGGGGCTCCATCTAGTGGAGGTGGAGGTATACGTAACGCTTGATCAGTGGGATGAGCGTTAGCGGGGTTATTGGCAGGAGGGGCCTCTGGGGTGGAGCCATATTGGTTCCGCCGAGTCTGGAGGTTGACCTCATCGGAGGACATCATCAACAGATGGTGGGTACCTGAGTCAAATATGGGTTGATCAGGAGCCACATAAGTGATTTGTTGGATGGGCGCATTAGCTAGAGGGGGAGCCAATGGTTCAGTGTTCACTAAGCCTTGGTTTGGTAAGGGGTTTTGTAGCACCAAAGGTGGCTGCTGAGGTTATGGGGGGTTGGGTGGTGCTTGAGGAGCCGCTTGTCCTTGGCGTAGTCTATCAGCAGCCAAAAGTTGTTGGACTCGCTCCATAAGTGGACAAAAATGTGTGTAGTGGCCATAGACCCCGCAAACAGAGCAAGGATAGTTCGTTCGCAAATTATGGTTTTTCTCCTGCTTGGGCGGGCGATCAGGGTTTTGGTTGGTAGGGGCCGCGTTATTATTAGCGGGGGGATTAGGGTGTTGACCAGCTTGCTTAGTCTGTTGGTTGTTCCCACGATTGCGGCCTCTGCCGTGGTTTTGTTGGCCCTGGTTGCGTTGGTTGTTCTGGTTTAGCGGCGGGTTTTCTTGGGCCTAAACCTGCCCTTGGGTAGTAGGTGGATTCTGAGTTTGCGCAGGTGCGGGAGCGGGCTGCGGTGGATAATATGGAGGTGGAGGCTGCACTGGTGTAGCTACTTGAGGGGGTTGTTGGTAGTGCTGTGGAGCGGGTTGTGGGTTTGCCGCAGGGGCTGGCTGTGGCTGGTAATAATGAGGTTGAGCTGGTGACGGCGCAGGAGCTGGTGCAGCCTGCTGGTGATAGTAGGGCTGAGGTGCGACCGGGGGGGTGTAAGCGGGAGTCATATTACCGAAACACTGAGGTGGACATGAGGGTCCATGGGAATGGTGTTGATGTGGCATTTGAGCATATGAGTTGGTTGCTCCGGACTGTGATATAGCCCGCGAAGGTTCAAGGGCAAGGGTAGGATGGGCTATGGAAAATGGCTGAGGCTGTGAAGAGAGACGGCCAATGATGCCATCGGCAGCGTGGGATGGCCCCAGCGCATCGTGCTGGGAGGGATCGCCGCGAGGGGCGTCAGGTATGATGGTATAAAGATAACCCGACTGGGCGTAAATAAGATCGAACTGCTGGGCTTTAAGGATAGCCTCTTCCTCCGACTGGGGTCTTTCGGCTGCCACATCCTTAGCAATGAGCGAAAGGAGGGATTTGAGGAACCAATCGAGGAAGATCCGGTCATCTAACTTGATTTTGCATAGGCTATGGTGTCGCCGCCATTCGTGAATGTGGTCTGTGATATGGGTAGCCGTGTTCTGCCGGCAAGATAGGAGGATCTCCATGCCCGTGTCATAGTGGACAGGTAACTGGAAGAACTGTAGGAAGGTCGAGGCCAGGGACGTAAAGGTGGCATGGGTTCCATGGGGCAGCTCGATATACCATTTGGCAGCAGAGCTAGTGAAAGTGCACTGTAATAAATGGAGGCGAATGGAGTCGTCTACTATGGAATTTGAGAAACACCATAGATGGAAGGACATGATATGGTTCTGTGGGTCCTCACCTGCCTTACCCTTGAACTTAGGGATGTCAGAGGGGAGCTTGGTAGGCATGGGGGGCCACGCAGGGTCATGTTGGATGGGGTCGTTGGTTAATCTGGCTAGGTCAGGTAGGTTGAGGCTAGCCATGTATGGCAAACTGGACGGAGGGTGTGACACGGAGGTGGGTTGGATCAAGTTGGGGCCCATGCCCCCAAGTGGAGGGGTGATGTGAGGGATGTTGCCCCCAAATGGGGGAACTAAGGTGGTGGAGGTCGAACCTACCCCACCAATGGTGGTATGAGTCACTAATGGAGTGGGGATAGGTATTCCTGCTGCGGGAATCAGTACTGTGAGGGGAACAGTAGAGGGGCCTCCCATGGAGGGCATACCCATGATAGGTGTGATAACTGGTGTAGTGGTGGATGTGCCACCAACGGTCCCTCCCATGAAGGGAGTGGGATTCATGACAGCCATGGGGCTAGTAGGGGCGGTGCAAAGGGTGTTCTCGGATTCAGGCTCCGAGTCTGAGGTAAAATAAGGGGCGTCAGAATCTGGTGACGGAGTCCTATGCCGCTGACGAGTGGAGTCAAGTGACAAGGCTCGAGATCTACGATGAGTGGTATCAAGTGATCCGTGCTGTGGGGGCTCGCCTCTGAGGTGCCGAGAATGTCTCAGGGAAGCAATGGTGATAAATGATGTCAAACCTCTGTGGGTTGAGGGAACTACAAACCAGCTGAAAAAACCCTAATGCAACCGAGCGTGTAGAAGGAGAGCTCAAAAAATACGGTGCTCAGGCCAAAAAACTAACTCAAAACACCCAGTGTAACAGCGTGCTACAATAGGCGGAGCATCAACAAAAGTGGTCAGAATACCAATAAGCAGTAGGTTTCCTAAAAAAATAAAAAACGGTGGACTCACTAGACCAAAAGGAGGCAAGGGAGCCTGCAAACACCTAACTAAAAGTATTATGATTCAACTAAGTATATCCTCTGCAAGGTGATGAAATCCAAGTTAGACAATATAAATAGGAAAGTCAAATGGCTAAAGTATCCCCCTACCGGGAGGGACACCGGGTACTCAAACCTAGAAGTATGGAAACTAAGATACCCCGTTCATGACACGTCCAGAAAGGTAAATCTGTCGCTTGGTCCTTTAACCGCAATATTCCCTATACAGGGATATTTCGAGAACTGCGAAAGGTAGCCCTTCAGTTACTGAATGGAGTTCGGTATTCCACTCAGACCTCCAGAACCAATCTCACGACTTCAACCCTCCTAAGGGAGAGGCCTTCTGATAATCTGGTTGTGACCGTGTCAAAAAATACTAGGGGATTTTGGTTCCCTAAAGGACAACAACTATGTCTCAAGTGTAAATAACCAAGGGGTGTTATTGGAAGCCTATCCCCTTGATCCTACCTAACTACAAAAATTCTTTTATGTTCCCCAAGTGGGTTTAGAATGTTGGTTGAATTAAGTATTTTTTAAGTCTCACTTGATTTAGGTGACAGATTGTGTGCTAGTGAGGTTATGAACTGAACCCAGAAGAGTAGTGCCGGGGCAACTTCCGAAATAACAATATAATTGAATGAAAAAAAAAAAAAATTATACCATGCAAAATTTATCTGAATAAACAATGCTGAAATAATTCGGAATAAACAATGCTAAAAAATTTTAAACAATTCTGTAAACATGGGACAGAAAGGCTGTAGGGCTGCAGGTGGGACAGATGGCTGTGCAAGTGCAGGAAATATGGCAACAAAGTGACTGGGTTTCGGCGTGGAAACAAGTGCAAAAATCAAATCACGGATCGCGAGTATGGGGCGAAATCACGCGGTCGGACCGCGGGTTTGAAGGCAAAAGTCGTGCGCAGGTCGCAGGTTTTTGGCTAACAGCGGCGCTCGGACCACGGGTTTGAAGTAAACAGTTGTGGTCGGGACGCAGGTTTCTAGCTAACAGCAGTGGTCGAACCGCGGGTTTGAAGGCAACAGTCGCGCGCAGGTCGCAGGTTTTTGGCTAACAGCGGCGCTCGGACCGCGGGTTTGACGTAAACAGGTGCGGTCGGGACGTAGCTAAGGGCTGAAAAGGCACGGGCGGACTGCGGGTTTGAAGAAAATAGGTGCAGTCGGGTCGCGGGTTTTTGGACAGAAGGTGCGGTCGGACCGCGGCAAACAGAGAAAAAACGGCGGTTTACGGCAACCGAAAATGACAGCCGAAAAGACAAAACGGAAAAGAAAATAAAGAAAAAATCCAGCGGAGTCACCAAAACTGTTGCTAGGGTTTTACACCTAGCTTGTGCAAATGAGCACCTACTAAGGACAATGGATTCCTTAGTAGCAGTTCAATGATGTATGGATTAAAAGCTATAACAAAATTAAAAACTAAATTTAAACATTTTCATAAAGCAAAACAATGGAAAGTAAATAATGACTTTTATTAATCTGACCTTCAATGGAAGGTTGGTGAAGCCCTTTGCGGTGATCCGAGTCAATGGCTCCGAGCTTCAAGCTGCTTCTTCTCTTTCTCCAATGGTGGAAATGGGCCAAAAGGGGCTCTCAATGGTGAAAGTAGCTCAATGGTGAGCTAGGATTTCACAAGCAATTTTGGCAGAGGCAAGATACTTGTGATTGTGGATGTTGAATAAGGGGTCTCCATCACTTATTTATAGTTGGAAACCATGCAGTTTTAGGGTTAGGGTTTCTTCCTCATTTTCCTCATTATTTTATATTTTTTATTCCTTTTTGGATATTTTTGCTTTTTTGGAGGAATTTTGGATATTTTTAGAGGAAAAGAGGGTTTTATGGCCTTTTGGAGGCTTTTTGCATGGTTTTATGGGTTTTTGATGGAAATATGGTGGGAAAATGGACAAATGAGCTATGTAATGGGGTAGATGAGGTAGTGAACCCTTTTTGGGTGTTAACACCTATCACTTTAGGACGATGTCCAAGGATGATGTAATCCTACCACATTCTCGACGACCAAAGTCACCGGATACAATTATGGGATAATCACTCCCTGTCACTTTAGGACTTGATTCCAAGGATGATGCAATCCTACCACATTCTCGAGGACCGAGGTCACCGGATCTATTATGGATAGATGTCGCAGGATGATACAATCCCTCTTCATTCTCAAAGACCGAGGTCTCCGGATCACTTTAGGGCAAGTGCACAGGGATGATACAAGCCCACCACATTCTTGAGGACCGAGGTCAGCGGATCTATTGTGGATAGATGTCTTAGGATGATACAATACCTCTTCATTCTCGAGGACCGAGGTCTCTGGATCACTTTAGGGAAAATTCCCAGGGATGATACAATCCCACTGCAACATCACTGCTCCCCCTTTCGAGGAAGGTCTTTCTGAACAACACCAAGCTTGTCTCAAAAGTGTTCAAACTCTACTCGAGGCAGAGCCTTCGTCAGTACATCATCATCCAAACCATCATCATCTATGTCTTCAATGTCTGAATACTGATCTATCACCATCTGTATCTCTAGTATGTGAATACTGAAATATCATCTATATATTCAGTATGGGAATACTGAAATCATCATCATCTATATATTCAATATGGGAATACTGAAACATCATCATCTCTATATTCAGTATAGAAATACTAAATCACCATCATCTGCATCTACAGTATCATTATCTTCATCTTATCTTGTATGTAGAAATACCGGATTTCTACGTGTTATGTGGAACACAAGGTTATTTGTCATCACAACTGTGGTTATCACATAGAATCATTGTTGTGTCCATATTCAGGTCAAAGAAGCCTGATATCATCTTCTGAAGCCATATGGCTTCACAAATTAGTAGAGCAATCTGCTAGGTATTCTGCTTCAACCGTGCTAAGAGAAACACTGGACTGTTTCCTGCTAAACCATGAACTCATAGAAGACCTCAAACAAAAGCATATACCTGATGTGATTTTCCTGTTTGAGATACTTCCAGCCCAATCTGCATCTGTGTATCCATACAATCTATACTCATGGCTACCATCATAGTATAGACCAAATTCTATGGTCCCTTTCAGATATCTCATCACATGTTTTACAGCTACTAAGTGAACCCGTCTTGGTTGAACAAGATATTGAATTAAGGTGTTCATAGCAAAACAAATGTCGGGTCTGGTATTTGTTAAGTACATCAATGACCCAATGATCTGTCTATAGTGAGTCATATCCACTAACTCTAATGAGTCATCAGCTAACAGCTTCAGGTTGGAGTCCATGGGTGTGGCCATGACTTTGCATTTCAACATATTGAATCTCTTCAATATCTCTACCACATACTTTCCCTAGTTGAGAAAGATTCCTTTTGAACTTTTCCATACTTCCAGACCTAGGATATAATGCATTAACCCAAGGTCTTTCATCTCAAATTCTTCTGCTAGTTTCTTCTTGCTTTCGAGGATCTGTTTCTCATTCCCTGTCAAGAATAAGTCATCCACATATAGTAATAGAATGACAGGTACATCTTCTACAACCTTGTAGGAAAGGTTAGGGTCGACTTTACTCTTGGCAAAGCCCATGATCATTAGGAAACTATCTATTCTTCCATACCAAGCTCTGGGAGCTTGATTCAGGCCATAGAGGGCCTTCTTCAACTTGCATACTTGATTCCTTCTGTCTTCAACTTCAAATCCTCATGACTATTCAATGTAAAACTCTTCCTCAATCATACCATTAAGTAAGGCTTGTCTTTACTTCATCATGGAAGAAACTACCATGATAGTTTTGAAGGAAATGTACCTTGCTTCTTGGAGTAAGTGTCTCTTCATAATTACTTCCCTCCTTTTGATAGAAACCTCTAGCCACAACTCTTACCTTACTTCTATCAGCAAGATATCTTATCTTGCAAATCCATTTGGAAGATACCACATTCTAGCTTTCTGGTTTGAGTACTATATCCCAAACATCATTCTAGTATCACAACATCTTCTATGAGTTTGTCTTCTCAGGTCATCAACATATCCTAGTCTTCTGTATTCAACCTTGAAGGTTGGAACCCACTTTACTCTTGGTAAAGTATCGATCCATCACAAAGCTATCCATCATGCCGTACCATGTCGAACTCAGATATAATTTTCTGTAGTCACTCCCCCTGAAGTGGAGTATCATCTTTCCTCTTCGTTCTGTACAGGTGATTCTATGCTTGATATATATTGGTCAATAGAGTATGTCATGTCATAGTATATTCTTTCTGGGGAGAATCATGAACCTTGCTTTGTACACTTGTTCCATCATATCGTATACATCATTCCCCATGATCAACTGTTATTCTTTGATCATAGCTTCTTTTATAGCATTCTTTTCTTCATCTTGAGCTATCTCTTGTACCCATGGTGGTATTCATCCTTCAAGGTGGATCTACCACTCTCTAAAGCTCTTTCTTCTATCATGGTGTCTCTGACCCTGGGAGCTTCAAATTCATGTTTATTGGAGTGGATCTTGAATTGTCATCACTTGTTCTTTGGAAAAAGTCTCATCCTTCTTTTCTTGTAGGAGGTTGTTCATGACCTTTCATACAATTCAAATGCACCAGTTGCATGGTTAGAGCTATTTCATAAAACATATGCATAACAACAAATTCTTATGCATCATGCAACTATTTAGTCAATACAACATTCATCCATATCTCACATAAACTTTCTAGATGCCTTCCATCTCCACCATGACATTATTGAGATTGTGCACTAATCCAATATGTCAACAAAGAGGTTTGATAAGTAGCAATGGAGAGTTGTATAGCACCATCAGCTACTTACCCATCACATGCATATTAGCAGTATACAGTCATTAATGCAAAAAATACATCAACTGAATATAATCAAATGTATAACAAAACAATATCATGAAATGACAATTGAATACTTATCTTTATTTGTTTCATGGGTATACTCCTTCTTGAGTCTTCAGATTCATCGTCTTCTTTATTCATGATAGCATCATTTCTTATCCAATTGCTGAGGTGGATAAGAAGTTCTTCAAGAGTTGAGATCTTCATATTCCTCATTGATTGAGGGATATTCTTTGGAAGATGAGAGCTTGATCTTCAGAGACGAGCTTCTTCTTCTTCCCAAAGTCTGCTGAAAGTAATCACTTCCTTCTGGAACACATTTATTAAATGAATGAATTCCATGATCCTGGGAGGCCATTCAAGGTGGCCATCACCACTTATGCATTCTTCACTTCTTCTTTCCCCGCTTGAAGTTGTTCTTTGATTTGAGAGATCCTTATGACTGCATGGTCTCTGCATTCTGGATCTTAACATTCTTCAGCTGGTTTCTTAAGGTCATATTCTGATCTATGTTCTTCCCTTCAAATAGCTTGATCAAGGAATCAAACCTCATCGATGTATTTAGGGAATACACTTGTAGTACAAGTTGATTCATAACTGAATCATCAATGATCTTCTGTGCTTTGACCAAGTTCTTCTTGAGAAAGGCTTCTAGCCTCATCTCCCTCTGAAACTGGAACCTCTATGCTCATGTAGGTGTCCAATCCATTTTATTCAGAGAGATCATATAATTCTAGGCTTGGAAGTTGTCAACTTCACCAAGCTTATCATCAAGCTGATGTCATAGATCACTTTGAAATGAGAACCTCAAATGAACATAGCAAAGGATTAGATCTTACCGATTTGAGGTGTCCGTCTTGGTTCCGGAGTTGGCTGATCTAGGGTTTGTCATATAAACCCTAAATTCAAAACTTGGAATATTTCAGATCTGATTGGCTATAAATATAGACCTCTTCAAATGGAGCTGTCCAATGTACTCCATTTCTGAAAACAGTGGAGGGAAGCTCCCGGAACAGGAAGCCTTAATTTTCCAATTTCTTCAGCAGAAATGCTTGTTACTGTTTCTGTGATATCTCCGAAATTTATGCTCTGCTATGTCTGAAATTTTGTACTAAGGTAACCTCGCATTTTGATGATCCAAAAACATAGGTTTCATCAGAATTGGTTTCACCATTTTAGATTTATGATCCTTTTCCCAAGGTGACCTGTTACAGGACTATTCAGAACAGAGAAGTTGTATGGCATGCCACGTGTCACTGGTTCATCTTCTGAGTCGGATATTTGGACCACCGAAATTAAATTCTGTGCCCTTTCTGGAAAATCTTTAGGAATTCCATTTGGACCTCTGTAGCCCAAGATATTGCAATTTTCCCCAGGTGTCCTGTTTAGGGATGAATTCTCGAAGAGGCTGGAACCCTAACTTGGAGAGAACATATCTCCTGGAATACAGCGAATATGAGAATGAATTTTGGACACAATGTTCATCCAGATTGTATCTTCAGCCCCTACAATTTTCAGCTCCTGATACTTCTCCAATCATGGAATATAGCGAATGTACCAAAACGTAGCAGTTTTAGTATTTAGGGTTTTTCTAGCTCGGGGTCAAACTAGGGTTTGACTTTCCCAGAGTTTCACCCAACCAAATTTATTGATCTAGGTCTCTAAACTTCAGTTTTTATGAGGAGAACAATCCTATGCTGGTCTTACTCAAAAATTACTCTTCTGTAGAAAGCCCTAATTTCCACATCAAAAACTGAAAATGCTCGGAATCGAATTTCGCTTCGACAAAAAGATGCACCCTTCAATGGAGAGTCATCCTAGCATACTTTTTCTGATGGATTGTGGAGAGAGACCCAAAAAGTAAGAATCCCTATCTTTTGTAGATTGTGAAAGCTACCCTATTTAGGTTATCTCTAATACCATGTTAAATTTTCGTATGCTTAGCTAAGACATCAGTATATCATTTCATTTTTCATAATAAAAGCATATAAACAGGATCACTGAAAGAAACAATATCACAAAAACAACATAGATTTATCCTGGGAAAAACCATCAAAATCTTCCTCAATATAGATGCCCCAAAAAGGTAAAAAGGTAAAACGAACAAGGAGATCAAAAACCTGATCCTCCTCCTTCTCTAGCAACTTCTCTCCTCCACAAGTGCGCTATTCCAAGTGAGTGTGTGTCTCAAATGAGGAGCACTACACCTCTATTTATATTCATCCATTTACTTAATTTAACTCATTTGACATGTAGGCTCGATTTAAATCATGTAGGCTCGAGTTACACATGTAGGCTCAAGTAACCACACTGGGATGCTGATGACCCACCTTTACAATTAGAGGGTACTACCTCATGACTCTTATTAGTTCTTCTGATTAGGAGCATCGGGGTACAATGTAATACAAATGGTTCTCCCGGTAGGACCATCGAGGACCAAAAAAAGATACATATAGAATATTCTTCGAAGTTACAATATTTCAACAGAACCTGGGGTCTCTGTCTGTCCCGTGTACAATAGGCGTACCATTTATCATCTTGCCAGACAGTCCCTCAATTTCAATCTTCCTCTTGGTCCTCTTTACTATCCTTTTCTTTTCTTTATCATAGAATATAGTATTAAAATCTGGTACTTCCTCCCCTTTTTTCTGTTCAAATGGGATTAATCTAAGGGTGGGGACCATGGCTTGTCCTAGTGTGCTGGAAGCAGGTGCTTCAGGATCTTAAATGTCGATATTTTCCAAGTAATGGGCCTGACTGTTTGCTGCGTCAAAATCTGATTGTTTTGTCACTATTTGTGTTAGCTTTATCTTCTCTACCTTTTGCTTCTTCAGCTCCTCATCTAACTTCCTTTTTCTTTCTTCTTCTTCACTTTTAGCAGCTTCTTCTGCCTTTCTGGCTACCTCTTGTGCAGCTCATATTTTCTCCTCCTCCTCTGCTTTTATCCATCCTTCGGCTTCTTGGGCTAACCTCTAAGCTTCTTCATTTCTTTTCCTGGTTTCTTCCTCCTCGGCCTTTGCCTGCTCATCCTGTCCCTTTCCACCTTTAGTGGTGATTTTGTTTTTAAACATTTTCCTTAAGGCCGTCATGTTTAGTGCACTGCAAAAAATGGAATCCTATCTATCCTAGTGGCTAGTGCATTCAAAATGGACATTAGCCTCTTTGCAATGCTCTGCAACCTTTTTATGGGAGTCATTCCTGTGGAAAGGAATTTCCCCAAAATGGAACTTCTCCAACTCCTCCACGAATTCATCGGCCTTCTTTTCCCTAGTAAATTTGTAACTCCCCAATCTGAAAGGCAAATGTGGGTATGCTGCCTTCTTATGTTCGAATAAAAAACTTCATATGCCATCTAGGAAGACTTGTCTAACTGCCTCTTTGTGAGTTATATAGTCTATGGCATACTTAGGCAGTATTGAGGGTGCTCTAGAGCCTCCAAACATTCAGAAATACAACCCATCCTCAGTCAAGTAATAATCAGCATACTCTTCAATCACCTGCAATGCCTCTTCTGACATGTAGTGATTGTGGTATTTATGGGCCCATAGTGGCTTGTATGAGTAAGTTGGTGATTTTTCCCGGTCCCAGATGCATCTCAGGTTGGGGAAGGTTTGATTGCATAGTATGCAATCAATCAGTATGGAGCTGATGTAGAACTCTAATTTCTTTTGGGACACCCCCCCTAGTGCTGATGCCATGCAAGACGAGAGGCTATTGGACACAATGTTGGCCCAATTGAAAATGGTCCCCTGTGTTGCAACATAAAAACTTATCTGCGCCCACTCCAATTTGAAGCTTTTGCTGTGGTATCTCCCAAAAATCCTATTGAGCATCAAGGCAATGAACCTGTAAGGGGTTCTTAGGCTTGCGGTGTCATATTCTCTAGTTTGCGTGGTTCTAAAGTTTTTTCTAGGCATGCGCATCCTCTTGAGTGTCCCAAGGACGTCCATCCTAATGCTTTTCAGCCAGTCTTCAGTCAGATATATTTGAGCTTCGAGAAAGTGGTAAGCTAGAGCTACATATCCAGGGCTATAAGCAGCATAACCCTATTTATCAACATTCTCCAGAATCATGGTGGTCACATCTGCCCTGGGCAGAATCCACCCAATTACCTCAAAGCATGGAAAGAGTTCAGGTCTTGTAGCAATCTTCATTAATGAAGACCTCTCTATGTTGGTGTAGATATTCTCTTCCTCAAAGCCTATATCAGGCACCTCTCAGTGCTTAATCAATCTGTAGATATCTCCCCACTAATATTCGAGCTCTACACCAATCATGCATTTGGTGTCTTCATAAATATATTCGACTCTGGTGATTAATTTGACGTCAAATTCCTCTTTGACCGCAAGAGACTTCTTATTTTGATGCTTAGACATCTTAAGTTCTGAGGAATTTCCCTGTCACGTATAAAAGTGTAATTGTTAGGTCATTTCTAGACAACTTTTAGAGATTGAGATAACAATGTAACCATTTTACCTCATCTGTGTTAAACATAACTGCAGTTAATAACAATAAGAAAATATGTTCAAACAACTACTCCTGCTTGAAAAACTAAAACCAGTTAGTCCAACAAAGCTCTGATGTGGAAAAGCAAGGCCTTCATGACAAATGAAAATAGTCCTGGGCCCTCTCTCGGTGGCATGACCTATGCGTTGCATATACACCTAAGGAATTAAATCTAAAAATCTCAAGGGGACGCTACCAGTGACAACACCCTAGAAAACTGTACAGGCTCATCTCACAGTCCATCTTAGACCGGGTAATGCGATACTGCCCCAGACCAGTTCGGGTTCGAATTTGACCATGAACAGGGTCGCTCTAACAATGAACCGAAAACAACACTAAGGTCATGGTTTACAGAATGCAGGTGACCGTACCAACGGAAACCAACCCGGTATCCTCCCAGGAAAGCCATGAAAGCCTTTCCTAGACCGCCGAACACAAAATGGGGCAACAGGTGCAGATAGTGTAACGGCCGTCTGCACCGGTTTCCCCAACCATCGAGTGCAGGCTGCAGGACCATAACGACCACAGAAGAAAACATTAAGTAGACCACAAACACCCCCCCCCACTAACAGTCACGCCATTCACTTCGGAATATATACATGTCAAGACAGGAACCTAAGTAAAACCCTAACCGTGAAGACAAGGAATTAGCTCATCCAATCGAACGAAATGGGAAAATGAGTACAAGGGCCTGCCTAGCACTGCTGTGCGATTGGCGGGAGGAAAATCATTAAGCTTCCATGGTGGAACCACCTAGGAGAGAGGGTACCGACAGCAAGAACCCTGGTTTGCTCGAGCGAAAATGACAGTGCAGAGATAGTAAAAAAAAAACAATAAAATAATAGACCACGGTATTCCAATATATATACACCCTGGGTCAACTATAATAGGCGAGAAAATGCTATCGGGCGGTAAATGGCAAGGGATCGGTGACCAAATCAACATTTCCTTTGTAACGTCAGACGATGAAACAGTTGGGAGGACCGCCAAGGCATCGACAGAGAAACAAAATGATGCTCACATCGGAACTCGCAAGATTAAAGCATTGGAACAATAGAAGGCTGGAGAGCCACAACAGAGAAAACACAAAATAAAACAAGCTCTGCATACTGGAAAACATCAGAGAAAAAACCAACATGGCTTTAACCAAGACACATCAGTTCTGTGGAAAATAAAATCAAACCACGTCGGAAAGAAAACACTTTTCAAAGCCGCAACGGCGGATGCTGAAAACTCAAAGATCAGTGAAACAAAACGGCAGGGTCGAAAAGATTAATGCAATCATTGGGGAACTTTGTAATGCGCCATCCGCAACTGCAAAAAACGTAGAGATAATACGTTCTGATGGGATTCCAACAAACCGTCGATATAACAAATCTTGAATCAGACCCGGATTATTGTTACTTCTCCGCAATGGCAGGCGCGCAGATGACTAGATTTCTGACTTGAACATCCAAAATGATTCTAATGGCAAGGTAAAACTAAACAAAAAGTGAAACATTGCTAGCATAAAAAATAGTCTTTCCGCAGAACATCAAGCAAACTCAAAAGCTGAGCCAAAATGAGTTAAAGGAGGGTCCCAAATTTTTTTTGAATTTTGGGAAAATTGTTGCAGCTACATGGTAGTAGAGACCGCTTGAAAAAAATCATGGCTACTAGAAACAAGCGTAGATCCATGATGATATGATAACACAACCATGACCAATACAATGTCGATCTATGTAATATGACTCAAAACAAACTCCATTGCAACCTGTGTGAAGATATCTGACAACCCAGGGTCTTCAAGCCGAACATGCAATGATATGAATCTAACCATGTGATTACAATTTCTTGACATCGAACATGTTAGAAACCACTTGATCGCCAATCATTAATTTAAACTGTTAACAAGTGTGAGGGAAATCACCATTGATTTCAATGATTCCCAAGGCATCTCAGTACATACCATCGAATTTGAATGAAGGAATTGGAGTCAAACACTCGATGAGATATTTCAATCAAGAGCCAATGATGTAAACTCATATTGAAAGTGAGGTAACCTACCATTAAATCATGTAGTCCCAAGGTACTTGACTTGGTTTCTAAGTCTAATTCTTGGATAAGGAGTTGAAGTCGATAGGAATAGACTCGTCGAAGGAGGGCCATGATGAATTCCCCATCATTGACATGAAACACGATCAAAGATGTTTTGGAGTAAACTGGACAACAGAGTGATTTACAAGACTGACTCAGGGATGACCAACATGATAGAAAGTAAACTGACTACAGATAGTGAAAAAATGACTATACTTCTCTTGAACATGTGCATGGCATGACTTGGGAGTATTGACACGAGAATGATACCAATCCACTAATACAACTAAAGATGAGATTATTATTGAAAAACTCAAAGGAATAAGAAGACTCTAGGAATTAGTAGGATTTGAAGACAAATGGATTACCCAAGTACCGGAATGCATATGCAAGTGAGTGCCATGTTCAAGAGTGACTATGTACTATCATAACAAAATACAGACTCTTTCCTTAATTTCCCCATCATGATTGATGAGTACCTCTTTGCTTTTTAATGAGCTAGAAAACGGTAACAAACGCACGATATATCTCATCCTTCGGACGAGTCCAATCTCATATGTTTTATGAATGTAAGAAAGGATGGGTTCATTCCCAAAATAGGGTCCTTCATCATTTGATTTTATGATTCCGATGAAAGAAAACTCATTTGTCGTTTCATGTTTAGAGAGTCTGAAATGACTAAGAAGACTCCAAAAGGTCATTTTTCATAAATAGGCCTAGCCGGTCTGAAAAAGAGATGACCTACCACCAACTAGTCGACCATTCTGATACTTTTACAAGCATGAACGTAACACGTTTGCTTGGCAATCTTTTTGTGTTTTTAAGGCGACTGAAACAAGCTTAAATATAAATCCGTAATGAGTTTCCTTTTTCCATAATCCAATTGTAATGAGTTTGAAAAATAGTAAAAGTACACTCGATACCTATTCACTGATATTTTAACAAGCACAATAAAGGTATAAAAGGCACTCGAAACCTTTTTCATGTTTGAATCCAGAGCACGAAGAAGCGATAAAGTAAGCTCAAACAAGTTTTCATGTTTTAACTACAGCACGAAAAATGAGAAGTAACACCATCTTACTATTTTTAATGAGCTCAAGGTATCTCCTTCATTTTTTAACTAGCTTGGAACAGAGAAAAAACTATGCTCAAAGGGTCATTTTATGGTTTAACGAGCTCAAAACATAGAAAGTATGTTCAAAATGGATTCCATCGATGGGTGATTTTCCAAAATGATGTCCAATGGTTGGGACTTACCCCTATTATAACTGTCAAGTAGCTAAACCCAACATAAATAGGTAGCGTACATGCCCCCAAAGATTCATTTCTTCTGATTTACAAGTAGATGAAAGGAAGGTTCATGTATTGAGTCTTGAAATAATGGAAGATTTTGTTTCATTTTTTAAATGATCTTGACATGAAAAAGGAACTGTGCTCAAGGTTAGTTTTAGTTTTTAATGAGCTTGAAACCAAGAATAAACACTGCTCAAGGTGACCTTTTCTATTTTTACACAAGCTTGAAATAGCAAATAACTATGCTAGTGGGAACCTATTTCATTTTTACGTAAGCTTGAAACAGAGAATAATTATGCTTGAGGAGACCTATTTCATTTTTACACAAGCTTGAAATAGAAGGTAACTATGTTTGAGGAGACTTGTTTCATTTTTACACAAGCTTTAAACATAAGGTAACTATGTTTGAGGACATCTGTTTCATTTTTAATGATCTTGAAATAGAATGGGAACTATGCTCACAAGCATCTATTTAATTTTTTAATGGCCTTGACATAGAATGGGAACTACGTTCATGAGCCCCTGTTTCATTTTTTAATGAGCTTGACACAGGATGGAAACTATGATCACTAACCTATTTTATTTTTTACTGAGCTTGAAACAAAAAAGGAACTATGCTCACAACATTTGTTTCATTTTCTAATGAGCTTGACATAGAAAGGAACTATGCTCACAACGTCTACTTCATTTTTTAGCGAGATTGACATAGAAAGGAACTATGCTCACAAAATTGGAAGTTCTAATCCAACATGATGTCTAGAGGTTGGTGGGTTGTCCACTTATGTAATAATCTAGTGACTTAACTCCAGTATGAAGTACAGAGGCTGGAGCCATGCCCACCATTTTACCTATGATGGGAAGAAGCTAACTAGAAGGGAAAGGAACCACAAGAACATGTGGGACATTTAGGGAAGTATGATGCCTAGGAGTCATACGATGATCGGGTTTAACAAAGGAAAGTTGATGAAAGGTCAGAATATTCCCATCATTGGGAAAATACATCACTCTAAAGAGTGTGGACACTACAGCTTTCATGGTGTAAACATAATCACGCCCAAGGAGCAGATTAAAATCTAAGGGACCTTGGACTACCATAACATCGATACAGATAATTTTTCCTTCCAAATTAATAGGTAACTGAAGAAGTATCCCTAAATTTGCTGTAGGTATTTGATTAAAATCCAATATATCATCAATGGCTGGAACAAGTGGAGGAGAACCTATGGATTGCCAAGCAGTAGAGGCTAGAATGATAACATAAGCTGCTTCGTCAACAATAGTCCAGAGTATACTCTTAGCAGTAACTTGTATAGATATTTGGAAAGGAACACTCGAATGAAGAAGAGATTCTATTAGGTTACTCCAATCAAATGAAATAAACTCACTACTTGGAGAGGGTTCTGTCGAAAGAGACAAAATTTCCTCTTGCATAAAACAATCATAACTAACTACGAAAACTTCAGCTGAACGGTTTTCACTCTCAATTAGAAGAGAGGGACAAGACAAATACTATGTTGAAGGGACTAATTCAGTCTCAACACTCTCTGATGAAAGAGTGGGATTGGGTGGAGATGACATCGACTCAACCACTTTAACTTCACTCTCCAACGGAAGAGTGGGATCAACCAAGGATGGACTTGGATCGACCACTTCAACTTCACTCTTCAATGGAAGAGTGGGATCGACCAAGGATGGACTTGGATTGACCACTTGATCAACCAATGGAATGTCAAGGGACAGCTGATGATAATCGATCCGAAGCCATTGCTAAGGAACACCAATATCTTCCAACAAATTTGAAGCTTCATCAATGCGAGGACAAAGTTAAGTGTGGTGCATATTATTACATAGCAAGAAAGGATAATTAACTCTTCATTGATGAATCTTAACCAAAGAGTCACTGGTTGAGGGGGAATCATCAGCATGATGATCAGATATTAGCGACATAGGATGTTTAGACCACACTTTTGACACAATGGAAAGACCAGGAAAGTCCTTGAGAAGGTGATCACCCTTACAAACTATACAAGGGAATGTAGCTTTATGGGTACCGGAAATAGGTACATCAATACCCCCAGAATGATGACCAGTGGCTAGTAGGATTCCAACATGAATATCATAGGTTGGAGCTATGACCTTCTGCTTAGTGTTCTTGTTCTTAGCCTTCCTTTTCATCTTCTTCTTACCCACCCATTTACTAACATTAGAGTTTTCAACATGTGAAGAGGAATAAAGGGAATTTGATTCAGCATTCGAGGAAGAAGGATAAGGGTTAACATGAGGTTGATGCTCATGCGATAAAGGACTAGGATCCAACACAAAGGGTGCATTTGGTATAGAAGGGTTGGAGAATAACCATATAGGAAATCCTATAGTCAATCCAGGAAGGTTGAAAGTGGCCATGAAGGGAGGATCAACAACTCCATAAAGGGGAGAAACAAAAGACATTCCCTAAAAAGTGTTCTCTTGACTAGTGGTCCCAGGAAAGTCTCCCATATCTAAAATCTCTAAGAATCTTTGAAGTACCATGCAAACCAAAAACTACTCAAGTCTAAATTCCACAAGCAAACTATGTGAATAGGAATGGATCAAAAGTCATGACTCTCATAGGATTATCAAGGCTTCACAACTCTACGATGCCAAGACAGACAACATGTTAACTTAGTTGGGCATAAGAATCCTAAGAGGGTCTCCCAATATACACTATGTACAGGGGAGATCAAATATGTAGTGGTGATGTATAATAAACAGTCGTTCGAAAGGGGCCCTTTGATATACAATCAAGTACGTGAAGTACCTTTCGATATACCTCAAGGGTACGTGAAAGTCCATTCAATATACCAATGGGATGTGGAGGAACTGCGCATACCCTAGATTGTAGTGCAAGAAATAAACAATATCTTCCACGATTAGCGATACTGAAACACGTCGCTAAATTACACACAGTTATTAAATGATTTTAAACTTAAGCTATTGTTAATTTTATCTTGAGAGGTTAAGTGGATGCATGATGTGTAGACAAGAAATGTAAAAGGAAATGCATATCCTTGCTACATGACAATGCACATTTCTCTTTCGATGAAATCTACCTAAGGTAGGGAAAGAGTTTTATGTTAAATAAGAAAAAAATCAAATATCTAAGAAAACCAAGTTCTAGTCAAAGCCAACTATGAAGCTTCAAATATTAACATCAATCACAATTCTTGAAAAATACGTATGATATCATACATGCACAAGGGCGGTCCTATGATTTATGTGGCTTTTTGTTTTTAATTTGCTTCTCTTTTGATTGAGTTTCCTATTCAAACAAAAATGAATATGAACAATAAAGAAAAGGATAATTCTCTTTTTATATCTACAAATAGAAAAAAAAGAGTATATACAACATTCCATTCATTCATAAATCAAAAGGAATATGACAAGCACCCAAACAACTCCAAAATAATAAAAAATTGCTCCAAAACAACCAAATTGCAATAAAAACTTAATGAATGAGGGGAGTAAGGTTTTGGAGATCAGATATGAGAACCAAAACATATCTAAAGAGGTCTATAAATGTAATAAGGAATGGCAAGGAATAGCTAATAGGTGTAGGATTGAAATTGCCTACCACAACCAAGTCATTCACTTGACTAGTAAAGCATCCCAAAATCAACAAAACCAACTCCAAAAAGAGATAATGTTGGGTATAGGTAGTCTATGACTATCATATGTAGCCTAAAAACCATAATCCATCAGAAAAAAACCCAAAAATGAAGGAAAATCATGCTAAAAACTAAGTTTTAAAGGGTCAGTGCATCACCCTATACTGCACCAAAGACCCTATGAGGGGTAGGCGCACCTTCTCCACTGCAAAAAAGTTCCTATGAGGGATAGGAACACCTATAAGGATGCAAAAGAGTTCCTATGAAGGTAGGCATGCCTACAAGGCTACATAGGAGTTCCGACGGTGCACTATCTCCTAAGGAAAAGAGTGCCTATGAGTCAACACTTATGAAACTAAAAAAATCAGACTAGCAACACTCTGTCTACACAACCTAGGTGCACTAGTGGAGAAACAGAGGGTAAAATCTAGATTTCCTATGGGATAGGGAAGAAGGTTTGATAGCGACCCAAAGAGCATCAAAAGGATGCTAGACACTCTTCAAAGACAAAATCCAAAGGAGGGAAGGTCTCTAGAGGATAGAAAAAGGATTGATAAATAGATATGAAATAATAATAATAATAAAAATCATATCTATGTGTGTCCCTAGTATGGTCACCAAATTTTTTATCGGATAGATCTACTCAATCGGAATCAAGCTAGATCTCCCTAGTCCAAGTGGATCTAGAACAAATCAAATACATAATACAATCTAATTTCCTAGATCAATCAGAAATGGAGAGCAACAGATAGATCACTTACATGTAATATGCAAATCCTCTTCTCTCTTTGTTGATCCAAGCTTCAGAATCAGCTACAAAACCCTATAGAGCAAGTGGAAACAAGCAAACAACACATGTGTATCCAAACATGAATTGATCTAAGCTAACAGTTAAGGAATAAATATCTAAACATTATCAACACAATAATATTTATGGAAAGAGATTTGTATTAATGTAATCAAGAAGATACATAGAATTACATAGGAGAGAACATCACAACCTAGCCTTAACATGAAAATATTCCATCCAACAATCCAAGCCAAGCCTCCAAAGAAAGATAGTAAACCTTCCAAAGGATGATAGGGAGTACCTAGAAATTCCACCAGCATAATAGTACCATAGTCCTTCCTCCATTCAAAATGGAGAGAGGGTTTAATTTATAAGGCTAAAGGGATAGAGTAGGTTGAGGATTAGGAGAAGGGATCTAGGAGATCTTCCCTATAGGTTAGGAATCGAATTCCACCTGAACTATATAATAGGGATAATCCTCCACCTTGTCCACCTTCGAGAAGGGTCTCAAAGCTCCATTTGTTTCCCTAAAAACATGACCATTGCACCTTCCATGAAGGGAAAAAGCACCGTCAGTGCACCTAGTAGTGGGAGACATAGCACCAACACTGGAGCACCAAGAATGAAGGAGAAAAGAACCATAGGCATGCCTAGCATAAAGAGAAAAAGCATCGGCCTTCCTAAAGAGGGAAAAAGGGAGAAATAACCTTGACATCAATCCAGTTTAGCAGAGAGAAATTTGGGGATTAGGAAAAGGGTTGATACATGGATCAAGAGGACAATATTTCGGTGGAACACTTTTATTTTGTGTCAATTTGTTAGTAGGTAGTATAAATGTTTTTATTTGTTTTGTAGCTTTGAATAATTTTTCTTCTTCAAATATAAAGCTAATGTCCTGAATGAAATTTTGTCTAAGTTCATTCCGTAAGAATGTTTCACCTCATGCTTCTTCCATTTTATACCATTTGTTAGGTAGGTCATCTAATGTCGAGGGAAACAGGTGTGGTCATATATGCTCGTCTTTGTAACCAAGTCTTCTCCATTATTTTTCACATATTTTTATATGATTTTATTGATCTTGTCCTTGGGTGAAGACATTTATTTGTGCCTATTTAGTTAGCTTCTAACATCCAAACCTTTCTATGAAGAAAGCTGAAGCTAGTGTCCATGTTTGCAATCTCTACTGATGGGTGTCCCACCATCGAGCAACTTTTCTTGTAAACATTTCGACCAGGCTTTGAAGTTGGCCATGTTCACCTAGGTTCTTAGAGACTTGTTCTACATGGAGAACAAGTGATTCTCTCTCTTTATACATAAGACTCTATTTATTATCTATTTTTATTGGTGCTAAAGAGTGATATTCCCGTATTCTCTTCTCAAATATTTTTGGAATAGTCGATATAGAAAAGAATTGTCAAGTTGGTTTCTTCTGGATAGACTGAATGGCCCAGAAACATCTTGCTTGTGTTTCATAGTTTTCAATTTCCCAATCATATAATTCTGCATCTAAGTTATATCCAACCGATTCCTGGTTCCCTAGATGAAGTTCTCCATAATTATTACGTTCCGTATAATCTTCATTGTTTTGAGTATGGTAGAGTTTTTGAACATCGACTTATTCATCAATAGGTTCAGTCCAAGGTTCTCCTTATGAAGGATGAATGGGGACAATCACTTTCTATCCATTCCCTTTTGTTTTTAGCCTTTATTTGTCCAATGAGATAGATGCTTTCGTTTTTCTTCCCCATGGGCGTCCTACCAAAGCCCAGAAGGAGCTGGATCCTTCCTTAAGGTCGATGATCTTGAAATCGATTTTTTTTAAAATTCTTTTTATTGTTGTATCGACATTTCTCCAAATCCCAATGGGTTCGATCAGTCCTTGGTCAGCTATTTTTAAATATATGCCTGATTCATTCTGTCGAGGCCTACCCAACTGTTACCATGTATCCCTCCTCATGATATTTACTTGGGATCCAAAGTCGAGAACGACTTGTCGAATGTGGTATCCCTCTATTTGGAGATCAAAAAGTGGGTCGACATCATTCTTATATTTTTTATTTAAGTTTCATATACTTGGTCTGTTTATCTATGACATTTTTGTTTTTAATATTGTGCAGTAGGTCAATGAATTGTGCCACCGACTTATCTTTATGTATTAAGTTTAATAGTTCGTAAAGTGTGTTATGCAAATTGTAATTGACATATTCTTGTCTAGCAAATTCTTGAAACATGCTTGATGCATCGTTATACAATTGTTATGATATTTAATTTTATCTTTAATCTTGCTTATTCTTGGATTGTCACTTCCAATTTATGTTCCTTGCCTAGTTACTATGTGTAGGTTCTTGTGCAAATTATATCACTTTTTTAAACACAAGACAAGACATTAATCTTCTTATTTTTATTAATTTTGTCAAGTATGATGGGACAATCTTCTAATGAGTGGTCACCCACACCAGAACTAGCACAAAATTTTAGGTCGGTTCTATATTTATATGGACAGCCCGCATACCTGTGTCCTTATTTATAGCATGTGAAGCATTAAATTAGTTATCATGGTCAATTGTCATGATTCAAAAAGAATCTCCCTCGACCTCCAAATCCTCCGTGGCGGTTGTCAAACCAGCGTTCGTATCTATGGCCTTCATATTGCCGATTGTTTGGTACGTTTTGTTTGTTGGAGGTATTATCATTGTTCTAGGCCATGAAGTTTGTTTGGTAGACTACCTGATAGTTTTGTCAATTCTTAAGGTCCAGGTTGCAGTTGGCTGTTGCATGAATCTTGACTTCACAGATCGCACACCACAAAGCTTTTCCATTATTCATGTTGTATAGACAATCCTTCATTGTATGGTCTCCATGCTCCTAACAGATATCATAGAAACATTTTGTGTGAACAAAATAGATGTCTTGTTGGCTTACATCCTATCAACAATTATCTTTGGTGTGGCTGGTTGTAGAAAATTTTGTGCACCATGTCTCCTGACCCTTCAGGTTCAGTTCTCTTAAATATTTCTTCATGATTTCCATTTTTTCTTCAATTCTTGCATCGACAGCAGGGTATGCTGGGTAGTACTCATCCATCTCGACTTGTAGAGATTTTGTCAGTGCTTCTTCATATGTTTTAAATATGTCCATACTTATATGTCGTCAGATCTTTTGGGAGATTCCTGCAAGAAACCATTGAATCAATAAGTGTTTATCAATAACATAGTCTATTTAACTCAAGAATTATTTCCATCTTTTATCATAGTCTCAGAAAAATTCTACTGGTTTCTGAACTCTAGACTTAAGTTTTTTCACTGCTAGACGCTTTGCATTTGGTGTTTTGAAGAAGGACAGAAATTCCTGCTTGATCTCTGCTTTAGTTTCATTAGGTGTTATTTTGGTATAATTCATATACCAAGTTAATGCTCTTTTTGTAGTGCACCTATGTACACACCATTTGTCTATATTTATTTGTAACTTGATTGGCCTCCCATGTCGATCCGCAGATCAACCATGTCGCTTGGGATCTTCATCGCCCTCATAGAGGGGAATGTGTGCTGAACTGTGCCTCATTTCGGCATCGAATTCTCCTTCAGAAGGTGGTGGTGGTGGTGGAGGTAGTCGGATATTCCATGTATCTATTTGTCCATAGTTAGTCTCGATGGAGCTTTCATTTTCGTCAGATGTTTTGTTTGTCAGTCTATTTTGATAGCTTGTTGGTCAGTTTCGACTTCTTATGTCAATGTCCAACTACATTATTGTGCCCATGAATCTGACTATTCAGTGTCTTTTAAAGTTGTGTTTGGAAGGGGGGATGCTCCTTCATGTCTGGGGTAGAGTAAGTGGGTGCTTCGGTTGGAAGGGTATGCCTAAAGTGTAACCCAATTTCCTCCCTCTGGTCGATGGATCACTAAATGATTATCATCATTTACTTCATCATCTAGTCGGCTCCATATACCGAACTCACTAGCTCTTAGTCTCAGGCCTCCTCGAAAATGGCCTTAATTTTGTTAATCATATTTGTCAGGGATAGAGGCATTACCTCCTGGGGTATTTCTAGTTGGAGAGCTTCTCACTGCTCTATCCACAAATCTTCTTCCATTGGTGACAACTCTTTATCTACACCTTCTTCATGTCGGTCATGACCGGACTACTGCGTATTTTCCTCATGCTCTGTCACCCTGGAAACCATTCTTCTTTGGAGCGCTATAGATTTATCTTGTATCTCTTCCCTTCTTTTTTTCCTCTTCTCCCTTTCTATCATTTGTAGGTCCGATGTACCTTTATGAGTCACTGTCCACTCAATTTCCTTCTTAGGTCAACTTTTCATTGCTGGTGATGGTATTTTCCTAGTATGAATAGAATCCTTCTACTCTGTCCCTAACACATGGCCAACTACCCCCCCATATAATACTCAATGCTTTAGTAAGCCCGGATAGTTCTGTCTATTTGTTCAGGAAATACTCCCACTCCCTTTCTACAATAAACCTTTCCCATGCCTTCTATTTTTCTTCCCAGTTAGTGTTTGCAGGCGGTTCGATGAGTGATGGTCGAGATTCAACTATATGACCTACTCCTCTATTGATTAGGAATTTGAACAAAAGGGTCGGTAGCGAACAAAGAAATTTCTCAGTAAAGTCGGTATAGAATCTCTTTTCAATGCTTTCAACTGAAACTCTCTCCTCTACTGCTTGTTATTAATAGAATTCATCTACAATTTTCTGAAACCACTTCGATGGGTTTTTTCTTCCTTTGTGGATCAGTTTCTTAAGTAATTCTTGGTCTTTAGTTTCTTTTGGATTCATCTAATAGTTTTTTCAACAACTGGGGCACTGATTCTACAAATTTCTCATGGGTTTCAGTGAATAATTTCTCCTTCGCGTGAGCAATGGTCAATATGTTTATTCTTGCGTAATTTTGTAAATAATTTGTGATTTTATGCTCCCACCAATTCATAATCTCTTGTTCTGATATCATTTACGTATGTTCATGTCATCTGTATATGTACTACCGGTAATAGATCTAGTGTTGTAATATCACATATCACATAAGGTCACCAATAATACACACATAGAATCATATAACCATAAAGAAACAAGATATTAAAATAGATATTCGATAATAGATTATATTATAGAATCAGATGAGGGTCCATACATATAAAAAATGTAACCAACTTCTTAATTGGCTCAAAAACCTATTATATATGATTACAAAATGGTTATGAATAACTACTTGTCAATTCGGTCAATCAACACGACCTTTGGAGGCCAACCTAATCTCTGATTAGTCGGCTAACTAGTATAGTCGGCTCACCGACTAGCTCCTCCAACAACTTGTTAGTTGGACTATAGTCAGAAAATCAGGCCAACAGGCCTCCACGAGCTCAATCCTCCATCTTAATGACAAGTTCACAAGAAAATAGCAAGCTTTGGAAGAGAATCAATGGATTGTCACTATGAAAAAGGGATGCAGACTCAAGCATGTATTAATGGGGCACAAATCCACTATAGTTTCCCTACTCTCATAAATTATCCTCCTCTCATGCATCCAAGAGGCGCAATATATAGCCCTTAAATATGAAGTGAAGGGTCACATTCGAGCTTTCCCAGGAATATGGAAGGCCAAATGTCATGTTATTCATGATTTGATGAGGAGAAATCCAAAATATTTTTTTAAACACATTTCCCGATGTACATGGGTCATAGTGGGACAAATTGGATGTACACATGGGATGCAAGATTATGACACACATATAGAAATAGAGCAAGTATATTTTGAGCAAGGGGGGTCCACAGAGTCTACATAGGGACATGGAAGGCCATAAAAATGTGAGCTACTAAGTGTGGTAAATCAGCTATAACAAGATTATTGTTAATCCTTCCTTTAACCAAATATTCTATTTGTCCATTTTTCCTATCTTAGGAGGTATTCATCACTCCACTAGTGCATGGGGGACACAACTAGGGGACATATGTCATTTATTGCACTTGTTTCCATGAGTTTAGGTGCCCTGGATACAATCTTGTATAATTTAGGAACCCACTCTGATTTCCACTAGCAGTCTCCAGTAGTTGAGTATAGTGGGTGTTGGGTGTTATATTGTCTTAATGAATCCCCCAATATTTAATTATCGATTGGGGCTTGTAAACTTGGAGTTGAAACAAAATATATGCTAAGGTATAAGAGTACCTAGGGTGTCGTAGAAATATTTTAACAAAGAAAATATTGAAAGATATTTCAAAATGAAAAACCGAGTCAAACTTCAGAAATCCAACTACTAAGTTAATTAGATTTTTAATAGATCAGAGCAGTATTAATATATACTAATCTACTCTATAAACAATAAAAGAAAATATATATGTAATACTAATCTAAGAAACAAGACTTGATCTAGGAGTGAGAAAGGCTATAAAAAAATTTAGAACTCTAATTATATGGAGACAAGAGATTATATTATCTAAGGAAAAATTATAACTACTTAATATATTTAAGAAATTCAATAATTGAACTATACATTCATTTAACCAATACATAATAATTAAGCTAAATTATCTAGTTCCATTCTCCTTGAGGATTCTAAGGATATGTTTTCAATGTGATAGGAACTAGAGAATGTGTATCAAAATGACTTTCAAAGGAAATCAGAAAACTGAACGGAATTAATTCTAATTTAACTTCTTCAAAGAGGTGTAAACTAAAGAGTGTTCAGTTACAAGTGATAGTAAACATTGTAATTTATTATCTATCCATAAGCAAATGGCTCTAGTTGAAATGAGATATTATGAACAACTAATCTATTAATTAAGACTGTTCTACTGATTAATTTGAAGTTCGAGGTATAATATTCTAGAGAGGTAAAGTATGGAATAAATTCAAGGAAATGAATATAATCTAGAAGTAAGTAGAAAACTTAATAAATATATTTTATTTCTGAATCAAATCCTATCCTATGAACATTTTCAGTAATTACATAATAAGGAGGATAGATCCTATGCTAGAAATGATAATCAAATTAGAAAGAAATAATGTACTTTTAGAGAATAAAATTAACAATTTTAATTCTAAAACCAATCTAAATCAGAATAAAATAAATCAAACTGGAAATGCACTGACAATTTCTTAAGCAGTAATCAATTGAGAGATCAGAGACAAAAGGAACATAACTCAAACATAAACTAAAGAAAAAAGAAATGAAAGCTAAGAATCACTATGGAGCTTAAGGAATACTTTATTTGGTTTTAAATAAGGTTCTAATTATATATGTGACTATTGGTTGACTATAGAAAATAACACAATTCGAAAACTAGGAAAACTGAACTTTAAACAAGTATAAAAACAAAACAGGAAATATTAAAGACCGAACGACATTTTGGATGACAACATAGAACGATAGTCCGAATCACAGTTCGGATGGTGAAAAATAGTGTAAATTATGAAATAAACAACCTAAATGATCCTAATATGAGCTAGCTTATGCATACGAGGCTATAGTGCAGATAAAGACAGTAACTAAACTCTTTAAGAATTGAGATAACATAAGAGAACTTACACTAATCTACTTCTAAGAAGGGAAGTCATTTCCTATTTTATAATAAAACAAATTAAAAGATAAACGCAATTGACCTACAACTACAAAATAATCAACAAAATTGAGCCTAACTATGAGATAAACCTGAAACATTAAGCTAATTAAACTCTAGCTAATTGAAAATATGAAATTAGAGAACAAACTGAAATAAAGACTGTAAATAACTATGCGCTACTGGTCACTTTCAATTTTGTAAATATGAACTATGTTAACATCACTCACATATTAAAATAAACAACATACAACACACGTTACAGGTGACAAAGTAACATCAACTTACAGGAAATCAAATTACATACAAAAACTGGAAATGGAAACTACTTATCTCCAAAAAGGGAATAACACAAATATACAAATGGAGACCTCTGGTTTTTTAGGGGCCCTTCTCGACAATCAAGGGTGGTGCTTAGATCAATCAATCACTCATGGAAGAGAAACATATATTAACAGCTAAAAATAGAATTTGTATTAAATTGAAACAAAGTTTGCATATTTTTTATCCAACGATGACGACTAGCCTACTTTCATCATGAGACATTGTTTATATAGCTTTTACAATGGACTAAGCATGTCGACCATTTTAGTGTTTGACCACTCTAAAAATAGACAACCTTAACTACTAAACAAACAATTGTGTAATGATTTACGATAGTGCACAATCGTCTTCCTAATCCCTTACGCATCGGTTCTCTTCACACAAGATGTTGGTGTATGGATCTTCATTGATGTGGGAAGAGAGCGTGGTGTCCGGCTGATAGGGTAGGATCCTAAGTATTCTAGAGCAAGGACTCTTACACCAGGAGGATGCATGGCCAACAGAACCATGAAACCATTCAGTATTTTTCACTCTCCAGAATACTCCAAACAACAGAGCCGTGGGTTGATCAGAGGGTTGTATGATGAGTTGGATGCAACTATGCATGTTTGGCATGAATGCATGTCCAAGTGGAGGTTCGTTTAAAACCACAGCCTGTAAAACAAATCTATATACCACGCATGTTTACAAATGTCACATAATTGTCAATAAAACCATGAAATAATGAAATTTAACCAAGACTTCTATAATATTCAATTACATTCATACATTTGTTTGGTTGATGGTATGAATGGAAAGAAATATACCGAAAAGTGACAAAAGCTGATGTTAACAAAGAAAATAATCAATTGAAAATGATGAAAAAATAGGGATCAACACTCCCTCAAACCACAAAGATGCCAGGTCCCACTGAGAAAAAAAAGAGAAAGTTAGGAAGGAGGCTGAGCTACAGTATCAGGTGCCTTCAACTTAGCGGAGGAAACGAGAGATTTGAATTTCAACTTCCTTGCCTGGTCCTTCAGAACTTTTTTCCTCTCGTGATGAGAGTCATGCGAATAGGTTATGGCCTTATTGATTTCTTCAATAGTCTTAACTTAAAGACGTAGTTCCTTGTTTTCCTGACGAAGATCAACAATCATCTCGGCATATATTTTATTTTCTCTTGTCAACTGTGCTAATTCTTGAGTTAGTCAATCTATTGTCTACTTATTCAACGTAAATTTCTCTACAAGGAACTTGGAATCTTGAGGAGGACTCAATTCTATGGATGGTGTTTCAATGTTGATAGAAGGGACTTATTCCTCAAGAATCATGCCTTGAGCAGATGGAGAAGTGGGATCAAGAGCAGAGGCTTTGAGCAACTCAGCTGAGATGATAGCCAGTGTAAACAGGGGCGAGTCAGAAAAGGGTTCATCCACCTTGACCATATTATCTAGATGATTGGAATGAGGGGTAGGATGAATGGTGGTTTGAACAAGATTTGCCTTCTTATTCTTGGTTCAATCTTGTGGAAAAGGTATAAATTCAGTGGCCATAGGGTCGACAGAGGTGGGTGAATGCCCATGCAGACTTGCTTCTGAAGTATCTTCATCAATATGCACTACTTTAGTGCTTTTATTTTCTTTGGGAGGGGTTTGACTGGGTTCATGGTCATGAGTGTTCCGATGATGCTTTCAGGCATTTAAATGAGGGTTCAATACCTTAAATACAAAAAATTTCCAAGTCTGGTTCCTCTCCTTCAACTGATGCACAATCAGGAGGTTGATAAGACTATGGTGGTATAGACTACCCATAGGACTAACCATATTTTTCCTAACTCGGTTCGACATATTTTCCAAGATCTTAAGGAAATAGAATGGAAAATTAAGAAACTATTGATTAACAAAATGTGCCAATAATAGGAAATGGAAAGCTTTAAACATAGTAAACTTACCTTCACAATTTATGAGGCGAATGATAATGTCTAAAGGATTAAGGTTTTTCATCTTGACCCATTCTCTATGAAACCCTTTTGTACCCGTAACGTGATGATACTCTGGCTTAAGAGAGAAATCATGGGATGACCGAGGAAGAAACAGATGTTTGTGCCAATGGGTACCTTCTCTCGGGAGCTTAGTAGCAACTACAATGGTCCTTTTGGTCAATGAAAGGTGATGTAGCCAACCCTATCCACCTTACCATCGAACCATTTTGCGAATAATAATGAAATATCCTCATAATATCCCTATAAAAGGTGGGGCAGCGGGTTCCATCCTACTCAAAAGAAGATCTCCCAACATTCTTGGAACTCTGAAATCTGGAACAAGTCCTGATAACTATCAGGCTCAAGGCGATTAGGAATTGTTTAAGAAGGGGAAGAAATGCAGTGGGGTTGAAGAGGATACAATGGAATGGCATCTAGATGGCTCTGTGAAGATAAATATAGTTAAGGATCAGGGTAAGGATCATGATTTTAAAACACAATCTATTTATGCTTCTTAACGATCGTGAGATCGTGATTTCGCACGCTTGAGCAATCACGCTATGGTTCAATACTTTGAATCATGTGCCCTAATAATTATTTCATATGGTTATGAATGCTTCAACCATGTCCAAAGTAAAATTTGGATAGGTTGAATGAAATATTCATTATGAAATTTATAAATTGCATTTAAAAACCATAATGACTTTAATTAATAAAATGATAGAACACCTAGCAATTTCTGCATATGACTTGATGAGAGGGTAAGGGTAATAATGGTCAAAAATATCCTAAAATCATATCATATCAAAATGGGGTTAAACAATTAATTGGTTGAGGTCGAGGTGAGTCCTAATGAAATCGTAATGTTTTTATGAGCATAAGAATGAGACCTGATAGTCATGGGTATGGTTTAGTGGATTAAACTCTTTTCCCATAATTAAAACTAAAATAAATTAACACCTTGACATATTTAATCATGCTACTACAATGTTACAGTTTCGTTTGGATCATTTGGGATTCCATTCGGACTGACATTCGAACCTTCCTATGATCCTCCATCTAGACCCTCTATATAAAAATGTGCTTTGATGGGTCTGACTATTGCTATCTATGGAGTAAATTTTCCTGGGCTGCCAGCACACAACATAATGATGTAAACCATCTGTATTGAAGCTTATTTGTGCTCTTCTTTATTCATCAAGGATTAAATAAATATTCCACTACTTGCATTATCTTAAAACATATATAATTTTGTCAGAGATAATTGAATCTTTTCATAAATAATAAGAAAGTAAAGACAGTTCTAACCTTCCCCCAAGCCAAAAATATGGTGCGTCCTTAAGCCATGAAAGAAAAATTCATTGATATCCAAATAGTTTAACAAATCATTCTAAAATTTTGTTATCATTTTCATAACAAAAAGAAACACTTAATAGTAAATGGAGATGATTCAGATATGTACATTCATCGAAAAATCACAGTGATTAGGAAGACCATATGAATAATGATAGTATAACCGATGGGGAAAATGCCATAGGAAAAACTAGTCATATTTGACTCATTTTAAATATCTCTTGTCATCCAAAGAATATATAGAAAGTTCACCCAGGATTTTGTGAGATTGCCATAGTTATGGGTCCCATTTCTAGGATAATCATATCCTAGGTATTATGTGAATTAGATGACAGGGTCCAATCCCAACTTAAAACCATTCTCTAATGGCTGTATAAATAATTGGCCTAAATATGTGTTTTATATGCTCAATTTTTTTTAGATGAGTCGTGTGCATAGTAATGCATTAACTAGATCTTATTTACCAGATATTTCCCGACTTCCAGTAGGCTTATTCAGTACCCCAATGGGTTTATTTTGGTACCATGCAAGCATAGCTCTACTGCCAGTGAGCCTGTTCAGTACCCCGACAGGTTTACTTGCATTTATTGAGATTCCTTGTTTAAGATGTTACTTAGCATCGACCCACTGCTAATGATCCCTTTCAACACCCCATCAGGTTTGCTTCATATATGGATTTTAGTATGTGGAAATTGGTTAGTACTAAAGCATGTTAATCCTGTGAAACACATAATTCAAATTTTTAGAGAGAACCTTATGAGTAACTTTTATATAATAGCCTGCATTATAGATCATGTCAAAAGAGAATAACTTAAAGCTATTCCTTAACCTCAGTATATATTCTTCATAAAAGATGAGTAATGTTCCCCACAAGTACAAATTTCAGTTACTCTTGGGTTGCCTCCAAAAAATGCTTAAGAGGCAAGTGTTGATAATGAGTCTGGGATGAACTAGGAGTCCATAGGTGTAAGATAGAACTTTTGAAACCATGATGATTAGAGTAGGTATTAAGCAACTATTCTAATGATAAATTAGAAATGTGCATGTCTAAATCAATTACCAAAAAAGAACATAAGAAATCATAGAAGAAAGTGGGTAGGAATAATATCAAGAACACTTTAACTTTCATTATAAATTTCAGTTTTCAATAATAGCGAAGGAGTTAGGATGTATTATGAGTTCTTAGAGCACTTCCCTTTGTTACACCAAAATCTCATCACCCTCATGTTATGAGATAGATATTCCCTTGTCTGCTCCAATCCCTCAAAGTTTTCTCTAGAGAAATGAAGGTTCAAATTATCCCCTTGCAATTTTTCCCTGTGTTGAGCTGGTAACACTCCTTTCCCATTGACAAAAAGTGTTACCCAAGTGGTTCTAGGGAAGCACCGCTCCTGATACATGGGAAACAAGAGGTGTCGTTTCTTCTATCCCTACAACAAGAAGTGTTACCCCTTAGTACCACCTGTTTTCTTCATTGGAGGAGCAGTAATTGAGTTTTCAAGGAAAAAAATGAATCTTCGAGAGGATTATCGAAGCTGACCTCTGTGGAGCCTCATCGCTATGGTTTAGGACCAGCTGGAGCTTGAGATCCTACATTTTAGGATCTTATCTCCACCTCACCCATGATATCCTCAACCATACCTATCCTCCCATGCATTTAAATACTATCTCATCCCCCATTGTGAAAAGGAGGAAGAAATGTGCTGCATTCCCAAACTATGTCAAAATCATTCTTGAGTCTTTGGCAGAAAGGTGAAGTTAGACGCAAGGAGCCACTGGAAGGAACTCTCAACACCAAGGCATAAAGGTTGTAGTCTCTCTAATCATCTCTAATAAAAAGTATCTTTTCTTTCCCATATTTATTGTTTCATATGTATGTATTGCTTGATTCCTTGGTCACGAGCATAGATCTAGTTGAATATATTGTATGCTATCATGTTTCTCTTATTGTTTTCCATCTTTTATAGGTTCTTCTACGAGGATAGAGAGGACAACCTTGGGGAGAAGTATCATGGAATTTCATTCATGTAATGAACCCGATATAGGGGAATTTTAACATTTGTTGTGTGTGTTTTGTTCTAGACCAGAACAATTTAGATCTAGGGAACCAACTCTTATCCGAAGGAGGTGTGTATTTTTGGCTAACACCCTTTCCATTGTTTAGGTACATAGGGTCCTCCCAAAATACCAAACACCTATAGAAACCACTTCACACAAAGAGATCACAAATCAATACACCAATGTTTTGACATGGTTAAGACCCTTGAGAGGGAAACAGTCCACAGCCCCAGCCAAATAGCTACTTGGAGCAACTTATTATGCAAAAGAAATAAAGTTACAAATTAGCTTCTCATAATCAATCAACTCAGCAAGGACCCTCCATGATCTTTAAATAGAGATCACAGACCAATCGGGTGTTAAGCCACTAATCAATGGTAGGTATGATCTAAGAGAAGTTGAACCGTCAGATAACTTTATGTCTATAACATATCATGACCATTGGATAAGAATATTTACAAACACATACTAATGCATACTAACTAAACACACTTTACCTAATGGATATATTACACAAGTTGATCTTAACTACCTTCTAAGTGTCTGAATATCCTAACATCCCCCCTTAAGAACAAATTGGGATAGGATTGAAGGATTTACAAAGTGACACTGTTAGGAGAAGGAAGGAGGCATTGTTATAGCTCAAAATGACACATATTTTCCTGTGACCACTTTCCCATGATTTTGTCGCATGTCGACACTTCCATGATGACACTTCATGAAAGTCACTAAACAAAAATCTAAAATGGAGGACCCATATCTTGATTTCCATAACTCTTTTTGACCTCATCTCTACACCACTGGAAAGGTATTTCTGTTAGCTAAAACTTTCTAGAAGACACAAAAGTTTGAAAATGCCCAGAAATACCCTAACAATGAGTTTTTTAATGTGTACACGAGTTTACTTAAGGAAACCCGCATACGTACGTGAGTTGCTATATATAATAGTCATGTACACCTTAAGTACGTGACTTTCTACATTTAAACCCACATATACCTCATCATGTATGTGACTATTGTTTATGCAACCTGCGTACGCCTCCTGAAAATGTCAAAAAAATACGTATTTTGAAATTTGGGTAGTTTGGGTAGTTATGCAACTGAATCCTTCAGTTGTAACTACTTTGTCTTCGACCCCAACTCTTCATTAAGCATATAAATAGAGGTAGGGAGGTCCATGAGAGGAGAATTGAATCTTTGCATTGTTATGCTGGAGGATTTGGATCTCTCTTTGCCTATGTCTATGCCCTATAAGCTATCTCCTTGTGTTGCAGAGCTTGGCAGCTGAGTTCCTTGGAGAAGAGAAGCATCAGAACTAGATCCAGGTTTCATGAGGTGACAAACTTGGAGAGAAGGTATATTTGTACTTGTTTTCAAGATTAATAAATATTTGATGTCCTTCTTCTTCCCAAATCATTGTTCAAT
Organism: Pseudotsuga menziesii; assembly: GCA_001517045.1. Lineage (NCBI taxonomy): Eukaryota > Viridiplantae > Streptophyta > Pinopsida > Pinales > Pinaceae > Pseudotsuga > Pseudotsuga menziesii. Next base: position 943,519 of record LPNX010068218.1, on the reverse strand, counting down.
GTGTGATTCAATCTCTGTTTATGATCAAATTTTGATGTTAATCAAATTATTATTTCATGTTTCTTTGATTATCATTAATTTATATGTTGTCATGTTTGTTTGAGGAAGGTATAATTCATTTTGCAAGTCTCTTGGAGCAAGAGGAGCGAGAGGAGTAAGAAGAAGATTGAAGGGCTGCTTGGATCAACCTTCGTTTGTTAAGGTGTGAACCATTCTAATCTCTAAATCTTCTTTATATATACTTGCAGAACCATTTTCATCCACCTTTCAACCCTAGTATGTTGATGGCCTCTTAAACCCTAGCCATAGGAAACTTTCCTTTACAACAGAACTGGCGACTCTGTTGGGGAGAGCCTTGTCTATTTGTAGTTTCTCTATATTTATTTCAATCTTTTACAAGGTTTTAGATCTTTCTTTCCACTTAGGAACACTTTATCAGTCTGATAGAACACCTCCCTGCTTTCCTAAGCCATTTTTGGACCTTTTTTGGGATTCTTTCCACCCATACACATGTTGCAGACTGAACAGTCGCGTGTCTAGTTTGTTACACACGACTTTCTATACTGTCAACCCGCATATGATACGCGACTTGTCAGTAATACAACCCATGTGTGCTTGTACCCATGACTTGCTGCACAGTCAACCCACATATGACATGTGACCTGTCAGTAGTACAACTCGCATGTGCCCCTAAAACAATGTTTTTTCCTCATTTTTGTGGTTTTTCTGCTGTAGTGGGATATTTGGTAGGTATTTTGGTGTCCTATGCAGGTGCATGAATCCAGGGAGTTTGTGTCATCCCTTTTTGTTGTTCTTTATCTATGTGGTAAGCCCTTTTATAACATTAGGGTTTTCTCTTTGCTCTTTTCCCCCACCCCCTTTGCTTGGCATGAGGCCAAGCTTATGTTTCTGGTCAGCGTCTGTTAGTGATCTTTGTCTGAGTTTAGAAGCTTTTTGGTGTTTGTTTACTTATTCTTTTGTTGGTTAACTTCACCATGCCAAAATAGTTGACTTGTTTCTTATGCAAGCTTTCCTTCCAAGTAGGGTTTATACTGACTTTAGGGCATTCTAGAGTTTGTTTGGTGGTTGTATAGTAGAGTTCCTTTTGCTTTGTTCTTGTCGTCTGCATGCTTTTAGTTTGTAGGTAGTTTTTATTTTGCATTTATAAAAGAAAAATAAAAAAACACATGTTTTCTTTATATGCATGTAGATTAGTATTTTAGTCTAGATTGCATGGCATATCATTGTTTTTGAAAAAAATAAAAAGAATTATTCTTTTGTGGCTTTCAAGTTTTTATTTGAACAAGAAAGAGAATAGTTTTTGCTTTTTGCATTTCATTTTGTTAGGATATTTAGACACTTAAGAGTTAGTTAAGATCAACTTGTGTAATATATCCATTAGGTAAAAGTGTGTTTCTTTAGTATGCATTAGTGTGCATTTGTAAATACTCTAATCTGATGGTCATGATATGTTCTAAACATAGAGTGATACGATGGTTCAAATTATTTTAGATCATACCTACCATTAATCTATGGCTTAACACCCGATTGTTCTATGATCTCTATTTAAAGAACATAGAAAGTCCTTGGCTAGTTGATCGATTATGAGAAGCTCATGTAACTTTCTTTCTTTTGCATAATAAATTGCTCCAAGTAGCTATTTGGCTGGGGCCATGGACTGTTTCCCTCTCGAGGGTTTTAACCACGTGACAAACATCAGTGTGTTGATCTATGATCTATTTGTGTGAAGAAGTTTTTATTGGTGTTTGGTCCTTTGGGAGTACCCTGTGTATCCTAACATGATATCAGAGCTTTTATGAAAAGTTGCTTTCAGTTTTGATCAAGATCTGGAATGGGTGTTGCCGAAACTTTGAAAGGGTTTCTTGCTCTATATTTTATGTGCATTTGTGGTGTGTGGGAGCTATTCCATTGCGTCTGGAGCACCGTTTCCATTTGGAAATAGTTTTCATTTCACCGAAAATTGTTTCCGTTTGTTTTAGAAACACCCATTTCGGCAAATCTGAAGGTATAATGTTACAGTGATGGATTTGTTTTATTTTATTTTTTTTAAATCTCTCATATTTTATCAGTCTTACTATTAGATCTTTTGTTTTTAGTCTCGGACTATTTCCTTCCTTGGCTGCGTATGCTCTTTGCCGTGCACCTTGCGCGATCGCGATGAATCAGAAATAGTGAGGGAAAGTTTTTTTTCCTTGACTTCTCGGCTACGTATGCTCTTTGCCGTGCACCTTATGCGATCACGGCAAATCGGAAACAACGAGAAAACTTGAAAACGTAGACTTTCCGGGTAAGCTAACCAAGATCTAACCCCATTGTGTGGAAAAAGTTTTTTTGTTTTTGTTTTTTCGTTTTTTTTGTGATTTGCAGGAAAAGAAGGCAAGCATGGAAAATGAGAGGGAGGAGTTTCAAATTAAAAAAAAAAAAAAGAAAAGAAACGTCCTTCCTCTTTCCATACTTTTACGTACCTTTTAAACTTAGCTCACTTGGTCCAAAGTTGTTTTACACCTTGATAAGTCTTGAGTTCAAGTCTTATCAAGCTACTTTTTAGTGCATGCAATTTCTATTTTCAAGTTACTTTATTGTAAAAGTGCATCTCACATTAATAAAATAAAATAAAAGTGAGTCACTTTAGTCTTTTAATTTATTGCCGCACTATTTAAAACTACATTATTGTAAAAGTGAATCTCACTTATTCTACAAAAGTGATTCACTTCAAATCAACTTTATTGTAAAGTGATTGTCAAAGGTTGATCTTTGGAAGAGGGGGGGTTCTTTTTTTTTAGTTGGTCAAGTTAATATTTGCCACGTCACTATTGGGGACATCTTCAACATTTTCTTTGATCAAGCATAACTTCATCATCCAGAATCCTTTTTAAGTGTTGTTTTTTTTAAAACCGCATATTTTTTCAAAATATTTTCATCCATATAGTTAGTTTCTATTATTTCAGCCATTATTTTATAGTATGGCCAACCCTTGTGATATTATACTTACAAGTTCTAACTATTTCTCATGGAAATCTCGTATAGAGGATGTTCTGCGAAGTAGGGGACTTTTCAATATAACCTCAGGGAAATAAATAGAACCCACTAATGATTATAAGAAAATTAAATGTGATGAAGCTCATGGATTGATTGGGATGTCAATCTCTACTGATTTGTGATTCCACATATCTAGCATTGATGAACCTGATAAAGCTTGGGAGAAGTTGGAATCTATGTTTGGTAAACACAATGAAATTCAGGGTCATCAACTTGAGAATGAGTTGCTTTCCTTGAATCCCAATGATTTTTCTTGCATTCAAGACTATTTATCTAAGTATAAAACTCTTACTATTATGTGCAGAATGCAAGATTAAGAAAGAAGACAAACAATGTATTTATCATATTCTTTCCAAACTTGGACCTGCATATTTTGTTTTTGTATCTACATTCTACTCCATGAAAGAATCCTTGACTGCAGCCAGCTATGTAGAGCCTAGGCTTGAATCCTTTTGTGATTCCTTAATTAGAGAGCAAGATAAGCTCATTCATCTTGGAATAATCAACAATGTAGATACATATAGGAAAGCCTTATTGTCCCCACAGAAAGAAAAGTCCAAGCCTCCCAAGAAACATAATTCTCACAATAACAATCCAAACAACAAGGGTCCCAAACCCTCTCAGTCAGCTCCTCCTTTAAAAAATGACAAAGGATCCAAGAAAAAAGAAAAGAAGACTGAGCATCATTGCAATTTTTGTGGGAAATATAATCATGATGAATCTAAATGTTTTAAGAAGATGGCAGCCTTGGAAGCCACAATGAAGAAGCACCACATCAGCCTAGATTCATCTTCAGAATCTAACTCTCATGGACATGCACTTTGTGCTTCTGGTTACTCTTATACTGCATCTTCTTCATCTACTTCAAATGAATGCCTCATTGATTCTGGAGCATCTTATAATATGGCTAAGGATAAATCCATCTTTTCTACTATGCATGAATGTAACACCAAACAAATATTTGTTGGTGATGACAGATCTCTAAGTGTTGTAGGATCTAGAACGGTTCTAGTAGAAAATGGTCATTTCAGTGATGTACTATGTGTTCCAAAAATTTCTTGCAATTTGTTATCAGTCTATCAAATTACTCATTCAGGTGAAGGTAAAACTGTGAAGTTTACACCTCACCAAGTTGTAATCAAGGATTTTAAAAATCCTCAAAATATCCTTTCTACTGGAATTGTTGATGATATTACCAGGTTGTACAAATTTAACAACTTTGGGTCATCACCTTTTTCAATTTTTGTTGCTCATAGTGATAACTTGAGCAAACTTTGGCATGAGCGATTTGGTCACTTAAATTATCACTGATTGCAACAAATATGTAAATAAAATATGGTGACTGGTCTCCCGCTGGTATCTTGCAAGGATGGTTTTTGTTCCAGTTGTGTACTCGGAAAACATCATCAGGACAGTTTTGACAAACGTGCCTCTTAGCATGCCTCGGTTCCCTTGGAGCTTGTGCATAGTGACTTGTGTGGCCCTCTTCCATCTGCTTCATTTTCTGGTTTCAAATATTTCTTAACTTTCATTGATGACTACTCCAGACACACTTGGGTTTACTTTTTAAAACTTAAGAGCCAAGTATTTAACATGTTCTTGGCCTACAAGGCCCTTGTTGAAAAACAATCTGGTCATCAAATTATGAAGTTAAGATTTGACAATGGAGGAGAACATGTTAACAAGAAGTTCACTACTTTTTGCACTAAACAAGGAATCCAACAACAGCACACTGTTCCATATACACCACATCAAAATGGTGTAGCTGAAAAAAAGAACCGCACTTTAAAGGAAATGGCTAATTGTATGATCCAATCTAAGGGACTAAGTCTTCAATATTGGGTTGAGGCCATAAATTGTGCAAATTACATAGTTAATCACACACCCACTAAAGTTTTACAGGGTATAACACCGGAAGAAGCATGGAGTAAAATTAAACCAGATGTAAGTCACTTTCGTGTGTTTGGTTGTGAAGCATGGGCTCACATTCCAGATGAAAAACGGAAAGCGTTACAGCCTAAAAGTGAAAAGTGTATATTTGTTGGATATTCTGAATATGTAAAAGGTTATATACTTCTTCAGCCACATTCTCATGATATAATCATTAGAAGAGATGTTAAATTTGATGAAAATATCTTGTCCTGCGAGCCTAACTTGGTGGGTGTGCCATCTTTGGCTTGCGAGTCTGATTCGACAATTGTGCCTCCTTCTTCTTCTTCTTCTTCCAGCTTCCTTGATAGGTTTCCAACTCCAGTTTCTTATGATGACAGTGAGGATTAAAATCCACCTCTACCTACTCATGTTCCCCCAATTGCACCAGCACCAATACTTCCTCGATGGGTCCGTTCAACATGTGAAACAGCTGGTGATCTTGTCGGTGATCCTAGAGATCAATGACAAACACGTTCTCAGTTTCATCGAGCCTCTTCTCTTTTGTCTCAAGTTTCCAAGAATCGTGATCCAGAAACTTTTACAGCAGCTTTAGGAAATCCATATTGGGATGCAGCTATGGATGAATAATATCGTTCCTTAATGGCGAACGATGCTTAGGATCTTGTTCCTCTTCCAAAAGGAAAAAAACTTGTCAGATGTAAATGGGTCTACAAAACTAAGTATGCATCGGATGGAAGTGTTGAAAGACTTAAGGCAAGGCTAGTTGCCAAAGGTTTTTCCCAAGTTGGAGGGATTGACTACAATGAAACCTTTGCCCCTGTAGCAAAAATGAACTCCATCTGCCTTGTTCTTTCCCTTGCAGCCTTACATAACTGGGAATTCCATCAAATGGATGTCAAGTATGCCTTCTTACATGGTGATTTACATGAGGAAATTTACATGGAACAACCTCCTGGATATGTTCAAAATAAATCTAGCCTTGTTTGTCTCCTTAAGAAATCCTTATATGGCCTTAAGCAAGCTCCTAGAGCTTGGTATGCCAAAATGGATAGCTTTCTTCTTGACACTCGTTTTTCTAGATGCCATTCTGACCCTAATGTCTATACCAAGAAAGTAGGAAACCATCTCATCATACTTGTTCTTTATGTTCATGATCTTATCCTTACTAGTAGTGACCCTAACCTTATAACCCATGTGAAATCCATTCTTAAGCAAAATTTTGAAATGTTAGACTTAGGACATTTGCATTATTTTCTTGGTCTCCAAGTCTTGAAAACCAAAGAAGGAATCTTTCTTTCCCAGTCTAAGTATGCTTGTGACCTTCTTCATCGCTTCCACATGGAAGATTGTAAACTAGCCCTTTCTCCCTTCCAGTCTGGAGTCAAACTTTCTACCACTTGTACTTCCCCTAAAGTAGATGCCACCTTGTATTGTCAGCTTGTTGGTAGTCTTTTATACTTGACTCATTCCCGTCCTAACCTTTCCTTTGCCGTTGGTCGTGTTTCCCGTTACATGCAAACTCCTCATGAAAGTCACTGGAAAGCAGCAAAAAGAATACTTCGATATATTCGAGGTACAATTTAGTTTGGGATTCATTATAGTATAAGGGGGAAACCTTTGTTAGTTGGTTTCACTGATTTAGATTGGGTCAGCGATCCTAATGATCGAAATTCTACTGCAGGTTATGTTTTTAGTTTGGGATCTGGACCTGTCACTTGGGCTTGTAAGAAACAACAAGCTCTTGCTCTTTCTTTAGCAGAAGCAGAATATCGAGCAGCAGTTAATGCCAGTCAGGAAGCTTTATGGCTTCGACAGATCCTTTCAGAGTTTGGATTTGAGTAAGAGTAGCCTACTCCACTTTGGTGCGACAATTAAAGTGCCATCAAGCTTGCCAAAGATCCAGTTCTACATCAACGCAGCAAACACATTGAGCTACACATGCACTTCAATAGAAATATTGTTCATGATAGTGTTATTGAAGTTCTCTATTTCCCTATAGATGATCAAGTTGCAGACATCTTCACCAAGTCTCTTACAGAAGCGAAGTTTTCTAAACTTTGGTCTATGTTAGGAGTTTAGAAATGTGTCCTTAAGGGGGGATAGGCTCTAATGCCTCCTTCCTTCTCCTATTAGTGTCACTTTTGTAAGTCCTTCAATCCTATCCCAAGTTGTTCTTAAAGGGGTATGTTAGGATATTTAGACACTTAAGAGTTAGTTAAGATCAACTTGTGTAATATATCCATTAGGTAAAAGTGTGTTTCTTTAGTATGCATTAGCATGCATTTGTAAATTCTCTAATCCGACGGTCACGATATGTTCTATACATAGAGTGATCTGACGGTTCAACTTCTCTTAGATCATACCTACCATTGATCCATGGCTTAACACCCGATTGGTCTATGATCTCTATTTAAAGAGAATAGAGGGTCCTTGGCTAGTTGATCGATTATGAGAAGCTCATGTAACTTTCTTTCTTTTGCATAATAAATTGCTCCAAGTAGCTATTTGGCTGGGGCCGTGGACTGTTTCCCTCTCAATGGTTTTAGCCACGCGACAAACATCGGTGTGTTGATCTGTGATCTATTTGTGTGAAGCGGTTGTTCTTGGTGTTTGATCCTTTGGGAGTACCCTGTGTACCCTAACACATTTATCTTTGCTTAGTCATTTTGTTTCAACTTTGAGTCAAAACACCACATAAGTTTCATCCCATTTACCCTCTGACTAAAAACAACCCTTAAAATGAACGATATAATTTAAAAAAATTTAGTAAGTTTTATTTCAGAGGCTCCTACACCAGCTAGCTTAGGCTAGGCTTGTGGGATAGGGAGTTTCAACTCCCCACAAGTGTTAAAATTTAGACATAGTTGGCCAATCACTAGGTAAACCCTTTTCTATGTTGATTGTATTTGGGAGTTAAGCATGAGGCCACATGGAGACTTGGACTGAGGAGATAACCCTTCGATTCATTGTCAAAACATAGACCAATGTTTTTGCGCATCTGGGGATTCTGTCTTAGATAGGGTTTCAAGATTTTATACCCTTCCCATGTGTACAAACTAGGCTTGTGACTATCCCCCTGGTCTGCCAATATAGTTGAGGTAGCCTTTAGTTTCTTTTGACATCTAGGGTTCATACACAGGTACACCAGAAGGCTATTTCTGGTTAACCTTGGACGAGCTTGGAAGGTAACCCCGGTAGAAGGTGTGGGAGGGTGGTGGGTGATTCCTCTGCTTCTGCCTAAGAACATCTATAGGGACAACAAGTAATTGTCTATCAAATTTCTTTTGAAAAGCATATCTTATACATGTTTGTCTATGAGGATTTAGGAATTTTTTAGTGAGTGCTTTGTGGTTTTCCTGTACTTAGTTTTCCTTAAGGTGTGTACTTTGTAATTTTGGTTTCCTGTCAACCTTAGAATTTGTCTTATTGTTTTAAAATATGGCTAACACCCCTTTGAAAACCAACCAAGAGATCCCCATGTTGGGAACTCCTTCTGCTATTCCTCTCACATGGAATGTTGGTGTTCCTTTGATGGCCACCTTGAATCTTCCTGGATTCACCCTGGGGCTACCGGTGTGGTTTTTTTCCAGTCCAACTGTCCTGAATGCCCCTGATGATTTAGAAGTAAGATCCTTATATCAAGGGAATCAAAACACTGCTTCCTTTTCACCTGTAGTTGATTATCCTCCTCCTTCTACCTCATGCGGTGAAAGTACTTATACTAGTAATCGGCAGTCTAAAAGGATTAAAAGAAGGAGGAATAGGAAGAAGGCACATAAGCAAGGGGGAACCCATTCAACCTCTGCAAATCAAGTTGAACCTCACCACCTAGCCTCCGCAGTTCATGCTGGGGCCACCTATCCAACCTCTGCAAGTCATGTTGGATCTAAGCACTCGACCTCTACAAGTCAAGTTGATCTTCACCATCCAGCCTCTATTGATCATGCAGGTGGGATCCTTCCAACTTGTCTAGGTCACGTTGGATCCAGTCACTCAGCCTCTGTAGTTCATGCTAAGGGTACCCATTCAACCTTTTATGTTCAAGTTGAACCTCCCCATCCAACCTCTGCAAGTCATTTTGGATCCATCCACCCAGCCTTTGAAGTTCATGCTGGGGGCACACACTCAACTATTGCAAAGCATGTTGATCCTAACCATTTAGCCTCTATTTTTCATGTTGGTGGTGCTTGTCCAACCTCTGCAAGTCATGTTTGACCCAGTCTCTTAGCCTCTGCAAGTCATGCTGGGGGCAGTCTCTCAGCATTTGTGGTTCACGCTGAAGACAATCTGTCAACGACCGCGAGTCATGTTGACACTGTTGAAAAGACTAACCGTTCAAAACATAAGCCCAAGTTTCCTTGTAATATTTTTGAGGGATACCACCTTACTTATAAATTCCTTTCTATCAAGGAGGTGCGAAGAGTTTGTTTTCATGGTCATCCCTTTTTTGAACATTCTGAAGCTTTTCAACAACCAACCTCTCTTAGTCATGTTGGACCCAGTTACCCAGCCTCTGGTGGTCATGCTAGGGGGGAAATTCCAACCTATGTAGGTCATGTTGAGACAAAACAGTCAGCCACTGCTAGTCATGTTGACACTGCTAAGAAAACTTGTTGTTTGAAGTGCAAACTTAAGTTCCCTTGTAAGCTATGTGAGGGAGATCATCTTACTCACCAGTTCCCTGCTATCGCAGAGGTGCAAAGAGTGTGGTCTGAGACTCAATAATTTCCTTCTCCTGAATAACCTACAGTTTCTCAGCACTACTCAACCTTTGGTTGATCAAGTGGTCCAACCATTCTTAGATTTTGTCGATCTCACTCTTATTTCAGAGAGTGATCTTGATGGGATTGAACCAATGTCATCTTTGGTCAATCCCACTCTCCCTTTAGAGAGTGACTTTCATGAAGTGGTTGAATTGATTTAATTGTCGATCAATCCCACTCTTCCTTTGGAGAGTGAAGTGTCTTCTAGTCATATTTTCTTCACTGCCAGTTCAGAAATTACAGAACAAGGGGGCACTAAAATCGCTTCGAATCAACCCCCACCAAGCTCTCAGATTGCTTCCTTTAATTGGGATTGCCTAGTTGAGCCGCGCCTTCCTTATAATGCACCTTTCCAGATAAAGGTTAAAGTTGAACCATACACGATTGCTCACTGTATTGTTGATGAAGGAGCTTCGATTAGTATCTTGTCTACTTATGCTTGGCGAGGCATGGGATCTCCCAGCCTTGTGTCAAATGCTATTCAATTACTGGCATTTGATAGAATAATTTGTATAGCCTTGGGAATTATTTCTTAAACACCTATTACATTGGGTGGGAAGACCGTCTTAGTTGACTTCATGGTGATAGAAGACCCCTTGGACTTAAATATGCTCTTTGGATGTGATTATGTCTATGCCATGCAAGCTGTAATGTCAACATTATTTCGGCTAACGTACTTTAATCATGGCGAATAAATTGTAACTAACGATCAGTTGGGTTTTCTTGATCTGTCTCCTAACCCAACTAGAGACCAATTCTTTCCTTTATTAATTCCCAGTGTTTCTGTAGACACTACCCCGCCACAGGTGAGCAATGTGGCCTCATGTCCTTTGCGTTCAATTTCTATTGAGAAGCAGCCTCTATTTTCATGCTTACATTCTTAGGACTTGGTCCCAGCAGTTGAATAGGTGAGTCATCCTATACAGACTATGGAGAGTGCTCTCCACTCAATTGATCCATTTGAAAGTTTAGACATGTGTCCTATCTCAAATGATCTCCTTCCTTTGGATGGAGTCTTCCTAGAGTCTTTAATACAGTCTGATCTTCTGTTCGATGTTGGTTCAGCTGTGCCTAATTCTAACTTTGATTTTCCTAGTAATCATGAACTTTCTTCTGATGTTGGTCTTGTTGATTCTTTTGACTCTTTCTTTTAACAACAAGTCAGTGATCCTGGTGAGTTTGATTTTTCTTATGAATTTTCAACTCCTGTGATATTGAGTTTGTTCCTGCAGACTTGTTGGCCTGTTTTTCTGACCTAGGAAAACTAAGGAGATTAATCCCACACAAGCAGCTTAAAGCAGCTCCCAGTGTGTTTGGGATGACAAAACCTCACAGGTTATGGTCCTGCTACCAACTGAATTTTTCTCTTAAGGAGAAACTAAAATTCAGTAAAACTTTATCCTAATCTTATTTCTATCTAATAAACCCTAAAATTAGTTTTCTATTACCTAAGTTATCCTAGAATTGCTTTCTTAATGAAAGTATTCGATTTTTTGAGGATTTTGTATCTAATATTCTAAATTTTAAAAGACTATTATAATTATTCTAAAATTACCCAAATTCCATTTAACAACCATTAAATGTAAACTATACTAAAATAAAACGAACTAAACTATCCTATCCCAGCTGAGAGCAATTTGAATATTATATTAATTATCAATTAATATAGTAATGAACAGAAAGATAAATGAGTAAGATTTAAATGAAAATATTTAAACCATCCACACTAAATCATTCTGCTATAAGTTAACTTGACAAAGAAATTGAAATAAGCAATTACTTCAAATTTTTCTGAAATGTTTAATTAATTAACAACTAATAAACAACATTAAATATTTGAATAGATGATAATGTTCAAAATGAAATCATTGAAAAAATACAAATGAGATCAAAACAAACATAAATATGTATATCATTATATCTCGAATTTTCAATAAAAACACTAATTAATTCAATTATAATAACATACTAATTCAAATAATAATATGGTGTTGACAAAGTGTAATATCACATAATGAATACAAGCATAACCAAGTATACTGCATCAATATTATAAGTAGAAGATTATATATTGAAATATAAAAAAAAAGTATCCAAAATAATACCGATCAACGATACCAGTCTAAGAATTTCCAGTCACATTCCACCTTCGAAGATAAAAACTCAGTAAGGAATGAAACTAGTACTGAAATAATATTTCAATAATGTTTTTCTTCAGCCACTACATCATCCCCTTGGATAAAAATTACTAGTTTATATATAACCCCATGAGTCTTTCAATTCAGTTTCTTCATAAATGTTGTATTCAATACCATAGGAGGTCTATTCCTATTAAAGTGCATCGACTCTCTTCAAAAGAAACCTGTCACAAATATTACTATAGGATAAAAACAAAAACAACTAGCCTGTATCATCTCCTAATTTAAGGGAACTGACATATTCGTGGCTATTTTGAAATTCCAATATTCAAGAAGCATCAATGTTTGCCAACTGTGATCCGAAAGGTCCTGTATCTGCTGAGGGTAGTAATACAATGTACACCTGTTCAACAAATATAAGAATCTTATTAAAACCAGTTTCAACAAAAATAACAATAAAACCAACAAATTATATGCATGCCTGTAAAATCTACGATTTTGCAGGTATGATCTTAAAAAGATTTTATTACCTGTCGACAGAGAGATAAATCATATAACTAAAAATAGAAACAACATCAGGTTCTACTTTTTAAATTGATCACTCTTCTGGCCTCAGAAAGTTTAGCTTTGAGATTGATGATTACTAGCTTCTGTCGATCTACTTGCTCAAGCAAGTGGTGGATTGTGTCTATCATTGATTTTTTTGCTTTCTTGTATTGATTCTTCTTGATGTTCATGTCCTTCCATCTATTAATCTAGTTTATTAATTCTTCCCTGAATGTTTTACTTTTCTCATCTTTCAAGGCTGCGTTTGCTTGACATTCTTTTAGTTCATTTTTCAATTCTGTGATTTTAGTTTCATATACTTTGGCAAGGACCTATTGGAGAGTTTCTTCCTCCTTATCATGACATGAATCATCTTCTTGAGAAGAATAAAGATTATCTATATCTTGATCTGGTGATGGAAAGCTCATAAATGATGGCTGAGGGCCCGAACCACAAGAATCCATGCATGGTGGAGCTGTTTCAAACTTACCTGACTCTGTAATGTCTTTGGCAAATGATTTTTCATGATTATTTTCTATGAGAATAGGTTCATCTATATTTGTGGTTTTGGGCACCAAAGATGGAACATCATATTCAAGATGGACAATCATTGGTTGAGTACTCTGCTGAGTGGTTGTAGGAACAGAGGCTGCAGGTGTAGTATTCATACTTCTAGTGATTCTTCTTGTACAAACAAAAACAAAAAATTTTGGTTCAAAACCCCATTTGTCACAACACACCTGTGCTAATTGTTCAAGTTTTCACATGGACTCATCACCATGTTTTTGAGGAGTACATAACTCAGATGGGTTTTCATAATTAACAGTATTAACATCTTCATTTTCGGTCAATCTACCCTTTACCTTTGTAGGTGTACTTAAGCACTTGTCAGATGGAGATTGAACCATGGTTGTTCCATCATTACTAATAAAAGCACTTATAGGTGGATTTGCTTCCTGAATATCTTTATCCTTGAACTCAGCCTTATGAACAGCATCAACTTCATATTTTACTGGAGCCTTACGTTTCCTACGAGTTTTACAGGGAGGGTTTGGCCAATACTGTGTTGGCCCTAATTTACATCCAACAAAAAACTAATCCCAATATTTACAGCTAAGAGACAGCTGATGCTACATTAAAATTTTAATTAGACCATGGTGGAACAAATTCCTATCAGGATTACCTATGATAGTTTGTACTGAATGTGCCATTTTCTCCAGACTTTGCAATAGGTAAAATGGAAGATTAAGTTTAGAGCCTTTCAATGCTAACAGTAGTCGCATATGATAATGATGCAGATGAGAGAATCGGCCATCACAAAATACATACCTGAATAGGATTTCATAAAATGCTCGCCATCATGGCTTTAAAAATTTAACCGAAACCCCAATATTCAACTTTGCATTGGCTGGTAAGGGCAATAGTAAGGACTGACATTTCTTATTATCCACTTTTCCTCCTTTCAACCATTACTCTTCAGTTTGAGGAAGCTTCGTAGCTTTTGCAATCTTATCTTCGTCAATTATAAACTTGAAATCTCCAATCTGAACTACATTTTCCTTAAAACTCATAGCAAATTGTTTAGTAACCTCCACGTTATGGCCACTAAAACATCTGAAAAACTGACCCCATCCAATATTTTCGAACAACAGAGCAGCTTTCTCATCGGCTTGAACTAGCTCAGGTCCTGAAATTTCAAATCGGCTGAGAGGAGCCATTGTTTCCTCACTACAACTCTGGTTATGGATTGAAAGGAATGAAGTCATGAAAATGGAAGGAATAGACACCCAAGTATAAGGCATTACGCGAAATGTCAAATCCTCAATTGCTTCATACGTGACAGAGATGAGAACCCCAATTTTGGCCATATTAACCAAATTTGGAGATGATGAGCACAGCAGCCAGTGCTTTCTCTATGATAAATGAAAAGACTAGCCATGACTAACTAAAATTCTTCAGAAAGCAGTATGTAAAAGGAAATTTCAAAATCTAACTAATCCCTCATATCAGAAATCATTCGATTCAAGGATCAAAACATTAATGACATTAAATATGGAATGATGAGCTCGTACAACATCATGAACAGGAATGGTTATCAGTCATATATGAAATTAAATTATACTGATACGATTTCATTATTACACCCACAGCTGTCAAATAAACTGATAGGTGTTAACCAAATCCTCATACCAATACGAAATCAATCTTCATGCAGCGATCCTTGTAACAGATGTTTTTCTATTAGCCATATGAATCATGTATCTTCATTAAAAACTATCAATTGATAATTACTCTAGATTACAAGTGGAAGGCAGTCATGTTCATTAACATGATGATGTAGAGTTATAATAATAATCCTTAATGTTGTTAATATTGCTAAAATGCAACTAACTAACGATCACTTATTAACACTCAAACCATATATATACATGTAGTTTTATTTTGAAATATAGTTTTAAATACTTTATAAAATCCTAACCACTTATGTCCCAGAACTAGATTTGATAGGATATAAAGCTTATAAAACTATTATGGCTATATTTATATGACACATGAAAATTTCAAAATAATATACATTTATTTGCACTCTTACTAGTTATATATATACAATTTTTACAAAGCAATGATATGATATTAAAGATTTAAGTTATATGTTAAATCTGAACCTTAGGTTTAAAAATATTTTTAATTAATAAATCACCTTTAGTTCCAGGGATTTCAAGAAATTATAATATCTTATCAATACCCAAGCTCCAAACAAATTCAAAATGTGTCTTCTTTAAAAACTAATTAGCATACTATACTTTTAAATCTCTTAAATCAACATATATAATAAGATGAATTAATTAATGATAAAATTGATCATATATAAAATTTATGAGACTAACAGCTGCTAATTTATTAAATTTATGAAAGTGTTTGCATAAATTTCTAATATGACTCTTAACTCTTCTATAATTGAGAGTACCTTCAGAATCGAAGATTCTGAAGGCACTCTTTTATAATCTTTAAAAAGTAAACCATAGAAGAGAGCTGATCATTTTATTCTCAACAAAAAAATGAAGGGGTTGTTACTGGATGCAACAAATGGTGATGACCTGGGCGAAGCAGTTATCTCTACTCATACAGCTTATAAATGATATAAACAAAATCTTAAAATTTATTAAAAACAATAAAAAATTCTCTATCTGAATAAAAACCATTATTCTTATTCATATTCATAAGTACAATTCAGAGATATCCCATCTTTTAAAATAGAGATCTTGTTAGAGATAAACTTATAAATATCCTGATCGAAACAAAGTACTTCATAGTAAAAATAATCTAAACCATCAGTATAGGATATAGAAATTTACTTTTTTGAATAATCTAAACCATCAGTATAGGATATAGAAATTTACTTTTTTGAAAAATTTCCAGAATCTGTTCCATAAACATAATAATATTTTTTTTCTTTTTGTTTCTTTTCTTTTTCTTTAAACAATAATTCTAACTGAAGACTACTATCTAGGTATGATGTCCCAATGCGATAGTATCATTCACGAGAACTGTCTAGAATAAGCAAGCCGGATCGTGATGAGACCTCTTGTGTCTTGATTATTTTTTTAATCCAAAAGGCATCACCCTGGTGATCAGAAATGAAGCTATCCTAAACAACACTGATGATCATGATTAGGCCGGCTCGTGATGAGACCTCCTATTCTTCAATCAAAATTATGTTTTCTTTACTTTAATTTGAAATTTTAATTTTATAAAATGAGAGATCATTACCCTTCATGGTGACCAAATGGTAATGTCAGTCATTAATATCACCAGAAAATGAATCAGTTGGCTCGTGATGAGACCCCTTATCTCTTGTTTGTTTGGTTTTTTATTTTATTTTTTATTTTATTTTTATTTTTTTTATGAATAACAAAAAGCCATTATCAGTTTCCTAACAATGTCATACTAGTGATATTTATGATTCTGATAAGATTGACTTATTACTAAGACCTTCCATCTCCCATTTTAGCATTTTATTGACTGGAACAAATTCTAAAAGTTTTCAGATTGTAAATAACTTTAAAGACTGATGGTGGAGATCTATAAGAGTTTTTCAAAGTACAAGTTTCGAAAAAGACATTAATTATATATCTCAACTTATTATAAGAAAAATAAAAAGGCGAGGAATAATCAGAGTAATACTTAAAAATAAAATAGTGATAAGTTTTTGATAGATCAAAGAAATTTTGATCATCCTGAACAAAATTTTAAAAGATTGTAGTCTAATATCATGATTTTTTTAAACTAATGAACAAACTGACTCTTTCCCAACAAGAAGATTTATTTATTTACATTTATCTCTTCAGTTGACATCTAAAGATTACTCACTAATTATATATAAAAATTTGGCAGTCTTTAATGTAAATGAAATATTTGATTAAAAGAATCAGAACTGGTTGCAATAGTGGAATGATGTTTGGAAGTTACATAAGCCTTATGAATTTATCATCATCCTTCAATATAAATCATTTTATACAAAATATAAAATTATTTACAAACAGAAAACAAATTATATGCATTTTAAGACCTAAAATATTAACAGAAATATTTTTTTAGGATCAGTCCATTCACTGGGAATGTTTCGAACTGACCTTCTAATGTTTGCAAATGAATGGTACTTGGACCTATCTTTTTAGCAATAACAAAGGGACCTAGCCAGAGATTTTGAAACTTAGTATGATCTCCTTTTTCCTCATGAAATTTATCCGATTTTAAAACTAAGTCTCCCACCTGAAATTCTTGATTGGAACTTAAGGATTGGTTAAACCAAGACTTCACAATTTGTTGATGTTTTGTAAAGTGTGGTTTTGACTTTTCTCTTTCTTTCTCAAGCTTTAACAAAGTATTGATCCTATTTTCCATTTCTGGACAATCTTCATCTCGAACATACTGAGCTAACTGTAATGAAGGTCAAAATAAATTCGGCGCTAAAATAGATTCAGTTCCATAAACTAAGAAGAAGGGTGAGTTACCTATCGCAACCTTAGGAGTTACTCTGTCTGCCCAAAGGGCATTGAATAATTCTGTATGCCAATCACGATGGTGAGCTGAAATAGTTCTTTTGAGAATTTTCAATAAATTTTTGTTTATTGATTCAGCTAAATCATTTCCATGAGGATGATAGTTAGCTGAATACCTGATTGTTATTCCCTTCTCTAAGGTAAATTGAGTTAACTCAACTGATGAGAAATATGAAGCATTATCAAAGACAAGGGAATCTGGAACACCAAATCTTGTTATGATAAAGGATTCTAAAAATAATATAACTTGATTGGTGTTTACAACCCTTAATGGTGTATCTTTTTCCCAACGAGTAAAATAATCAGTTGTAGTTATTATATACTTGTGTTCTTTGGATGAAGGAGGATTTATTGGCCCTACTATATCAATACCCCATTGCTGAAAGGTTCTTTCTACTGAAACAGGTTGTAAAGGAAAAGTAGGTTTCTTAACCCTTCCTGCAGCAAGTTGACATTCCTGGCATTTTCTAACAAAAGCATAGGAATCTCAAAATAAGGTAGGCCAATAATAGCTAGCCCTAAGAATCTTATGCGCAGTAGTTTCTCCACCAAAATGACCTCCTGCTGGTACACAATGTAACTTTTTCAGAATTACTTCTGTTTCATCTTTTTATATACATCGAAGCCATAGTCCATCTGAGTTTCTCCGAAAAAGGATATTATCAATTAATAAATAAGGAGCAGATTTCAATCTAAGTGCTATTTTCTTCCTTGGTTCTAGGTAATCAGGGGCAGTTCCTATTTCCAAAAGTATTCTTATGTCTGTATACTAGGAATCATGTGGTGGAGGATAGAAGTATATTTCCCTTGTAAGTAAAACCTCGTCAATGACAGCTTCAGTTTTATCATTAGGTAGATGAGCAGCTTCAGCTAATTTACATAATCCTTTACCTTTGAATATCATTGAAGGTTTAATTTCTAAGTCATACTCTTAAAGGGCTGTCATCGAAGGTGCTCTTTTCTCACCTAAATCCTTTTGCACTAACAAATTTCTGACTGAGAAATAAGGGACTATTATTTTCATTTTAGATTTCAATAAATATGGACGAAAATGTTTGACAGCTTTAAAAACAGCAAAAACTTTCTTATCAACTTCATGGTAATTAAGTTCGGCGCCTTTAAAATTTGAACTCATAAAGGAGATTGGCACTTCATTATTTTGCTGATTTAGTTGGGTTAAAACTGCTGCATATGAGGTGTCAGAAGCGAAAGTATACAATATGAAATATTTGTTAAAATCTTGGCTTAGAAGGTTAGGAGCTTCTTAAATGGCTTCTAAGATTTTCTGAAATGACTCTTTTTCGGTTTGTCCCCAATTAAAAATGGTGTCCTTCTTAATCATTTTCTGCAAAGGACGAATGATTTCAGAGAAACTGGGAATGAATCTTCTAACAAAATTTATTTTACCGAGAAATGATTGCATTGCTTTCTTGCTAGAATGGTAAGTTATTTTTGAAATGGCTTGGGTTCATTCAGGGTCGATTATGATTCCTTGTTTTGAAACCACACAACCTAATAAAATACCTTCTGAAACAACAAATATTGTTTTTTTAGGATTTAAGGATATTCCAAATTTTCCACGTCGTTGAAATGCCTTTCTAAGATGATTAATATGATTAGGTCGATGTTTAGAATATGCAGTAACGTCATCCAAATAGACAACTACTGAATAGTTAATTAAGCCTCTAAAAGCAATATCCATTGCTTGTTGAAAAGTTCCCCCGACATTGATTAACCCAAAGGGCATCTTGCTGTAAGCATATGTTCCCCATGGAGTTCTAAAATCTATTTTCAATTGATCATCTAGGGAAACTAATATTTGGTTGTATCCTAAGAAGCCATCAAGAAGTGATATTATCTCATACCCAGACACCTTTTGAAGAATTTGTTCCATGGGAGGAACTGGGTAATTATCCTTTTTAGAAGACTTATTAAGATTTCTAAAATCTTCACATAATCTAATATCTCCATTTTTCTTCCTAACTGGAACTAGGTTGGCTACCCACTGAGTATGTTTGATGGGAAAAATAATCTTGGCAACTAACAGTTTATTTAGTTCCTTCTTAACTGTTGGTTCTAATGACGGGTGATATTTCCTTAGTTTTTGTTGAAAAGGTTTTGACTCCTGTTTAATTGGAATTATGTGCTGCATGACTTGTGTGTTGAAGGTTTTCAGATCGTCATATGTCCATGCAAAGACATCCTTAAATTCTTTAAACAACTTTATAAATGTTATTTTTTCTGCGGGGTTGCAATCTATTCCTAGATTTATAGTTTGGGGATTCAGTTCTGTTACTAAATTTATGCTTTCATATCTCATTTGAGAGCTATTAGTTTTATAGTTAGGGACAGATATAAATTTATTTTGAAGATCAAAGAACTTTTCTAATCTTAATATTGAATTAGGGATCGGTTTTACCTTTTCAAAGGCTTTTTCAACTAAACAAAAATTATTTATTACCGAAAAATCCCATATATTTTCGTCATGAGTAACTTCATCAATGGATGAATCTTTAAAGGTATCCTCATTCATCAGAAAATTCAGCACCTGCACATCATTATCAAATTATTTGCAGCAACATTTTGTTTCGCATTAGGAATAATTGAACTTATGGCAGGATTTATAACATGACTGTTAGGCATTGGGTAAATTTGAAGAAGATCATACATACTGATGTTTGCACGTGTCTTCTTCGGATCTTCAATTATATCATATTGTAAATCTAATTTTGGAGCATTTTGAATGGTTTGGGTAATTTTGGTTGATTGAGTCTGCTTACCAGATTGAGTTTGTTTATTAGGTTGTGAATTATTGTTGTCATTACTTGGAGTAGAACTTGATGAAGCTCTAGGAGAGTTTGTGAATGTTCTACTACTATTATTATAGGCATGTTTTCCTCTAGGAGGACTTTTACTCTCATATTATTTTACAAGGCTGTCTTAAAAATGACCGTTAACTTGTTGAGGTTCCTCCAATTCTTCATCATTTTTTGATTCCTCTTCTTCTTCATTTTCAATTATTTCTTGATTAGAAGGAATCTCTGATAAAGATAAAACAACTTGAATTGTATTAAAAATTTCTTCATTTGCTGCTATGTCAGGTGGCCCTACTTGTTTTATTATTTGTATTTAGATTTTGTCTAAACTAATTTCTGAAATATCCCCTAGAAGAAGAAGCTTCAAATTGGTTTTCTTTAATCCTACAACTTCATTGGTTAATGCCCGAATAGCATTTTGCAGTTGTTCTGCATCAAATGCTTTATCTTTTTCTGAATTAAGTTTTCAATCTTCCTACGAGGGAAAGTATCAGATTTCCCACTTCTATCTGGTTCATAGGACATAGAATCCTTCTCAACTTTAATGACTTCCTCAAAAGTTTCTACCAACGTTGTTTTCCCAGCTCTGTTAACAAACATCCTAGAATATTTTGGTAAAGCTAAAGTATAATTTTCAATATTTATATCCTCACGTGGTTGAGAAGCAATTGGAATTTTATTTTTTAATGTAAGAAACCTCTGGTTAAAATCCTTAATCCTTTCTTTAGACTCCATTTTAATCCGAGATAAATCCAGGGCTAAAAGAGCAAGTGTTTTATCTTCCCCAAATTTATCTAAACAATCTTTATTAAATTCACCCCAATTTGTAATTGATCCTTGTACTAATGAAAAGTACCAAGTAGAGGCTCTTCCTTCAAAAGTTAGAGGAAACAATCGACAAACCACATCTTCATGCTGAACATTCATGGTTTGAATAGCTAACATGAATTTTTCTACATGCACCTCTGCAGTTTCTTTGTCATCTAGGTTAAACTTAGGAAGAAGTTTATCTGAATGTTTAGGAAAAGGATGTTGTATAGCTGTTCTCAACCAAGGGAGTTGTAGATTAGGCGGAGGATTATCTCCTCCTCCCACAGGTACGTTTGCCACCATAGGAATTATCTCAAAACCTGAAGAACTCCCTATATTAGATGATCTTGGACTATCAGGTGGTGATTCTGGAGGAGAAGGTGGCTGATCAAAACCTCCTACTAAAGTTAGTCTTCTAGCAATGTTTGTTTGAGTAGTTTCTCTTTGATGACTTCTAATTTGATAACATGGAGTGCTATCATCTTCTTGCAAATCTTGAGTAACTATGTTCAATTGCGGATTATGTCATTGTTGTCTAGGTAGACTATAATCTATTGGAGATACACCAAGTTGATTAGCATATGCTCTTGTAAGAATATGTCGTGATTCTTCTAAAGTTTGAGTACTTTGTTCAGTAGTAAATGGAGATCTGATATGATCTCGTTCAAGGATTCTCCTAATAGTTTCTATAAACGGTGATCTACTGACTTTTGGAGGATGTTGACTGGTTGAAAGTTTGTCATTAGTTTCACCTTCCATTAATCATGAACAGGCCCTCCTTCTAGTGCCATTTGTTGGCCTGATTTTCTGACCTAGGCCAACTAAGGAGATTAAGCGCACACAAGCAACATAAAGCAGCTCCTGCTACCAACTTAATTTTTCTCTTAAGGAGAAACTAAAATTCAGTAAAAAATTATCCTAATCTTATTTCTATCTAATAAACCCTAAAATTAGTTTTCTACTACCGAAGTTATCCTAGAAATGCTTTCGTAATGAAAGTCTTCGATTCTTTAAGGATTTTGTATCTAATATTCTAAATTTAAAAAGACTATTATAATTATTCTAAAATTACCCAAATTTTGTTTAGCAACCGTTAAATGTAAACTATACTAAAATAACACTAACTAAACTATCCTATCCCAGCTGAGAGCAATTTGAATATTATATTAATTATCAATTAATATAATAATGAACAGAAAGATAAATGAGTAAGATTTAAATGAAAATATTTAAACCATCCACACTAAATCATTCTGCTATAAGTTAACTTGACAGAGAAATTGAAATAAGCAATTAATTCAAATTTTTCTGAAACGTTTAATTAATTAACAACTAATAAACAACATTAAATATTTGAATAGACAATAATGTTCAAAATGAAATCATTGCAAAAATACAAATGAGATCAAAACATGGCATAAATATGTACATCATTATATCTCGAATTTTCAAAAAAAACACTCATTAATTCAATTATAATAACATACTAATTCAAATAATAATATGGTGTTGACAAAGAGTAATATCACATAATGAATACAAGCATAACCAAGTATACTGCATCAATATTATAAGTAGAAGATTATATACTGAAATATATAAAAAAAGTATCCAAAATAATACCGATCAACGATACTAGTCTGAGAATTTCCAGTCACATTCCACCTCCGAAGATAAAACCTCAGTAAGGAATAAAACTAGTGTTGAAATAATATTTCAATAATGTTTTTCTTCAGCCACTCCATCATCCCCTTAGATACAAATTAATAATTTATATATAACCCCATGATTCTTTCAATCCAGTTTCTTCATAAATGTTGTATTCAATACCATAGGAGGTCTATTCCTATTAAAGTGCATCGAATCTCTTCAAAAGACACCTGCCACAAATATTACTATAGGATAAAAACAAAAACAACTAGCCTGTATCATCTCCTGATTTAAGGGAATTGACATATTCGTGGCTATTTTTAAATTCCAATCTTCAAGAAGCATCAATGTTTGCCAACTGTGATCCGAATCGTCCTGTATCTGCTAAGGGTAGTAATACCATGTACACCTGTTCAACAAATATAAGAATCTTATTAAAACCAGTTTCAAAAGAAATAACAATAAAACCAACAAATTATATTTATGCCTGTAAAATCTACGATTTTGCAGGTATGCTCTTAAAAATATTTTATTACCTGTCGACAGAGAGATCAATCATATAACTGAAAATAGAAACAACATCAGGTTCTACTTTGTAAATTGATCACTCTTCTGGCCTCAGAAAGTTTAGCTTTGAGCTTGATGATTACTAGCTTATGTCGATCTACTTGCTGAAGCAAGTGCTAGTTTGTGTCTATCATTGATATTTTTGCTTTCTTGTATTGATTCTTCTTGATGTTCACGTCCTTCCATATATTAATCTAGTTTAGTAATTCTTCCCTGAATGTTTTATTTTCCTCATCTTTCAAGGCTACATTTACTTGACATTCTTTTAGTTCATTTTTCAATTCCGTGATTTTAGTTTCATATACTCTGTCAAGGACCTATTGGAGAGTTTCTTCCTCCTTATCATGACATGAATCATCTTCTTGAGAAGAATCAATATTATCTATATCTTGATCTCATGATGGAAATCTCATAAACGATGGCTTGGGGCCTAATCCACAAGCATCCATGCATGATGGAGCAGTTTCGAACTTACCTGACTCCGTAATGTCTTTAGCCAATGATTTTTCAAGATTATTTTCTATGAGAATAGGTTCATCTATATGTGTGGTTTCGGGCACCAAATATGGAACATCATTTTCAAGATGGACAATCATTGGTTGAGTACTCTGTTGAGGGGCTACAGGAATAGAGGCTGTAGGTGTAGTATTCATACTTCTAGTCATTCTTCTTGTACGAACAAACACAAAACCTTTCGGTTCAAAACACCCTTTGTCACAACACACCTGTGCTAATTGTTCAAGTTTTCACATGGACTCATCACCATATTTTTGAGGAGTACATAACTAAGATGGGTTTTCATAATTAACAGTATTAACATCTTCATTTTCGGTCAATCTGCCCTTTACCTTTGTAGGTGTACTTAAGCACTTGTCAGATGAAGATTGATTCGTGGTTGTTCCATCATTACTAATACAACTACTTATAGGTGGATTTGCTTCCTGAAGCTCTTTATATTTTAACTCAGCATTATGAACAGCAACAACTTTAGATTTTAATGGAGCCTTATGTTTCCTATGAGGTTTAGGGGGAGGATTTGGCCAATACTGTGTTGGCCCTAATTTACATCCAACCAAAAGCTCATCGCAAGATTTACAGCTAAGAGACAGCTGATGCCGGATTAAAATTTTAATTAGACAATGGTGGAACAAATTCCTATCAGGATTACCTATGATATTTTGTACCGAATGTGCCATTTTATTCAGACTTTGCAATAGGTCACTAGTACAAGTGATCAATTTTGTCAGGTTAGTTTTCCACGTTAGTTTTACTTTCGTGGAAAAATCAAGGGTAAACTATGCATTTTTACAATTTCTTTTAAGGAAGCCCCGAATTTTGTCATTGTATCCATGCCAGACCGTCTCTATAGCGACAACACCGTCTTTTGTTGACTTTTTACAATGGTCAAGGCGTCGATACAGTGACGGCCAAGAGTTTAAGCGCGATTATGTTTGATTTTTTTGTGAATTTTGTTCAGCACGCACGGTTATGTTTGTTTTTTTTGTGAATTTTGTATGCTGGGAATGAGCATGTGAACGATTTGATCTGAGAAATATATCTTTCAGGGTATTCAGATCCGAGTCAGGAGCTCAAATAACTGGCCATGGATGATCTTTCGAGCCCGAAACAGCGTCTCTCATGGAGGAAAATCAATACATCAGAGCTGAAAACACATGATAAGGAACGATATCTGTGGATTTCAATAAGTGGGAAGGTTTATGATGTTAGTAAGTGGTTAGAAAAGCATCCTGGAGGGGAACTGCCTCTTTTGAATCTGGAAAGCCAGGATGTGACAGATGCATTCGTTTCCTATCATCCGGGCTCCACTTGGAAGTATTTAGATCAGTTTATGATTGGCATTCATGAATATTACGAGGTTTCTGAGGTTTCTAAGGATTATCGTAAGCTTCTGGGGGAGTTGAAGAAGGCTGGGCTCTTCAAGGGGCCTCTGTTAGTTTATTTTTTGATAGGTTTATGGATGATGGCAATGCTGGCTTTGTGTGTAGTGGGTGTGTTGTTTTATGAAGGGTTTTGGCTTCATGTTGGCTGTGGGGTTTTGTTGGGGCCGGTGTGGATTTAGAGTGGATGGATTGGGCACGATTCGGCTCACTGTGGGCTTGTGGGTCATAAGAAAATCGATAGGATTATTCAGTTGGTGGCTGGAAATTGCATGTCTGGGATTAGTATTGGATGGTGGAAGAGAAATCATAATGCCCACCATATTTCATGCAATAGTCTGGACTTTGATCCGGATCTTCAAAATGTGAATTAAGCAGAAAGAGAGTGAGCAAGGGCAGGGGTGTGTTCCCATATCATGTGATAGGCCAAGGTGCGTTATGTTTCTGAGTTTGATTAAAATACAACATTTTATATGCTTTTGATTTGAAATATCTTTGTTATATTAATGGGTATCTCTATACGAGTGTATGATTAAATTGTTTGTGTAATTTGGAAATTACATGTGATTTCTGTGAAAAATTTATAAATGCAAGGGTTTGATACTGGAACAAGAACTTCAACAATTAATAGCTACAAGAATATGAAATTCTTGTGAATAGGTTTTAAGGTTTGGGTAAATCAAATTGTGATTCGATTTGGTCAAAATCTTGACCAAAGATTGAGTTGGTGTGAAGGCTTTGTGTGTTAAAGAATTTACCAAGTTTATGTGAAGTTGAAATGTATATGTCCATCATGAAATCATGACAGGTGGAAGCAAGAGAAGGTGTGAATGTATTTGTATGTAAAAATATCAAGAATATGCAGAGCTTCTTCTTGCTGAAACTATGTGAATGGATACCGTTGGACTTATGAAACTTTGACTTGGCATTTGAAAAACAAAATGTTGTGTTTATGTGACTTCAGTTTCAAAAATTGCATGGGTTTGTTTCCCTTTTGTCGAACAAAATCACAGATCCTTTCTATTGGTGGAAGGCATGGGTTTGGCACATGTGAATGCGTGTCATCTGACATGGAATAAAGAACAAAAGCCTAAGATGCTGGTAATGTTTTCCTTGTTTGAATGGCTTCTTTGTTGTAATAAATCGGTATTTGATATTGGTGACTATTTTGAAAGAGATTGGAGTTATGTTTAGCCATGTTCAGGTCATGTAAATCTTGTTCATCGTTTCAACGAAAATATTGAAGGTGTTTGGTAGGTTGAAGGTGGAAAATCAGAAACAGAGTAATTATGTGTTCTCTTTGTTCCTCACTACAGGCTTGGCATATTCTTGTAGTTCTGTGATTTTTTTTTACTTTTATTTGAAATTGGCTTATTAGCCATGCTTATAGAAGTGGAAGGAATCACACCAATCATTGATAGAGAGGTGGAAGGTTGGGAACCAAATTGAAGAGTTGATAACGTTTAAGAATTAGGATTTTTTTTGTGAATATACTCCTTGGGCCTACATCAAAAGTGGTATCATATCCCAATTTCTCTTTGGGATGAATGGAGGAGATGTGTTGCAAAAACAGTTTGTAGATGAGAATTTCAGTCAAAATCAACGTTGGAAATTTTTGGAGAAATGGTAAGTGGATATAGGTCTATGCTTTGCATTTGTTAGAATAATTATATTCTTGAAATAGAGTAACAGCCATAAAAGAGTGTGGTAGATGGACCCTTGCAGCGAGGATTGTTGTGGTTACTTTTATTATAGCGAGAAGTAAGGAGAATAAGTGAAGTTCTTAGAGGAGGAGTGACTGGAAGTAGGAATCCTATAGAGAGAGAATCGTGAGTGCTTGTCAGCTTGAAGGGTTCTGAGTGGGAGAACCAGTGGAAAGGTTTGTTTGTAGTGCAGCATGGACATGGAGGATATTGTAGAGGTGATGAGAGAGGTGATTGTTGAACGTAATCTTAAGGGCTCAAAGAGAGGCCACAAGAAAGAAAAGAAGGATGCCAGAGAAGATGTCATAAAGAAGAAGAGTCAAATAGAGTTTGTCAGGAAACTTGTTGAAATAGAAAGATTAGTGCATTGACAGTGATGCTACAGGAAAAGGAAGATGCAGAAGACCAGTATTACGGATGGAAATTGAGGAAAATTTTGAAATGGCTTATAGTAAAACTATATTCTAGAAAACTCAAGTAAAAGCTGAATGTTTGGTGGAAGAATAAGAGAAAACTCAAAGCAGTTGAGCATAAAGAGATAGTTCACATCTGTGAACCATAGAAAGATGTATACGTTGATGAAGGGGAGGAAGAAAATATTGATGAAGAATTTGTTGAAAAAATCAGGGATGTAAATAGTTCACATCAGTATGAAGAGAAAAGAGGAGAGCTCTAAGAAACTGAGCAAAATGAAGAAGTTCACAGTATTTTTGAACCTAAACAAGGTGTTTACTTTGATGAAGAAAGTGATGAGGATACTGAAGAGAGGTCTATTGAATATCTCAGTGGTTGTTAAGTAGAAGCAAAGAAACATGAAGAATGGGAGATGAAAGCATCCACAGAGGCTAAAGAACCTTATGATTTTTATGCTAATGACTTGTTTTACTGCATATTGGACAGGCAAAGAAAAAGGGCAGTTGTTGAACACTGTCATGCATATTGGAAAGGATAAAGATGAATATGAAATCTCAGGTATGTTGTGGTAGGTTTACATTATGAATATCTATCTGGTTGTCTTATTCCAGACAGTTGAAACATATATGTCTAGCATGAAATATTGACGGGTGGAAGCAAGAGAGGGTGTGAATGTATTTATGTGTAAAAATATCGAGAATATGCAGAACTTCTTCTTGTTGAAAGTGTGTGAATGGATATCATTGGAATTCTGAAACTTTGAATTGACATGTGAAAAACAAAATGTTGTGTTTATGTGAAGTCAGTTACACAAATTGTGTGGGTTTGTTTCCGTTTCGTCTGAGCATTGAACAAAATCACAAATCCTATCTATTGGTGGAACGCATGGGTTTGGCACATGTGAATGTGTGCCATCTGACTTGGATTGAGTGAAAAAACCTAGATAAACTCTGATCAATAAGAAATTTTCTTGCAAGGTGTGTTTCAAGTTAATATAACTCGGATCACCTGTTAAAAGATTAACAAACAGCTGTAGCACCTTCGTATTCACTGACTCATTATGGCATCCATCCAAAGCATCAATTAAAGGAAAAAAGTTACCATTGCCTCCAAGAAATTCCCGGTGTATATTTTTCATGAGATAGAATAGCTTGGAGAGAATTATAGGTACAAATAATGTTGCAATTATTTCTAATGTCATGGCTTTTTCTCAAAAAATCAGAAAATCTACATCACAAGCTATGGAATTTGGTGCTTTACTTTAATTTATTCAGGTACCACTTTGCATGCCTGATATGTGTTATTAGAAATACCTTGAAGCAGAAAACGATAGAGGCCTTATGTGGTGCCTAGGGCTACTTTGCACTCACATGCATGCTGCTATTGTAGCATGCTTCTCTGTGCTTTTGTATTTGTGAAGGTAACTATCCTCATCTGTAATTTTTTGTACGTCATAAGAGAAATTTATCTACCCTGACCAATCATTAAGTTGCAAAGTATTCATTTGACCATTGTAGGGTGACATCTTGGCCTTGTTTCCCACTTCGGGAGAGGAACCCAGATTTGGTGGCAATCTTCTTCCTGAAGTGCTGCTCAATTTCTTGCCTGGGTTGCTCCATGAGAATAGTTTGCTGAATGGTAGTGTGTAATTCTATATCAAAAGTTTCAAAATTATAGAAAATCATGATATTCGTCAATTGACCATCCACATACTTGACTTTTCAGTTAAGATAGTAACTTTTGATCTAGGAACTTCCTCATCAACAACCTTGTTAACATTGTCCAACCCCATAGAAGCTTGCGTTGCTGATGGAAAGCTTGTTGAAAACACTCATTGGTAACTCTCCTATTGGCAATGCACTTGTGGACAATGTCCTTGTTGATGATCCTCATGTCTGTGACACTCTTGTTGAAATCAGTTCAATTGAACAGTTATTGACAGTGATTGAATTGAACCACCTTTGGAAGCTGCGTGGGTGTTTGTAACTACTTTGAGATTTTTGTGTATGGTAGGAAGTTAGCAAAGCTTTTTATCCTTTCATGATCTCTCTACCAGAGTGATTTACAAATCTTATGTTCAATCTGTTTGCTTTGTGTGCATTTTCTTCAATTTTATCCATGTTTCTTCTTCTTGTAACGTAATTAATGCCACATTGTTGAGTTGTCCTTGATTGTATATCGGAATCAAAATTCAGAGTTATACACTACAAGTAAGGTAAGACGCTTGTTTGACTATTTGTCTTTATGTTTGTTAATACATGTTCGGAGTATTGTTGCTTGAATATTCAACCCTCTTTTGTTTTTTATTATCTACTTTCTGAAACACGAGAGACCACCATGGCCAAATTAAAAAGCATTGAAATATCTCCTTGATCGAGTAAATCCTTGAAGATGCTCTTGACTAAAAGAGGAGTGACATGATGGACACATTGATGAAGATTTTAAAGAAGGTTACCAGCACAGGCAATTACTCCAATAGCAGCAAATCCATAGCTAGACTCCTACTTCACTGTGAACTATTTCAACTTTCACCAAAAGTGAGAAGATCACCATTGCTACATCGTAGATGTACACCACATCATAGTGTTGGTGGGAGAATCTCAGCAAATAATTCCTTGTAGACAATAAACTTCACATTGAGACATAGGAAAACCTTGTCATTGTATCACAAGAATCCTTTTATCCTCTCAAGCACACAGATCAACTTTACAAATGATGGTAGCAATTGTACTAATGTAGAGACCAGGTTGTTCTGAGCTATGTTGATGAATTATATTAACTCATATTGAACTTATGGATTATAGATTTAGAGAAGTCAAACTTCTAAAGTATTTAATTGGCCTCTGCCACTATATTCAATAAAAAAATGAAGTTGGTTGATATGAATACTCTTGTTCAAGCATATAACTTTTCCTTGAAGCTTGAATAGAAGTTGCAGGACAAGAAGGATGACATTGCTGTGCAAAATCTTGAATCTGAACCAACTGAGAGTGAGATGCTTGTCCAATATAAAACTAGGAAGCAACATGTGCCATTACAAAGACCAACCTTGACATAAATTGTAACATATGGAAATGGTATGCTTACCACAGGGTAATCAGGCACAATGAACTAATTAGGCAAGACAATTTATGAAGCTAAATTAGATAATCAGAAATAATTACATATAGGAGCACACATGATTGACACAAATATTTGGGCAAAAATATAGTACTGGAATTTCATTTAACTAAGAAGTTTGTGCAATAATGATACGAACATAATATGCTTAGAATATGAACACAAATTATGTGTCTGTGATTTCCCTAGAAGAAGTAGGCAGTATACTTGGCGGGAAGCTGTTGAAAGGGCTAGGAGTGTGTCACAGCTTGCAGTTCAGGTCTGTCTGTTTTTTGGTGTTATTTAGTTGCTTTTAAGAAATATGAAATGTACATGCAAACTAATTAAACCATTTAAGATCTAAAATTAGTTTATTTTTTTACATGCTGGACACGTTTGCAGGTTAGGTATCTTGATGCTTATATTAAATGGAAGGATCTTGTATATCCAGAAGATTGTCATGATGGTAAGGCTGTGGACAAAGAGGGCATTTCTTTCAGGAATGCCACCGTTTGTGGGAAAATATATGAAGGTGGTGAGGCTAAGTATTTGTTGGACTTTGGAAACCAGAAAGACATTCTGATCTGTGCTGTCAAACATGGTAGAAAAATTGAAGAGACTGAAGGCAGTGGAAACAAATTCTGGTTGGGAGAATTTCATGTTCCTTTGTATGTATTGAAGGCCTTTGAAGATGGACTTCTCCGGGATTGTCCAAACAAGGGTTCTAAGCAAGTTTGGAAAGGTCCGAATAGGCCGATGAAAGGAATTAGAATTAACGATATATATTCATTCCTTTTATGTAAGGAAGAGATGAATGGAAAGTGTTCATGTGCCGAGTGTGGGAAGGAGGTATTGGTCAGGTATATTCTCTTCTTCTGGTGATATTTCTTTTCTTAAAATACCATGTCCAGACTCTAAGCATATAAATATACAATATGTAATGTTATTTAACTTCTGTTGAGTCATTGGAGAACAACCATAATATTTGAGAATCAGGAAATTTACATTCTTGGTATTTATCCTACCTTTTGTCAGCATTGTTGTCTAGATGTAGAAATAACTGATTCCATGTAGCCAAGAATGCTTTTTGATACTACGTGGATACTTTATGCATTTTTATTTTTTACTTGATTGTAAATTTGTATCTATATCATTTTTTATCTGTGCCAATTAGAAGAGAGTTTAAATGGCCTGTGTAATCAATAATTATTTTATACATTCATTTGAAACTTACCTTTGACTGTCAGCATCAATAGGTTATTATTGAAAGTATTAGGGGAAAATAGAGCATATTTCCATTGTGAGGAAAATGGAAATGAAAGTTTCAGTTCAAGTGGAGAGATTAAAAGGAGTCGTTTTGTATTGTATTACTTTCTAGATCAGAATAGTTGCCATCATTTGAGACAAATCGAATCTTTAACTTTGACCCTGGTTTGTAGGGTAAACATGTATAGTTGGAAATTTCCTTTTCCAAAAGTCTTCTAATTGATGTCTTTAGTTTCAAACCATGTGAAAACAGTGCCATATACCTCTACTATTTTTATCACTAGGATGAGTGTGATCCTACATTACTATTTTTTAAAAACATTTGCTTCAGTGGCATTCCCTCCAAACATATTTGAAGTGTTTATCATTGTTAACATCCTCTCTTGCTGTATACACCTACCATTCCCATTCTTTTCCAGCATGTTAAATTTAAAGAAACAAATTTTCTAGCATCATTTATAAAATGTGGAATGAATATCATTTCGTGTCACTTTTGATGAATAAAATAACTTTATTGCAATTATTTGTTCCCCTGGCATGGTAGGCAGAAAAATTATCGGAGTTCTATGAAGTTTGCAAAGGTCTTGACCTTGGACGTGGATTTAAATTTCCTAATCTTGAACAGGTACAGATAATTTCATATTGAGTGCAACTTTTTAGTGTAATGGCGTGTTGCTGGACATTACAGATGTTCATGGTTCTATGTTATACTTACATTTTGTTCTTGTGAATCAAATTACTGGATGAACAGCCACCAGCATCATTCGTTTCTGCAATGGAAGAGTATGTTAAAGATGCCCCAAGATCATCATCAGTCCGTAGAGAGTTGGTATGAACATCTATCCTAAGAGAGTATATAGTTTTTTGAGGACACCCAAATTGCATTTTGTTTGTTATTTCCAAAGTTCCATTTAACTTTCTAATAATTATTTCTGTTCTAAAAAATAATTAATTAATATTTGTTGTTTCTTGAACAGAAAACTGAGTCTGTTCCAAAGGTTTTAGCTCTGGAGTACAAGAAAAAATCAAAGCCCCAGGATGATGTACTGCCACCACATCCTCCACCTCCCGAACCAGTCAAGGAAAGTCCTGCACCTG
>LPNX010068218.1:896316-909868 GCA_001517045.1 Pseudotsuga menziesii | reverse complement strand
CTTTATTTCCAGTAAGTTTATATACAGCTTACCTATATTGTATAAGGTGTGTTAGCTACTATGAAGCATCATGTGTTTACAAACAGGTACCTATCTTTCCCAGGATTTAAACCTGTTAGATCTGTAATAAGACCATTGTAATTGAATTAGTGTTATCAGATGACCATATATATATTTTTAAAAAACTAAAGAGAGCGTCGCTATAGCGATGGCTTTCCGTGGAACTTTGCGACGTCTTTCCGTCGATATAGCGACGTCTAACTGTCACAGGTATTGGGGTTTGTCTTTTTCATTTTAGGAAGGGCCGTCGCAATTGCGATGTATTCCCGTCGCTATAGAGACAGCCTACCCATGGAAATATACACACAGCAAAATAGAACATCGTTGCTCTTGCCACGCAATTAACGGGTCGTCGCTATTGCGGCAAAATTGTTTCCACGAGAAAAAAAGACTTAGACGTGGCAATTTCCACACTTCTCCGTGGAAATTGCCACGGACGATCACTTGTACTAGTGGGTAAAATGGAAGATTAATTTTAGAGCCTTTCAATGCTAATAGTAGTCTCAGATGATAATAATGCAAATGAGAGAATCTGCCATCACAAGATACATACCTGACTAGGATTTCATAAAATGCTCGCCATTCTGGCTTTAAAAATTTAACCGAAACCCCAATCTTCAAATTTGCATTGGCCGCTAAGGGTAACAGTAAGGACTGACATTTTTTATTATCCACTTTTCATCCTTTAAACCATCGCTCTCCAGTTTGAGGAAGCTTCGTAGCTTCTGCAATCTTATCTTCGTCAATTATAAACTTGAAATCTCCAATCTGAGCTACATTTTCCTTAAAACTCATAGCAAATTGTTTAGTAACCTCCATGTTATGGCCACTAAAACATCTGAAAAAATGAACCCATCCAATATTTTCAAGTAACAGAGCAGCTTTCTCATCTGCCTCAACTAGCTCAGGTCCTGAAATTTCAAATTGGCTAAGAGGAGCCATTGTTCCTTCACTACAACTCTAGTTATGGGTTGAAATGAATGAAGTCATGAAAATGGAAGGAATAGACACCCATGTATAACGCATTACGTGAAATGTCAAATCCTCAATTGCTTCATATGTGACAAAGATGAGAACCCCAATTTTGGCCATATTAACCAAATTTGGAGATGATGAGCACAACAGCCAGTGCTTTTTCTATGATAAATGAAAAGACAAGCCACGACTAACTGAAATTATTCAAAAAGCTGTATGTAAAAGGAAATTTCAAACTCTAACTAATCCTTCATATCAGAAATCATTTGATTCAGGGATCAAAACATTAATGACATTAAATCTTGAATCATGAGCTCGTACAACAGCATGAACGGGAATGGTTATCAGTCATATATGAAATTTAATTCTACTGATACAATTTCATTATTACACCCATAGATGTCAATTAAATTCATAGGTGTTAACCAAATCCTCATACCAATACGAATTCAATCTTCATACAGTGATCCTTGTAACAGATGTTTGTCTATTAGCCATATGAATCATGTATCTTCATTAAAAACTATCAATTGATAATTACTCTAGATTACACGTGGAAGGCAGTCATGTTCATTAACATGATGATGTAGAGTTATAATAATAATCCTTAATGTTCTTAAGATTTCTAAAATGCAACTAACTAACGATCACTTATTAACACTCAAACCATATATATACATGTAGTTTTATTTTGAAATATAGTTTTAAATACTTTATAAAATCCTAACCACTTATGTCCCAAAACCAGATTCGATAAGATATAAAGCGTATAAAACTATTATGGTTATATTTATATGACACATGAAAATTTCAAAATAATATACATTTATTTGCACCCTTGCTAGTTATATATATACAATTTTTACAAAGCAATGATATGATATTAAAGATTTAAGCTATATGTGAAATCTGAACCTTAGGTTTAAAAATATTTTTAATTAATAAATCACCTTTAGTTCTAGGGATTTCAAGAACTTATAATATCTTATCAATACCCAAGCTCCAAACAAATTCAAAATGTGTCTTCTTTAAAAACTAGTTAGCATACTATACTTTTAAATCTCTTAAATCAACATATATAATCAGATGAATTAATTAATGATAAAATTGATCATATATAAAGTTTATGAGACTGACAGTTGCTAATTTATTAAATTTATGAAAGTGTTTTCATCAATTTCTAATATGACTCTTAACTCTTCTATAATTGAGAGTACCTTCAGAATCGAAGATTTTGAAGGCACTCTTTTATAATCTTTAAAAAGTAAACCATAGAAGAAAGCTGATCATTTTCTTCTCAACAAAAAAAATGAAGGGGTTGTTGCAGGCTGCAAACCAATGGCGACTTGGGAGAACCAGTTATCTCTGCTCATACAGCTTATAAATGATATAAACAAAATCTTAAAATTTATTAAAAACAATAAAAAATCCTCTATCTGAATAAAAACCATTATTCTTAATCATATTCATAAGTACAATTAAGAGAAATCCCATCTTTTAAAATAGAGATCTTGTTAGACATAAAATTAGCAATATCCTAATCGAAACAAAGTACTTCATAGTAAAAATAATCTGCACCATCAGTATAGGATATAGAAATTTACTTTTCCAAAAAATTTCCAGAATCTGTTCCATAAACATAATAATTTTTTTTATTGTTTCTTTTCTTTTTCTTTAAACAATAATTCTGACTGAAGACTACTATCTAGGTATGATGTCCGAATGTGATAGTATCATTCACGAGAACTGTCTAGAATAAGCAAGGCGGCTCGTGATGAGACCTCTTGTCTCTTGATTTTTTTTTAAACCAAAAGCCATCACCCTGGTGATAAAAAATGAAGTTATCCTAAAGAGCACTGATGATCATGATTAGGTTGGCTCGTGATGAGACCTCCTATTATTCAATCAAATTTATGTTTACTTTACTTAAATTTGAAATTTTAATTTTATAAAATGAGAGATCATTACCCAACATGGTGACCAAATGGTAATGTCAGTCATTAATACAACCAAAAAATGAATCAGCTGGCTCGTGATGAGACCCCTTATCTCTTGGTTTTTTGTTTATTTATTTATTTATTTTTATAAATAACCAAAATCCATTATTAGTTTCCTAATAATGTCATACTAGTTATATTTATGATTATGATCAGATCGGCTTATTACTAAGACCTTCTGTCTCTCATTTTAGCATTTTATTGACTGGAACAAATTATAAAAGTTTTTAGATTGTAAATAACTTTAAAGACTTTTTCAAAGTACAAGTTTCGAAAAAGACATTAATTAGCTATCTCAACTTATTATAAGAAAAATAAAAAGGGGAGGAATTATCAGAGTAATACTTAAAAATAAAATAGTGATAGGTTTTTGATAGATTTAAGAAATTTTGATCATCCTGAACAAATTTTTAAAAGATTTCAGTCTAATATCATGATTTTTTTAAACTAATGAACAAAATGACTCTTTCCCAACTAGAAGATTTATTTATTTACATTTATCTCTTCAGTTGACATCTAAACATTACTGACTGATTATATATAAAAATTTGGCACTCTTTAATGCAAATGAAATATTTGATTAAAAGAATCAGAACTGGTTGCAATAGTGGAATGATGTTTGAAAGTTACATAAGCCTTATGAATTTATCATCATCCTTCAATATAAATCAGTTTATACAAAATATAAAATTATTTACAAACAACAAACAAATTATATACATGTTAAGACCTAAAATATTAACAGAAATATTTTTTCAGGATCAGTCCATTCACAGGGAATGTTTCGAACTGACCTTCTAATGTTTGCAAACGAAAGGTACTTGGAACTATCTTTTCAGCAATAACAATTTGACCTAGCCAAAGATTTTGAAACTTAGTATGATCTCCTTTTTCCTCATGAACTTTATCCCATTTTAAAACTAAGTCTCCCACCTGAAATTCTCGATTGGAACTTAAGGATTGGTCAAACCAAGACTTCACAATTTGTTGATGTTTTGTAAAGTGTTGTTTTGACTTTTCTCTTTCTTCCTCAAGCTTTAACAAAGTATTGATCCTCTTTTCCATTGCTGGACAATCTTCATCTTGAACAGATTGAGCTAACTGTAATGAAGGTAAAAATAAATTCGGCGGTAAAATAGCTTCAGTTCCATAAACTAAGAAGAAGGGTGAGTTACCTATCACAGCCTTAGGAGTTACTCTATCTTCCCAAAGGGCATTGAATAATTCTGTATGCCAATCACGATGGTGAGCTGAAATAGTTCTTTTGAGAATTTTTAGTAAATTTTTGTTTGTTGATTCAGCTAAACCATTTCCATGAGGATGATAGTTAGCTAAATACCTGATTCTTATTCCCTTCTCTAAGGAAAATTGAGTTAACTGAACCGATGAGAAATATGAAGCATTATCAAAGACAAGGGAATCTTGAACACCAAATGTTGTTATGATAAAGGATTTTAAAAATAATATAACCTGATTGCTTTTTACAACCCTTAATGGTGCAACATCTGCCCAACGAGTAAAATAATCAGTTGCAGTTATTATATACTTATGTTGCTTGGATGACGGAGGATTTATTGGCCATACTATATCAATACCCCATTGCTGAAAGGGTCTTTCTACTGAAACAGGTTGTAAAGGAAAAGCAGGTTTCTTAACCCTTCCTGCAGCAAGTTGACATTCCTGGAATTTTCTAACAAAAGCATAGGAATCTCGGAATAAGGTAAGCCAATAATAGCCAACCCTAAGAATCTTATGCACAGTAGTTTCTCCACCAAAATGACCTCCTGCTGGTCCAAAATGTAACTCCTTCAGAATTACTTCCATTTCATCTTTGTCTAGACATTGAAGCAATACTCCATCTGAGTTTCTCTAAAAAAGTATATTATCAATTAATAAATAAGGAGCATATTTCAATCTAAGTGCTCTTTTCTTCCTTGGTTCTAGGTAATCAGGGGCAGTTCTTTTTTCCAAAAGTATTCTTATGTCTGTATACCAGGAATCCTATCGTGGAGGATAGAAGTAGATTTCCCTTGTAAGTAAAACCTCATCAATGACAGCTTCAGTTTTATCATTAGGTAGATGAGCAGCTTCAACAACTAATTTACATAATCCTTGACCTTTGACTATCATTGAAGGTTTAATTTCTAAGTCATACTCTTCAAGGGCTGTCATCGAAGGTGTTCTTTTCTCACCTAAATCCTTTTGCACTAGCAAATTTCTGACTAAGGAATAAGAGACTATTATTTTCATTTTAGATTTCAATACATATGGATGAAAATGTTTGACAACTTTTAAAAAAGAAAAAGCTTGTTTATCAAATTCATGGTAGTTAAGTTCGGCACCTTTAAAATTTGAACTCATAAAATAGATTGGCACTTAGTTATTTTGTTGATTTAGT
Organism: Pseudotsuga menziesii; assembly: GCA_001517045.1. Classification (NCBI taxonomy): domain Eukaryota; kingdom Viridiplantae; phylum Streptophyta; class Pinopsida; order Pinales; family Pinaceae; genus Pseudotsuga; species Pseudotsuga menziesii. The sequence goes on along the minus strand of LPNX010068218.1, from coordinate 904,438 downwards.
TGGGTTAAAACTACTGCATTTGAGGTGTCAGAAGTGAAAGTATACAATATGAAATATTTGTTAAAATATGGGCTTCAAAGTCTAGGAGCCTCTGAAATGGCTTCTAAGATTTTTTGAAATGACTTTTTTTTCGGTTTGTCCCCAGTTAAAAATGGCGTCCTTCGTAATCATTTTTTGCAAAGGACGAATGATTTCGGAGAAACTGGGAATGAATCTTCTAACAAAATTTATTTTAATGAGAAATGATTGCATTGCTTTCTTTCTAGAAGGGTAAGTTATTTTTGAAATGGCTTGGGTTCATTCAGGGTCGATCATGATTCCGTGTTTTGAAACCACACAACCTAATAAAATACCTTCTTAAACAACATATATTGTTTTTTTAGGAGATAAGGATATTCCAAATTTTTTACATCGTTTAAATACCTTTCTAAGATGATTAATATGATCAGGTCGATGTTTAGAATATACAGTAATGTCATCCAAATAGACAACTACTGAATAGTTAATTAAGCCTCTAAAAGCAATATCCATTACGCGTTGAAAAGTTGCCACGACATTGATTAACCCAAAGGGCATATTGCGGTAAGCATATGTTCCCCATGAATTTCTAAAAGCTATTTTCAATTGATCATCTAGGGAAACTAATACTTGGTTGTATCCTGAGAAGCCATCAAGACGTGACAGTATCTTAGACCCAAACACCTTTTGAAGAATTTGTTCCGTGGGAGGAACTGGGTAATTATCCTTTGCAGAAGACTTATTAAGATTTCTAAAATCTACACATAATCTAATACCTCTATTTTTCTTCCTAACTGGAACTAGGTTGGCTACCCACTGAGTATGTCTGATGGGAAAAATAATCTTGGTAGCTAACAATTTATTTAGTTCCTTCTTAATTGTTGGTTCTAGTGACGGGTGATATTTCCTTAGTTTTTGTTGAAAAGGTTTTGACTCCTCTTTAATTGGAATTATGAGTTACATGACTTGTGTGTTGAAGGTTTTCATATCATCATATGTCCATGCAAAGACATCCTTAAATTCCTTAAAAAAAATTATAAATGTTATTTTTTCTGCGGGGTTGCAATTTATTCCTAGATTTATAGTTTGGGGATTCAGTTCTGTTCCTAAATTTAAGCTTTCATATCTCATTTGAGAGCTATTAGTTTTACAGTTAGGGACAGATGTAAATTTATGTTGAATATCAAAGAACTTTTTTAATCTTAATACTAGATTAGGGATCGGTTTTACCTTTTCAAAAGCTTTTTCAACTGAACAAAAATCATTTATTACCAAAAAATCCCGCAGATTTTTGTCATGAGTAACTTCATCAATGCCTGAATCTTTACAGGTATCCTCATTCATCAGAAAATTCAGCACCTGCACATCATTATCAAATACACACCAGTTAAAAATATTATCTGGTTTAGAAGGCCTAAAAATCAATTCCACTGAAAAGAAATCTGGTGTAAGATTTTCTGATGGAATTAGTTTTGATGCTACATTTGCTAATAAATCTGCTTCTCGATTTTGAGTTCTTGGAACTGAAATTATGTTAAATGCATCAAAATGTGAAATAAGGTTCCATACCTCTCATTGATAATTCTGTAAATGTTCAGAAAGGCAGTGAATAGAGTTACGGACCTGTCTGACGATGATTTCAGAATCACAGTATGCAATTAACTCGTTGATATCCAAATCAATTGCTTTTTTCAAACCCTATATTAAAGCTTCATATTCCATAGTATTGTTTGTACAATTAAATTCCATCCTACAAGCTATACATGTTTTATTTTCCTGAGGTTCTACCAGCAGGAAACCAACTCCGACTCCTTCTTTAGATTTCGCACCGTCAAAATATAGAGTCCAAGTAGAACTATTAACAACTACTTTGCTTTCTATAATATTTACAATATTAAGATTATCTACATAATTAATAATTTCCTTGAATAGAAAATCAGGAGAAATAGATGTCACATTTCTAATTTCTGATTGCTATTTATTTTCAGAAAAAAACAGAATTTTCAGCTTTAAAATTACCAAATCCAAATTCATACATGTAATTCCCCATAATGGAGTCTGAAAATAAAACTGGTTCGCTAGGATCATGTAGTTCTGCCATAGTATGTTCCATATATCTTTCTCTGTTTATCTTTATTTGATTTGACTTTCTGTTCTTAGGTAACCATAATGTTGACCAATCCGTGGCAAAGAATCCATTCAATTGTTAAGACCAATCTCTACTTAAAAATAGCCCATATGCATTAGGAATATCTGCAACAACAATATCTATAATTTGAAAAACTGAAGGGATGCAAGCAATCCTGACTAAAACATCTTTCATCTCCCCTACAACCTTCACATTTGTCCTATCCAATTGAGTTATTTGTGAATTTGATGGAACATATTTTCCATTCAACCTTTTGCATACTGATAAAGGCATCACATTGGAGGATGATCCGGAATCTAGCATGCAATTGTGAACGTTCCTATTGAAAATCTCAAAGGTAAGTAAGAATGGAGGCGTTGTTGATTTAGAATTCTTTCCTATTAGCGAGGATTTTTCAGCCGTTGATTTTCCTTTATTAGTTTCTATTAAATCATCATTAGAATTATTTGCAGCAACATTTTGTTTCGCATTAGGAATAATTGAAATCATGGCAAGATTTATAACATGACTGTTAGGCATTGGGTAAATTTGAAGAAGATCATACATACTGATGTTTGCATGTGTCTTCTTCAGATCTTCAATTATATCATATTGTAAATCTATTTTTGGAGCATTTTGAATGGGTTGGGTAATTTTGGTTGATTGAGTTTGTTTATTAGGTTGTGAATTATTGTTGTCATTACTTGGAGTACAACTTGATGAAGCTCCAGGAGAGTTTGCAAATTTTCTACTACGAGTATTATAGGCATGTTGTCCTGTAGGCAGACTTTTACTCTCGTATTCTTTTACAAGACTGTCCCAGAAATGACCGTTAACTTGTTGAGGTTCCTCCGATTCTTCATCATTTTCTGATTCCTCTTCTTCTTCATTTTCAGTTATTTCTTGATTAGAATGAATCTCTGATAAAGATAAAATAGCTCAAATTGTATTAAAAATTTCTTCATTTGTGGCTATGTCAGGTGGTGTACTTGTTTTTTTATTTGTATTCGGATTTTGTCTAAACTAATTTCTGAAATATCCCCTAGAAGAAGAAGCTTCAGGATTGGTTTTCTTTAATCCTACAACTTCATTGGTTAATGCTCAAATAACATTTTGCAGTTGTTCTACATCAAATGCTTTATATTTTTCTGAATTAAGTTTTTCAATCTTCCTACGAGGGAAAGTATCAGATTTTCCACTACTATTTGATTCATAGGACATCGAATCCTTCTTAACTTTAATGACTTCCTCAAAAGTTTATACCAACATTGTTTTCCCAGCTCTCTTAACAAACATCCTAGAATATTTTGGTAAATCTGAAGTATAATTTTCAATAATTATATCCTCGGGTGGTTGACACGCAATTGGAATTTTATTTTTTAATGTAAGAAACCTCTGGTTAAAATCCTTAATCCTTTCTTTAGACTCCATTTTAAACCGAGATAACTCCAGGGCTAAAAGAGCAGGTGTTTTATCTTCCCCAAATTTATCTAAACAATATTTATTAAATTCACCCCAATTTGTAATTGATCCTTGTACTAATGAAAAGTACCAAGTAGAGGCTCTTCCTTCAAACGTTAGAGGAAACAATCAACAAACCACATCTTCATGCTGAAAATTCATGGTTTGAACAGCTAACATGAATTTGTCTACTTGCACCTCTGCAGGTTCTTTGTCATCTGGGTTAAACTTAGGAAGAAGTTTATTTGAATTTTTAGGCAAAGGATGTTGTATACTAGGGATGGCTACAGCAGCTTTTCTCAACCAAGGGAGTTTTGGATTAGGTGGAGGATTATCTCCTCCTCCCACAGGTACGTTTCCCGCCATATGAATTCTCTCAGAACCTAAAGAACTCCCTAGATTGGATGATCTTGGACTATCAGGTGGTGATTTTGGAGGAGAAGGCGGCTGATCAAAACCGCTTACTGAAGTTAGTCTTCTGCAGTGTTTGTTTGATTAGTTTGTCTCTGATGACTTCTAATTTGATAACATGGAGTGCTATCAGCTTCTTGAAAATCTTGAGTAACTATGTTCAATTACGGATTACGTCGTTGTTGTCTAGGGAGACCATAATCTATTGGAGATACACCAAGTTGATTAGCATATGCTCTTATAAGAATATGTCATGATTCTTCTAAAGTTTGATTACTTTGTTCAGGAGTAAATGGAGATGTGATATGATCACGTTCAAGGATGGTCCTAGCAATTTCTATAAATGGTGATCTACTGACTTCTGGAGGATGTTGACTGGTTGAAAGTTTATCATTCACCTTCCATTAATCATGAACAGACCCTCCTTCTAGCACCATTTGTTGGCCTGATTTTCTGACCTATTCCAACTAAGGAGATTAAGCCCACACAAGCAGCTTAAAGCATCTCCTGGTGTGTTTGGGATGACAAAAACTTGCAGGTTATGGTCCTGCTACCAACTGAATTTTTCTCTTAAGGAGAAACTAAAATTTAGTAAAACTTTATCCTAATCTTGTTTCTATCTAATAAACCCTAAAATTAGTTTTATACTACCTAAGTTATCCTAGAATTGCTTTCTTAATTAAAGTCTTCAATTTTTTGATGATTTTGTATCTAATATTCTAAATTTTAAAAGACTATTATATGTTAGTTTTTCAACATTTAAGCTAGCATTATGATAAGATCTTTTCACTGAGAGAATAACAAGCACAGCAATCACATAATCACATCACAAGAGACAAGAGACACAAAGATTTTAGGAGGGGAAACCATAAATGTAGAAAACCCCTCAACTTCCTCTAAGATAGTATCACCACAAGATGTGAACCCAAAATAGTAAGATGACCTCCCTTCACAACAGCAGCCTTCTGTCTTCTGTCAAGCCCAAGAATTTCCTTCTCCAAAAGTGCACCACACTTGAGAGAGCAAGAGAGCTAAGTCACAAGTGATAAATAGAGAGACTCTCACTCTCTATTTATATTCTTCCATTGACTTGAAGTGCACTCAACCATGTAGGCTTAACTTATAATTAATTACTTGAACCTACACCTTAATTAGTGTATAATAACCCAAGTGCCCCTAAACTATGGGGACTTAGCTAATGACTTGATATGACTTGTTTACATTATTAATCCTCCCGATCGGAACATCAGGGCATGACCACATGACTCAAATACATAATAGAAACATCCCGGAATAAACATCGGGTTACAATACATAAGATACATAGAAGAATACATTCTGAAGTTACATATACATCAATACTCCCTCTTAACTAGGAAGGTATTCTTTTGACACAATTTTCAGCACTGGTCTTCTTCTCTGTATCACTGGATCATGTGCATCTTCAAGTCATCTCTGTCATCAAGTCTTCTTCGTCTTCAAGTCATCTTCATCTTCAAGTCATCTGGATCTGGATCATCTCTTGATCTGGATCATCAAAAAAATGGCATCACTGGATCTAGATCATCACTGGATCTGGATCAACATCACTGGACTGGATCTAGATCATCACTCGATCTGGATCATCTCTCTGGACAGCATCTGGATCATCTCTCGATCTGGATCATCACTGCTGGATCTGGATCATCACTCGATCTGGATCTCTCGGAGTCATCATAACTGGATCTGGATCATCACTGCTGGATCTGGATCATCACTCGATCTGGATCTCTCGGAGTCATCATAACTGGATCTGGATCATAGCTCGATCTGGATCTCCTCAGGTCATCATCATGTGTGTACTATCTCGTCATAGGAAGTTCTACAGAGCCAGCCCTTTTTCATGCTGGATGTAGGCCCACCACCTGCAGGTCTTCATCATCACCGGCCATACTGTGGAATCCTCAGGACTTATTACGTGCATCACAAAACCTCGAAAGAGCATCCCAGGCTATTACGAGCACATAGCTCTACCTATAGGATCTCCCAGGGCTCCGAATTACATGTGACTTCACCACAAAACCTCGCAAGAGCATCCCAGGCTATTACGAGCACACAGCTCTACCTATAGGATTTCCCAGGGCTCTGAATTACATGTGGTCATGGCAAAACCTCGCAAGAGAATCCTAGGACTGATTACAGGCACACAGCCCAACCTAACGGATCTCCCAGGGAACCGAATTACATGCCATAGGACAAAACCTTGAAAGAGCATCTGCCAGATATCCCAGGGAACCGAATTACATGCCATAGGCAAAACCTCAAAAGACTATCTGCAGATCTCCCAGGGCTCCGAATTACATGTCCTCCCAGAGCAAAACCTCGAAAGAGCATTTGTCAGATGTCCCAGGGCACTGAATTACATGCCATAGGCAAAACCTCGAAAGACCATCTGCAAATCTCCCAGGGCTCCGAATTACATGCTCATCTGCACAACCTGACTGAGTGTTCCTGGTAACTGACCAGGTGCCTCCATTCCTAGAATGGCAGTTGCCCTTACATCTGTCCTACTCGACAAAATGGCCAGCACTTATATCTGACATGGAAGGAACTAAATCCTTTAGCCATGAACAGAATGGCTCTGCCCTTACATCTGACCTGCTCGTCAGAATGGCACAATCCCATCTAACGATGGAAGAATCTCAACTCCAACGAGGAGATATTTCTGCACTTACATCTGCCATGGAAGGAACTAAATCCTTTAGCCATGCACAGAATGGCTCTACCCTTACATCTGACCTGCTCGTCAGAATGGCACAATCCCATCTAATGATGGAAGACTCTCAACCATAATGAAGAGATATTTCTGCACTTACATCTGACATGGAAGGAACTAAATCCTTTAGCCATGAACAGAATGGCACAGCCCTTACATCTGACCTACTCGTCAGAATGGCTCTCAATCTCAGCACTCATATCAGTCATGGAAGGAACCAATCCTCTCACCATGACGGAATGGCTCAGCCCTTACATCTGACCTGCTCATCAGAATGGCTTTGGATCTCTAGCACTCATATCTGACATGGAAGGAACTAAATCCTCTCACCATGACAGAATGGCTCAGCCCTTATATCTGACCTGCTCGTCAGAATGGCTTTGGGACACATCACTATCTCTAGGAGGAAGCCTTGATCTGGAGAACACCAAGTCTCTCTCTGAAGTACTCGAACTTCAGCCTCGCCAATGGCTTCATCAAAACATCAGCTATCTATTCCTCCGTCGCAACATATAGGATCTTCACTGCTCCTCTCTGCACCATATCCCTGATATAGTGATATTTGATCTCAATATGCTTCGACCTGTCATGGAACATTGGATTCTTTGACAACTTCACGCAACTCTGGTTGTCATAATGTATACAGGTGGCATCCCACTGGAGATCAAATATATCAGACAGTAGCTTCCGCAGCCATACTGCCTCACAACTAGTTGAACAAGCTGCGACATACTCTGCTTCAGCTGTACTTAGTGCCACATAGGATTGCTTCCTGTTAAACCAAGAGATCACACCTGATCCCATACTGAAGCAACATCCTAAAGTACTATTCCTGTCGATGGCACTGCCTGCCCAATCTGAATCAACATAACCCTCCAGGTTAATCTTCTGATTCGCATCATACTTGAGCCCATAATCAATTGTACCCTTCAGGTACCTCAGAATATGATTTGCAGCAATCAAGTGAGCACTTCTCGGATCTGTCAAGTACTGGCTCAAGGTGTTCACAGCAAAGCAAATATCTGGTCTCGTGTTCGTCAGGTACATCAATGACCCAATCATCTGACGATACATCGTAGCATCAACCATCTCTGAAGAAGCATCACTCAAAAGCTTCAGGTTTGATGCCATAGGTGAGGCCATGTAGTCCATCATCCTGAACCTCTTCAGGATCTCTACTGCATACTTCCCTTGTCCAAGGAAGATTCCATCTGTATTATGCCACACCACCATCCCTAGAACAATAGTGCATCGACACATAACAGGAGCATCACTGGTCTTCCACATTCAACCCTGGAACAAAGGTTGGAATCCACTTTACTCTCAGTAAAGCCTAGAATCATAAGTAA
>LPNX010068218.1:844881-893142 GCA_001517045.1 Pseudotsuga menziesii | reverse complement strand
AGAGCAAGAGAGCTAAGTCACAAGTGATAAATAGAGAGACTCTCACTCTCTATTTATATTCTTCCATTGACTTGAAGTGCACTCAACCATGTAGGCTTAACTCATAACTAATTACTTGAACCTACACCTTAATTAGTGTATAATAACCCAAGTGCCCCTAAACTGTGGGGACTTACCTAATGACTTGATAGGACTTGTTTACATTATTAATCCTCCTGATCGGAACATCGGGGCATGACCACATGACTCAAATACATAATAGAAACATCCTGGAATAAACATCGGGTTACAATACATAAGATACATAGAATAATACATTCTGAAGTTACATATACATCAACATTATAATTATTCTAAAATTACCCAAATTCTGTTTAACAACCGTTAAATGTAAACTATACTAAAATAACACTAACTAAACTATCCTATCCCAGCTGAGAGCAATTTGAATATTATATTAATTATCAATTAATATAATAATGAACAGAAAGATAAATGAGTAAGATTTAAATGAAAATATTTAAACCATCCACACTAAATCATTACGATATAAGTTAACTTGACAAAGAAATTGAAATAAGCAATTACTTCAAGTTTTTCTGAAACATTTAATTAATTAACAACTAATAGACAACATTAAATATTTGAATAGACGATAATGTTCAAAATGAAATCATTACAAAACTACAAATGAGATCAAAACAAACATAAATATGTATATCATTATATCTCGAATTTTCAATAAAAATACAGATTAATTCAATTATAATGACATACTAATTCAAATAATAATATGGTTTTGACAAAGTGTAATATCACATAATGAATACAAGTATAACCAAGTATACTGCATCAATATTATAAGTAGAAGAATATATATTGAAATATGAAAAAAAAGTATCCAAAATAATACCGATCAACGATACCAGTCTGAGAATTTCCAGTCACATTCCACCTCCGAAGATAAAACCTCAGTAAGGAATAAAACTAGTACTAAAATAATATTTCAATAATGTTTTTCTTTAGCCACTCCATCATCCCCTTGGATAAAAATTACTAGTTTACATATAACCCCATGAGTCTTCCAATTTAGTTTCTTCATAAATGTTGTATTCAATACCATAGGAGGTCTATTCCTATTAAAGGGCATGGAATCTCTTCAAAAGACACATGTCACAAATATTACTATAGGATAAAAAAAAAACAACTAGCCTGTATCATCTCCTGATTCAAGGGAACTAACATATTCGTTGCTATTTTGAAATTCCAATATTCAAGAAGCATCAATGTTTTCCAACTGTGATCCAAAATGTCCTATATCTGCTGAGGGTACTAATACCATGTACACTGTTCAACAAATATAAGAATCTTATTAAAACCAGTTTCAATAGAAATAACAATCAAACCAACAAATTATATGCATGCCTATAAAATCTATGATTTTGCAGGTATGTTCTTAAAAATATTTTATTACCCGTCGACAGAGAGATCAATCATATAACTAAAAATAGAAACAACATCAGGTTCTACTTTGCAAATTGATCACTCTTCTGGCCTCAGAAAGTTTAGCTTTGAGCCTGATGATTACTAGCTTCTGTCGATCTACTTGCTCAAGCAAGTGCTGGTTTGTGTCTATCATTGATTTTTTTGCTTTCTCGTATTGATTCTTCTTGATTTTCATGTCCTTCCATCTATTAATCTAGTTTAGTAATTATTCTCTGAATGTTTTATTTTCCTCATCTTTCAAGCCTGCTGCATTTGCTTGACATTATTTTAGTTCATTTTTCAATTCTGAGATTTTAGTTTCATATACTCTGTCAAGGACCTGTTGGAGAGTTTCTTCCTCCTTATCATGACATGAATCATCTGCTTTAGAAGAATCAAGATTATCTATATCTTGATCTGGTGATGGAAAGCTCATAAATGATGGCTCAGGGCCCGAACTAGAAGCATCCATGCATGATGGAGTAGTTTTGAACTTACCTGACTCTGTAATGTCTTTGGCCAATGATTTTTCATGATTATTTTCTATGAGAATAGGTTCATCTATATGCGTGGTTTCGGGCACCAAATATGGAACATCATCTTCAAGATGGACAATCACTGGTTGAGTACTCTATTGAGTGGCTGTAGGAACAGAGGCTGTAGGTGTAGTATTCATACTTCTAGTGGTTCTTCTTGTACGAACAAAAAAAAAACCTTTTGGTTCAAAACCCCCTTTGTCACAACACACCTGTGCTAATTGTTCAAGTTTTCACATGGAATCATCACCATGTTTTCGAGGAGTACATAAATCAGATGGGTTTTCATAATTAACAGTATTAACATCTTCATTTTCGGTCAATCTGTCCTTTACCTTTGTAGGTGTACTTAAGCACTTGTCAGATGGAGATTGATCCATGATTGTTCCATCATTACTAATACAAGTACTTAGAGGTGGATTTGCTTCCTGAAGATCTTTATCCTTTAACTCCACCTTATGAACAACATCAACTTCAAATTTTACTGGAGCCTTACGTTTCCTACGAGTTTTAGGGGGAGGGTTTGGCCAATACTGTGCTGGCCCTAATTTACATCCAACCAAAAACTCATCCCAAGATTTACAGCTAAGAGACAGCTGATGCCGGATTAAAATTTTAATTAGACCATGGTGGAACAAATTCCTATCAAGATTACATATGGTAGTTTGTACCGAATGTTCCATTTTCTTCAGACTTTGCAATAGGTAAAATGGAATATTAAGTTTAGATCCCTTCAATGCTAACAGTAGTCGTAGATGATAATAATGAAGATGAGAGAATCGGCCATCACAAGATACATACCTGACTGGGATTTCATAAAATGCTCGCCATTATGGCTTTAAAAATTTAACCGAAACCCCAATCTTCAACTTTGAATTAGCCGGTAAGGGCAATAGTAAGGACTGACATTTCTTCTTATCCACTTTTTCTCCTTTAAACCATCGCTCTCCAGTTTGAGGAAACTTTGTAGCTTCTGCAATCTTATCTTCATCAATTATAAACTTGAAATCTCCAATATGAGCTACACTTTCCTTAAAACTCATAGAAAATTATTTAGTAACCTCCACGTTATGGACACTAAAACATCTGAAATACTGGCCCCATCCAATCTTTTCGAATAACAGAGCAGCTTTCTCATCAGCTTCAACTAGCTCAGGTCCTGAAATTTCAAATCGGTTGAGAGGAGCGATTGTTTCCTTACTACAACTTTGTTTATGGATTGAAATGAATGAAGTTGTGAAAATGGAAGGAATAGACACCCAAGTATAAGGCATTACACGAAATTTCAAATCCTCAATCGCTTCATACGTGATAGAGATGAGAACCCCAATTTTGGCCATATTAACCAAATTTGGAGATGATGAGCACAACAGCTAGTGCTTTCTCTATGATAAATGAAAAGAGTAGCCACGACTAACTGAAATTATTTAGAAAGCAGTATGTAAAAGGAAATTTCAAACTCTAACTAATCCTTCATATCAGAAATCATTCGATTTAGGGATCAAAACATTAATGACATTAAATATGGAATGATGAGCTCGTACAACATCATGAATGCGAATGGTTATTAGTCATATATGAAATTAAATTCTACTGATACGATTTCAGTATTACACCCATAGATGTCAATTAAATTGATAGGTGTCAACCAAATTCTCATACCAATACAAATTCAATCTTCATGCAGATCACAGGGACTTCACTTAGTGAACCTCTCACATAGCACGTGCAATCGTGAGATATTAAAGAATACCCTTAATTTCAAGAGATATTGACCCAAAGTCTTTTTGTTGAAACCCCCTCCCAATACTTAAAACCTCCTCCCCACCCCTTTTTATACCTCAATCCTTATAAACCACTCTACGCACCCCCACCTTAAACCCCTCATCCCCCCAATACCTACAATATATTGGTTTGATTTTTGATAATTTTAAAATCCACAATATGAACTAACATGATAGGATATTGGCCAACAAGTGAAGCCCCCGTGATGCAGCTATCCTTGTAACAGATGTTTGTCTATTAGCCATATGAATCATGTATCTTCATTAAAAACTATCAATTGATAATTACTCTAGATTACATGTGGAAGGCAGTCGTGTTCATTAACATGATGATGTAGAGTTATAATAATAATCCTTAATGTTCTTAAGATTTCTAAAATTCAACTAACTAACAATCCCTTATTAACACTCAAACCATATATATACATGTAGTTTTATTTTGAAATATAGTTTTAAATACTTTATAAAATCCTAACCACTTATGTCCCAAAACGAGATTCGATAGGATATAAAGCTTATAAAACTATTATGGTTATACTTATATGACACATGAAAATTTCAAAATAATATACATTTATTTGCACTCTTACTAGTTATATATATAAATTTTTTACAAAGCAATGATACGATATTAAAGATTCAAGTTATATGTGAAATCTGAACCTTAGGTTTAAAAATATTTTCAATTGATAAATCACCTTTATTTCTAGGGATTTCAAAAACTTATAATATCTTATCAATACCCAAGCTCCAAACAAATTTAAAATGTGTCTTCTTTAAAAACTAATTAGCATACTATACTTTTAAATCTCTTAAATCAACATATATAATCAGATGAATTAATTAATGATAAAATTGATCATATATAAACTTTATGAGACTGACAGCTACTAATTTATTAAATTTATGAAATTGTTTTCATAAATTTCTAATATGACTCTTAACTCTTCTATAATTGAGAGTACCTTCAGAATCGAAGATTCTGAAGGCACTCTTTTATAATCTTTAAAAAATAAACCATAGAAGAGAGCTGATCATTTTCTTCTCAACAAAAAAAATGAAGGGGTTGTTGCTGGCTGCCAACCAATGGCGATGACCTGGGCGAACCAGTTATCTTTGCTCATACAGCTTATAAATGATATAAACAAAATCTTAAAATTTATTAAAAACAATAAAAAATTCTCTATCTGAATAAAAACCATTATTCTTATTCATATTCATAAGTACAATTGAGAGATATCCCATCTTTTAAAATAGATATATTGTTAGAGATAAACTTAGAAATATCCTGATCGAAACAAAGTACTTCATAGTAAAAATAATCTGCACCATCAGTATAGGATATAGAAATTTACTTTTCTGAAAAATTTCCAGAATCTGTTCCATAAACATAATAATTTTTTTTCTTTTTCTTTAAACAATAATTCTGACTAAAGGCTACTATCTAGGTATGATGTCCCAATGCGATAGTATCATTCATGAGAACTGTCTAGAATAAGCAAGTCGGCTCGTGATGAGACCTCTTGTCTCTTGATTTTTTTTTAAAACCAAAATCCATCACCCTGGTGATCAGAAATGAAGTTATCATAAACAACACTGATGATCATGATTAGGCCTGCTCATGATGAGACCTCCTATTCTTCAATCAAAATTATGTTTTTTTTACTTAAATTTGAAATTTTAATTTTATAAAATGAGAGATCATTACCCAGCATGGTGACCAAATGGTAATGTCAGTCATTAATATCACCAGAAAATGAATCAGCTGGCTCGTGATGAGACCCCTTATCTCTTGGTTTTATTTATTTATTTATTTATTTTTATAAATAACCAAAATCCATTATTAGTTTCCTAATAATGTCATACTAGCGATATTTATGATTCTTATCAGATCGACTTATTACTAAGACCTTTCGTTTCTCATTTTAGCATTTTATTGACTGGAACAAATTCTGAAAGTTTTCAGATTGTAAATAACTTTAAAGACTGATGGTGGAGATCTATAAGAGTTTTTCAAAGTACAAGTTTCGAAAAATACATTAATTAGCTATCTCAACTTATTATAAGAAAAATAAAAAGGTGAGGAATAATCAAAGTAATACTTAAAAATAAAATAGTGATAGGTTTTTTATAGATTTAAGAAATTTTGATCATCCTGAATTTTTTTATAAAAGATTTCAGTCTAATATCATGATTTTTTTAAACTAATGAACAAAATGACTCTTTCCCAACTAGAAGATTTATTTATTTACATTTATCTCTTCAGTTGACATCTAAAGATTACTGACTGATTGTATATAAAAATTTCGCAGTCTTTAATGTAAATGAAATATTTGATTAAAAGAATCAGAACTGGTTGCAATAGTGGAATGATGTTTGAAAGTTACATAAGGCTTATGAATTTATCATCATCCTTCAATATAAATCGTTTTATACAAAATATAAAATTATTTACAAAAAACAAAAAAATTATATACATTTTAAGACCTAAAATATTAACAGAAATATTTTTTCAGGATCAATCCATTGACTGGGAATGTTTCGAACTGACCTTCTAATGTTTGCAAACGAAAAGTACTTGGACCTATCTTCTCAGCAATAACAAAGGGACCTAGCCAAAGCTTTTGAAACTTAGTATGATCTCCTTTTTCCTCATGAACTTTATCCCATTTTAAAACTAAGTCTCCCACCTGAAATTCTCGATTGGAACTTAAGGATTGGTCAAACCAAGACTTCACAATTTGTTGATGTTTTGTAAAGTGTTGTTTTGACTTTTCTCTTTCTTCCTCAAGCTTTAACAAAGTATTGATGCTCTTTTCCATTGCTGGACAATCTTCATCTTGAACAAACTTAGCTAACTGTAATGAAGGTAAAAATAAATTCGACGGTAAAATAGCTTCATTTCCATAAACTAAGAAGAAGGGTGAGTTATTTCCATAAACTAAGAAGAAGGGTGAGTTACCTATCGTAGCCTTAGGAGTTACTTTGTCTGCCCAAAGGGCATTGAATAATTCTATATGCCAATCATGATGGTGAGCTGAAATAGTTCTTTTGAGAATTTTTAGTAATTTTTTGTTTGTTAATTCAGCTAAACCATTTCCATGAGGATGATAGTTAGTTGAATACCTAATTATTATTCCCTTCTCTAAGGAAAATTGAGTTAACTCAACTAATGAGAAATATGAAGCATTATCAAAGACAAGGGAATATGAAACACCAAATCTTGTTATGATTAAGGATTCTAGAAATAATATAACCTGATTGGTGTTTACAACCCTTAATGGTGTAGCTTCTGCCGAACGAGTAAAATAATCAGTTGCAGTTATTATATACTTGTGTTGTTTGGATGAGGGAAGATTTATCGGCCCTACTATATCAATACCCCATTGCTGAAAGGGTCTTTCTACTGAAATAGGTTGTAAAGGAAAAGCAGGTTTCTTAACCCTTCCTGCAGCAAGTTGACATTCCTGGCATTTTCTAACAAAAGCATAGGAATCTCAAAACAAGGTAGGCCAATAATAGCCAGCCCTAAGAATCTTATGAGCAGTAGTTTCTCCACCAAAATGACCTCTTGCTGGTCTGAAATGTAACTCCTTCAGAATTACTTCCATTTCATCTTTGTCTAGACATCGAAGCAATACTCCATCTGAGTTTCTTTGAAAAAGGATATTATCAATTAATAAATAAGGAGTAGATTTCAATCTAAGTGCTCTTTTCTTCCTTGGTTCTAGGTAATCAGGGGCAGTTCCTGTTTCCAAAAGTATTCTTATGTCTATATACCAGGAATCCTGTGGTGGAGGAAAAAAGTAGATTTCCCTTGTAAGTAAAACCTCGTCAATGACAGCTTCAATTTTATCATTAGGTAGACGAGTAGCTTCAGCAGCTAATTTACATAATCCTTGACCTTTGACTATCATTGAAGGTTTAATTTCTAAGTCATAATCTTGAAGGGCTGTCATCCAAGGTGCTCTTTTCTCACCTAAATCCTTTTGCACTAACAAATTTCTGACTGAGGAATAAGGGACTATTATTTTTGTTTTAGATTTCAATAAATATGGATGAAAATGTTTGATAGCTTTGAAAATAGCAAAATCTTGCTTATCAACTTCATGGTAATTAAGTTCGGCACCTTTAAAATTCAAACTCATAAAGGAGATTGGCACTTCATTACTTTGCTGATTTAGTTGGGTTAAAACTGCTGCATATGAGGTGTCAAAAGTGAAAGTATACAATATTAAATCTTTGTTAAAATTTTGGCTTAGAAGACTAGGAGCTTCTAAAATGGCTTCTAAGATTGTCTGAAATGACTCTTTTCGGTTTGTCCCCAATTAAAAATGTCATCCTTCTTAATCATTTTCTACAAAGGACGAATGATTTCAGAGAAACTGGGAATGAATCTTCTAACAAAATTTATTTTACCGAGAAATGATTGCATTGCTTTCTTGCTAGAAGGGTAAGTTATTTTTTAAATGGCTTGGGTTCATTCAGGGTCGATCATGATTCCATGTTTTGAAACCACACAACCTAATAAAATACCTTCTGAAACAGAAAATATTGTTTTCTTAGGATTTAAGGATATTCCAAATTTTCTACAGTGTTCAAATACCTTTCTAAGATGATTAATATGATCAGGTTGATGTTTAGAATATACAGTAATGTCATCCAAATAGAAAACTGAATAGTTAATTAAGCCTCTAAAAGCAATATCCATTGCGCGTTGAAAAGTTGCCTCGGCATTTATTAACCCAAAGGGCATCTCGCGGTAAGCATATTTTCCCCATGGAGTTCTAAAAGCTGTTTTCAATTGATCATCTGGGGAAACTAATATTTGGTTGTATCCTGAGAAGCCATCAACAAGTGATAGTATCTCAAACCCAGACACCTTTTGAAGAATTTGTTCCATGGGAGGAATTGGGTAATTATCCTTTTCAGAAGACTTATTAAGATTTCTAAAATCTACACATAATCTAATATGGCCATTTTTCTTCCTAACTGGAACAAGGTTGGCTACCCACTGAGTATGTTTGATGGGAAAAATAATATTGGCAGCTAACAATTTATTTAGTTCCTTCTTAATTGTTGGTTCTAGTTACGGGTGATATTTCCTTAGTTTTTGTTGAAAAGGTTTTGACTCCTATTTAATTGGAACTATGTGTTGCATGACTTTTGTATTGAAGGTTTTCAGATCGTCATATGTCCATGAAAATACATCCTTAAATTCCTTAAACAACTTTATAAATGTTATTTTTTCTACGGGGTTGCAATCTATTCCTAGATTTATAGGTTGGGGATTCAGTTCTGTTCCTAAATTTATGCTTTCATATCTCATTTGAGAGCTATTAGTTTTACAGTTAGGGATAGATCTAAATTTATGTTGAAGATCAAAGAAATTTTCTAATCTTAATATTGAATTAGGGATCGATTTTACCTTTTCAAAAGCTTTTTCAACTGAACAAAAATAATTTATTACCGAAAAATCCCACAGATTTTCATCATGAGTAACTTCATCAATGGATGAATCTTTAAAGGTATCCTCATTCATTAGAAAATTCATCACCTACACATCATTATCAAATACACGCCAGTTAAAAATATTATCTGGTATAGAAGGCCTAAAAATCAATTCCGCTGAAAAGAAATCTGCTGTAAGATTTTCTGATGGAATTAGTTTTAATGCTACATTTGCTAATAAATTTGCTTCTTGATTTTGAGTTCTTGGAACTGAAATTATGTTAAATGCATCAAAATGTGAAATAAGGTTCCATATCTCTCGTTGATAATTCTGTAAATGTTCAGAAAGGCAGTGAATAGAGTTACGGACCTGTCTGACGATGATTTCGGAATCACCATATGCAATTAACTCTTTGATATCCAAATCAATTATTTTTTTCAAACCCTGTACTAAAGATTCATATTCCACAGTATTTTTTGTACAATTAAATTCTGTCCTACAAGCTATACATGTTTTATTTCCCTGAGGGTCTACCAGCAAAAAAATAAAAATTTTTGGATTAAAATTTTAATTAGACCATGGTGGAACAAATTCCTATCAGGATTACCTATGGTAGTCTGTATCGAATGTGCCATTTTCTTCAGACTTTGCAATACGTAAAATGGAAGATTAAGTTTAGAGCCTTTCAATGCTAACAATAGTCGCAGATGATAATAATGCAAATGAGAGAATAGGCCATCACAAGATACATACGTGACTAGGATTTCATAAGATGATCGCCATCCTAGCTTTAAAAATTTAACCAAAACCCCAATATTCAACTTTGCATTGGCCATTAAGGGCAACAGTAAGGTCTGACATTTCTTCTTATCCACTTTTTCTCCTTTAAACCATTGCTCTCCAGTTTGAGGAAGCTTCATAGCTTCTGCAATCTTATCTTCGTCAATTATAAACTTGAAATCCCTAATCTGAGCTACATTTTTCTTAAAACTCATAGCAAATTGTTTAGTAACCTCCACGTTATGGCCACTAAAACATCTGAAAAACTGACCCCATCCAATATTTTCGAATAACAGAGAAGCTTTCTCATCGGCTTCAACTAGCTCAAGTCCTGAAATTTCAAATCGGCTGAGAGGAGCCATTGTTTCCTCACTACAACTCTGGCTATGGATTGAAATGAATGAAGTCGTGAACATGGAAGGAATAGACAGCCAAGCATAAGGCATTACGTGAAATGTCAAATCCTCAATTGCTTCATATGTGACAGAGATGAGAACCCCAATTTTTGCCATATTAACCAAATTTGGAGATGATAAGCACAACAGCCAGTGCTTTCGCTATGATAAATGAAAAGACTAGCCACGACTAACTGAAATTCTTCAGAAAGAAGTATGTAAAAGGAAGTTTCAAACTCTAACTAATCCTTCATATCAGAAATCATTCGATTCAGGGATCAAAACATAAATGACATTAAATCTTGAATGATGAGATCGTACAACATCATGAACGGGAATGGTTATCAGTCATATATGAAATTAAATTCTACTGATACAATTTCATTATTACACACACAACTGTCAATTAAATTCATAGGTATTAACCAAATCCTCATACCAATATGAATTCAATCTTCATGCAGCGATCCTTGTAACAAATGTTTGTCTATTAGCCATATGAATCATGTATCTTCATTAAAAACTGTCAATTGATAATTACTCTAGATTACATGTGGAAGGCAGTCGTGTTCATTAACATGATGATGTAGAGTTATAATAATAATCCTTAATGTTCTTAAGATTTATAAAATGCAACTAACTAACGATCACTTATTAACACTCAAACCATATATATACATGTAGTTTTATTTTGAAATATAGTTTTAAATACTTTATAAAATCCTAACCACTTATGTCCCAAAACTAGATTCGATAGGATATAAAGCTTATAAAACTATTATGGTTATATTTATATGACACATGAAAATTTCAAAATAATATACATTTATTTGCACTCTTACTAGTTATATATATACAATTTTTACAAAGAAATGATATGATATTAAATATTTATGTTATATGTGAAATCTAAACCTTAGGTTTAAAAATTATTTTAATTAATAAATCACCTTTAGTTTTAGGGATTTCAAGAACTTATAATATCTTATCAATACCCAAGCTCCAAACAAATTCAAAATGTGTCTTCTTTAAAAACTAATTAGCATACTATACTTTTAAATCTCTTAAATCAACACATATAATCAGATGAATTAATTAATGATAAAATTGATCATATATAAAATTTATGAGATTGACAGCTGCTAATTTATTAAATTTATGAAAGTGTTTTCATAAATTTCTAATATGACTCTTAACTCTTCTATAATTGAGAGTACCTTCAGAATCGAAGATTCTGAAGGCACTCTTTTATAATCTTTAAAAAGTAAACCATAGAAGAGAACTGATCATTTTCTTCTCAACAAAAAAATTAAGGGGTTGTTGCTGGCTGCCAACAAGACTCTATATCACTTGTTGATTTTTTCTCACCTTTTGAGGTTGATATTATTGATTATAAACCCTCGAATATTGGCACTATAGAGTCCTCTTTCATTGATTCTACCTTGACTACATCTTTTGTAGAAGATAGCAAAGCCACATGTGTTTCTGCCAAAGTGACCTGCATCAAATATTTTCTTCTGAATATGATTCTAATGTTGTTGTTTCTTGGAGACAGGATTTTTAGTTGGATTCACAACTATTTACTGGCCTTGTCTTATTGTTCAATTTGTAACTGTATTTGCATGTTCCTTGCTCACGCTTATGAGCCTGATGCTGACTTTAATGCTTTTAGCTCGTTGTATAAGCCCCCATCTTTGTTCTCATCATCGCTAAGCCTTGTATCATTTTTCCTTTGAAACTTGAAAGCCTTTACCTTGAGGAGACATTTGCCGAGTGTCTTTACCTTGATCTTGTTCCTTGCATTATGCATAGGTTTGTTCCTCGTGCTTTGAACTAGTTTTGCTTGCCCCTGACACTCGTCTCCTCGCATTTCGAGCGTTCTTTCTGCTCTCCTTCGAGCTCTTTAAAAGCAGTAAGGAGGTCATGAGTTGACTTTTCCAGACTCATTAAAAATTCAAAGGAAATATATTGAGTTTCTTTAGGCCCAGGTTTGACTCCTCAAAACAGACTTGACTGCCGAGTAAACGTGTCCATTTAGGCTTGTTAAGAATATGTGAATGGGAATCCATATTGGTGGTAGGTTATCGCTTTCTCGGACCTTGTGGAATAATACAAGAAAGGAACACTCTCTTTTCTTTGGAATTGAGAAAAGTATTCTCAGGCATATGTTTATCACTTTTCAAGACCTGAGGGACTAAACTTACAGAAAACAAGCCTATGGTATCAGCTTAGTTTTCTCTTTTTCGTGCTCTGGACCTAAACATGAAAAAGATTTTGAGTGTACTTTATGTCTTTATGATGCTCGTTAAACCCTAAAGAACAAAGCATCAAGTTTATTGTTGTAAGCCCCATTCCTCGTAATCAAATTGATCTTTTCGAGTGATCTTTCCTTCCTTCACACTCATAAATCTCAAGCTATATGATTATTTTGAAGGAGCATTGGGTAGGTGGTAAATTAACCTTTTTGGGACCTTCCTGACTAAGTACGAAAAAGGTGCACCTTACTTATTTGGAAGCTACGAGAGTTCTTCTATGGTTTGTTTTATACTTTTTCAGCCTCGGGAGACTAAATTGGATGAAAAAGGACCCCCCTAGAGTCTTCTTTGGAGTTTTTAGACTCTCTAAACTATGAAAATGTCATCGAGCATGTACTACTTTGGGCTCGTAAAATCCACAAATCAGTGCTTTATCAAGCATTCTTCTGTCTTTTCTTTGAGCTTGCAAAAAATGAAAATGGTCCTGAGTTTGCTTTCTTGGACTTGTTAAACCTTTACAAGAAAGAAGGGAAGGGAAGTTCATTCACATGTTTTTTACATCATGGTAGAAAGTCTTGTTTCCTTGAACAAAGCACCAGTTTTGAGTCTATCAACAGTTGGGTCCTAGTATTTTGACATTGTCCTGATATTGAGTTTCTTACTCCTCCATTTGGTCTCTTTTCCAATTATATGGGGAATATGTCAATGTCTCCTACATTGAAGATTTGTGTTGTTGGTTATTTCATGTCAAAATATTCCTAAGTCACTTTTGTGCCGTGCTCACTGTTCAAGGATTAAACCTTTGTCGACCATTCTATAGTTTCCTTCACTTTTTGTGTCGGCCATTCCTTGGTATCAGTTCATTACATCATGTCTTCAGTGGTCCTTGTCATGAAATTCCATACCAATTCCATATCCAGTTAGTCTTTGAATTACCTCCTATTGGATGATAAAGGATGCCTTAAGGCCTTCCTTCCAATGGATCTCTTCCTATCGACTGCAACACCTCTTTCTCTGGGAATGAGATTTAGATTTTTATGATAGTACCTTGGGGATTGTAGTCTTTAGTGGCAATTTCCCTCACTATTGGGTAGTGGGAATACCTTAATGTCTCCTACTCGATGGATTATTCAAGTGTTTGAATTCAAGTCCTTGTAATCACACTTGTTAGAATGTACTAGGTTCCTTGGGGACCATTTTCATTAATGGTGGTTTCCCTTGCATTTGTTAATGGTTCTCATTATTGACCAGTAATCAAATGGTTTCCTCCATGTTCAACTTCAGCTCCGTTATTCTCATGGTTAGGATTTGTACCTTTTGGGCGGTTTGGATTGAAGACCTTGGGCAAACAATAGAATTGTCATTTTTTTATATTGCCCGAGTTGCACAAGACCTTGTTACATTTTATATGACATTTTGTTGAGACATAGATCCACCTTTTATTTTTCTGACTATGATCGATTGTTGAGAATGGATCCGCCTTTTTCATTTGTGGTCATGAATCCTTTAGATTTGATATGGTGCCTTTTTTCATATTGAGCGACCATGATAGTTTCATTAGTTACACATATATTGGATCCACCTGTATCTTTATGGTGATGTTTTGTATATGGACTTGTATGTCCTAGAAATTAGTTTTTAATAACATTTATCTTTCTTTCAGGTACCTATGATTGAGCCTTTTGATCTTGGATTCTTTACTCTCTATATACTCAGTTGTTTCCTTTAAATGTATTTCAGCTATCATCTTCCCCTCTAGCCTCATACATTAGGGGGCATCTTTTATAGCTCAAAATGACATATTCTGCTTGTGACCACTTTCCCATAATTTTGTTGCATGTCGACACTTCCATGATGACACTTCATGAAAGTCACTAAACAAACACCTAACTTGGAGGACCCATATCTTGAGTTTTTTAAATCTATTTGACCTCATCCCCACACCATTGGAAAGGTATTTTAGTTAACTAAAACTTTCTACAAGACACAAAAGTCTAAAAATGCCCAGAAATACCCTAAAATTGAGTTTCTTGATGTGTATGTGTGTTTCCTTAAGGAAACCTACATACGTACGTGAGTTGATATATATAATAGTCATGTACACCTTAAATATGCAACTTTATACATTTCAACCCATGTATACCTCCTCGTGTACATGACTATTGTTTCTGCAACCCATGTACGCTTCCTGAAAATGTCAAAAAAATACGTATTTTGAAATTCGGGTAGTTTGGGTAATTATGCGACTGACTCCTTTAGTTGTAACTACTTTGTCTTCAACCCTAACTCTTCATTAATCATATAAAAGAGGTAGGGAGGTCCATGACAGGATACTTGAATCTTTTCATTGTTATGCTAGACGATTTGGAGCTCTCTTTTCCCATGCCTTTTCTCTAGAAGCTATCTCCTTGTGTTGCAGAGCTTGGAGGCTGAGCTCCTTGGAGAAGAGAAGCAAGAGAACTAGATCAAGGTTTTGTGAGGTTCCAAGCTTGTAGATAAGGTATATTTGTACTTGTTTTCAAGATTAATAAAGATGTGATGTCCTTCTTCTTCCCTAATCATTGTTCAATGTGTGATTCAATCTCTGTTTATGATCAAAATTTGATGTTAATCAGATTATTATTTCATGTTTCTTTGATTATCATTAATTTATATGTGGTCATGTTGGTTTGAGGAAGGTATAATTCATTTTCCAGGTCTCTTGGAGTAAGAGGAGAGAGGAGCAAGAAGAGGATTGAAGGGCTGCTTGGATCAACCTTCATTTGTTAAGGTGTGAACCATTCTAATCTCTGAATCTTGTTTATATATACTTGCAGAACCATTTGCATTCACCTTTCAACTTCAGTACGTTGATGACCTATTAAACCCTATCCATAGGAAACTTTCCTTTACAATAGGCATTAGAGCCTATCCCCCCTTAATGACAAGTTCCTGAACTCCTAACATAGATCGAATTTTAGAAAAATTTTCTTTTGTAAGAGACTTGGTGAAGATGTCTGCAACTTGATCATCTATAGGGAAAAAGATCACTTCAAGAAGATGATCATGAACAATATTTCTGATGAAGTGCATATGTAGCTCAATGTGTTTTTTACGTTGATGTAGAATTGGATCTTTGGAAAGCTTGATGGCACTTTGATTATCGCACCAAAGTGGAGTAGGTAGTTCCTTCTAGAATCCAAACTCTGATAGGATATGTCTAAGCCATAAAGCTTCCTAACTGGCATTAACTACGGATCGATATTCTGCTTCTACTGAAGAAAGAGCAAAAGCTTGTTGTTTCTTACAAGCTCAAGTGACAGGTCCAAATCCTAGACACAAAACATAACCTACAGTAAAATTTTGATCATCAGGATCGTCGACCCAATCTAAATTAGTGAAACCAATTAACAAATGTGTCCCCCCTATACTGTAATGAATCCCAAACTTAATTGTACCTCAAATATATCGAAGTATTCTTTTTGTTGCTTTCCAATGACTTTCATTAGGTGTTTGCATATAACGAGGAACACGGCCAATGGAAAAGGAAAGGTTAGGATAGGAATGAGTCAAGTATAAGAGACTACCAACAAGCTGACGATACAAGGTGGCATCTACTTCAGGGGAATTGCAAGTGGAAGAAAGTTTGACTCCAAATTGGAAGGGAGAAGGGGTTGGTTTACAATCTTCCATGTGAAAGTGACGAATAAGGTCACAAGCATACTTAGACTAGGAAAGAAAGATTCCTTATTTGGTTTGCAAGACTTGGAGACCAAGAAAATAATGCAAATGTCCTAAGTATGACATTTCAAAATTTTCCTAAGACTAGATTTCACATGGGTTAAAATATTAGGGTCACTACCAATAAGGATTGTTATAGCTAATTTTACCACACAAGGTAAATCACAATTGTATGGCCTTCCCCTGTCCCTCTGCAGACTCCTTAGACCCTTTGGACCATTTTTTGTCCTTTGATGTTTCCTAGACCATCCCTATAAACATGTGAAAATTTCTATACGTGACTTTTAAACCCCTTATTGCGTATATACGTGGGTTTTACCCCTAAAACTGCGTACATCGGGATGTGTACAAAATCCAAATCCTTTTGGAGTTTTCCTTGACATGGATCCAACTCACTTGTCTTCTGGCCTTCCATATGCCTTGAGATCGCTTAGATTCAACCTTTCATTAGCCCTTTGAAAATATATATAAGGAACTCTTTGGATACATTGAAGGCATAAGAGAATTGAGAGCAAAGAAACTATAGTCCATTGTTGCCGAAACTTGTGATTGAGTCTGCATACCTTTGTCCCTTTGAGAACTTTTGTGTTCTTCCCAAGCTTGCCTTTTGCTTGTGAGCTTGCTATCAAGAGACGGAGGATTGAGGTGGTGGAGGCCCAAGTGGGGGATTCAGTTTCTCCAATTTGCAGATGTGCCGACAGAGGTTGTATTCATTGTAATCTCTAATTTTATATTAATAGAAATGTCTTTTCCTGTCCAATAATGTATGTTTGAATGACTATTTTATCCATGGATGATTTCAGATGCTTATACATTGTTGATTATATATGTTAAAATAGATCTAACACCAATAAATATAGTATGCTTATCTTTTTTACTTGTTGTTGAGAAAAGTGATTAATCAATTCAAGCTGAAGTTCAAAAGCTCAATGAGGATCTACTTCAACCGTCCGGAATAAGGTACGAGGTCTAATCTTGTAGTGTTAGATATTTGATTTCTATTGCATATTGGAAAAGATTGATTTCTGGAGTCAAGTTGTCTATTGTGGTACCCCAATCCATAGGAATTTTTCTCCATAATAGAATTGGCAAATTTGCTAGGGAGTTTCTAGTAGTTGTCCTTTGGGGGTTTTCTATCGACATTCAATGACTTTGAATTGCTTCTTTTTCTCTTGTTTCCGTGTCAAGCCTGGGGGCATGTTTTACTGGTAGTATCTAATTGGTGTGAAGTTTGTCTCAACTTGCCTATTTGCCTTTATTTTTATGCACCTTTCTTCCCGTACGCAATTTTTTAACTCACGGTCACGTATATACACGGGTTTCACTGCTATTTCCACATACACATGCGGGTTTACTACGAACAGTCGTGTATGCCCTTAGTTTTTCCTTATAGAGGAAGATTGATTGTTGTTGGGTGAATTTGGATGATTGCTGAGTCTCCTTTGATACTACCAGAGTCTGTATACACCTCTGTTTCTGACCAAAGACGTTTTTTTAGGGTAAAATTTCTTTTTTGAAGAATGTTCTTGTCATTGCCTTTTTTATTTTTTGTTTTGGGATTAGTGCATTAGATTTCTTTTACCTTAGTACTTTGCTTGAGTGTTGCTTGAGTGTGCTTGCAGAGTCTGAGAGTTGTAGAACCATTCTTTTGCTTTAGTATCTCATTTTTATTTCAAAAAATACAAAAATATTTGGTTATCATTATGCATTGCATCTTGCATTTTGCATAGTAATTGCACTAGATTTGATTTGGAGTATTAGTCAGGATTTCATACAGGAAATTTTGCATCTATCATTCAAAAAAAATTGTGCATTTCACATAGCAGCATACCCTATCTTTCGTGGACACAATGCATTTGCATTGATTGTTAGGTGTGCATTTTTCTTCATGTTGTGTCATAACACCATTAGTTGCATGACCATATACCTCTTTTGAGTAATAAAGCCAATTAAAATGAACTACACTATTTTATTTGATAGGTTTCACCAACAAGTGTAGGTTTTAGGGTCTTGGAATAGTTCATTGTGATTAAATTCTCCAAGAACACTAAACAACAACATGTATGTGTCTGTCCAGGTGAGTGTGTGAAATTCCTTGGTATAACCAGTATTTCTCAGGATCCTCCTCTCAAAAGGGAGTTAAGCACGAGGCAGTGTGAGCGATTATTGATTGGAATGACTCCTAGTCATAACTGAGTAGCACCGAAGATATTTCCAAGATTGTATTCGTATCTAGGGGATCTTTCGAGAGTTTCAAGCTTTGCTACCCTACCCATATGGTCAATCCCACCTACGAATGTCCGCCTGAGCATTGATTATATTGAGGTAACCTTAGTTGCCTTACCTAGGATATCGAGGGGGTACTATGCAGGGGTTATTCTACGGGTGTCACAGCCAGGTTGGGGTTACAAAGCACAGTCTCTTTACGCATTGAAGCTGAGGGCCACAATAATTGGTTACGTACCTCTGCTTGTTGTGTATGGGAGTCTCAAGCCTCTCCTAAGCAAGACATACCTGGTTCATTCGAGAGCTCATTTATACTACCCTTGATTGCTTGTGTTTGGATTTAGATTTTATTGGTGTATGCTCTGTGCATGTTAGATTGCTTAGTCTTTGCGTAGATAGAGAGTCTTTTATATTTTTTGAGACATTGTGGATTCAGGTGTGGCGACTCGTTGTTCTCGTCATTCAGCAAGACTTTTTCCTTCTACATTTCCTCCTCCTTTGAGAGAGAGTGATAGACAATCCAGGTGGACTACTTCGCACATTGATTCACACATGATGGGAGACCATGTTGAAGGTATTCCTGAACCACCTTCTCCCATTCAAGTGGAAGATGGGGAGTTTACTCCTAACTATGATCCTTCACCTGATTTGACTGAGTTAGGTCTTGTAATTTTTGAGATAGGTACTTTTCATGATAGACCTACTTACTCTAGTGTTGATCCCCCATTGATGCATTGTCGGTATGGAATGTTGGAAGATGATGAGACTCATTTTGAACCCGTGAGCACTAGTTATGGTATGTCTGGTTTTCCCACACATGATTTGGCATTTCATGTCAAGTTGGATTTTGAGGCTAGCACTATGTCTGGGGGCACTCTCATTCCTTACCATGCGAAGAGGTTTGGGAGCACAAGTCACATTGCACCTTCCATCCCAGTGGTGGAAGCTACATCACATATTCCTCCTAGGCCTAGGGCTAGTGATCCTATTAGGATACCAGATCCGAGATGAGTGACTATAGGGAACAACATGTACATAGTTACATAGGTCCCTTCGTCCTCTATTCCTAGTTCTTTGAATGTTCACCCTCCACCTCCTTCATGTGGTCCGTTAGGTCAGAATGTTGCTACGAGTCATGTCTATACTACGGTTACTCGACCAATTATGTCTCAGGTTCAAGTACCGCCCGTTGTTTCAGGAGGTCATGTTCATATTTCTATAGGTCATTTTACTACTTTCGAAGTGTATATTCCTACTTCCGAAACGTATATTCCTACTTCCATAGCGTATATTCCTACTTATGGAGTGTCTCATGTGACATCTCATGCGATGACTTATGGACCTTATTATGGGATGCAATATGGGCAGGGTTCTTCACCTTATGGGTGTGGGTATCAACAACCTGCTTATTCTCCAAATTATGGCTTTGTAGCTCCGAATAGTCAAGGTACACAACACTATGGTGCTTCCATGCCACCCTATACGGGTCAAACGAGAGGAGGGAGCTATGGTCAAGGCCATGGTGGTTATGGTAATCATACCTATGTGAATCAAAACTATCAGGGAGTAGTCCATCAACCTACTCATCTTAGGCCCCCTTTCCTCATAACGCTAAATCTTCTTGACTTGTTGAGATTGACGAATGATCCTGTAGCTCATGACTTGGCTTGGCTGGCTGTCCCTACTAAGCTTTGCTCGGACATACCCAAATTCGAGGGCAAATCAAAAGAGGATCCAAGCACACATGTTACTACCTTCCACCTATGGTGCTCTTCAAATTCCTTACACAAATATTTTATCCTATTAAGGCTATTTCAATGCACCCTTACAGGGCTTGCCATGAAATGGTATATAGAGCTACCTATGGGGGCATTCTCTTTGTTCGATGACCTAGCGATGATTTTTATTAACCACTTCTAGCTACCAGTGTGTTACGACGTTGGTACAGAACTCTTGTCAACATTTCAGTAGGATAAAGCCACACATATCTCGGATCATATCCAAGAGTGGCGTAGATGGAAGAGGTTGATTAAAGCCTTTATACTGCCATAATTCCTCCTTGAATGGTTCCTTAAGTCGTTATTGCCCTATATGGCGAAGGATGTTTCTACATCCAGAGTGCAAAATGAGGAGCAACCCATTTTTAGGGCACAAGAAATGGATTTGATTTATGCTCAATTTGGTTTGTTATATGAGATCATTCCCAATGCTCCGCGTTCTAGTTTCAACCACAAAGTTAAACCTGAACCACAAGCCGATGGCATTGTTGGTTGTGCGAGTGCTAAACCTGCAGATTTGGCTGTGAAACAAGTCAGTCAATTGTCAATCAACCAATCTGCTTTGGGACAAGCCACGACTTCATCTCAACCCACCCAAATGACGAGTGTGCTTTCATTACAATCGTCGGACCAGAAGGGTAACCAGCAACCCAGAAAGAATAAAAAAAAGGGTAAGAACAATCATAAGGGTGGGAATAGGAATGAAAATGCTAATAATAATGACAAGAATGCCCATGATGCTAGTGGGGACAAGCAAGCTAAACGTAAGGTTAAATTTCCTTGCAAGTTGTGTAAGGAATATCACATCACTTACTTGTGCCCTTGTAAGCCTTGATATTCTTAGCACAGGGCCCAACTATGCTGACTAACCCTTTACCTCACAATAAAAACATGAACTCGATGACCCATGATCAGTCTAGCGGTGATCAAGATCCGCTGGAGGGTAGTGGTCGTGGTTGCATTAACATGGTAAGTGCTGCAAAAGTTGTGACCCATGCGAAGGACTATGGTTCGTCATAACCCAACCTAGGAAAGGAACCTGATCCACCAGGGACTCCTTTTCTTATTGAAAAACCTGTGGATAAACCTGAAGTTGCACCTCGCATTCCTAAGGGAGTCCTTAAGTGTTTAGGGCACAATCCTAATGCTTAAGCCACCTATAACTATTCTATTGTCGAGGATTTGGGCCACACTCCTTGTGTGATGTCTGCACTAGAAGTACTTTGGAGTTGTCCTTCGCAAAGGAAGGCTTTGTTTTCTACCCTTGGTGTGAATGAGGATAATTATTCCTCCATGATTAAATTTGAAACTGTAGGACTTCAGCCTCGCTTGCCTTACTATGTGTCTCTTTTGATTCATGTAGAATGTCTCAACATGACCGTCAAGTGCACTATGATTGACGAAGGTGCTACTACTTCGGTGATGTCTTTATTGTGTTGGAAGGGTTTAGGTTCCCCTGAGTTGTCTAAATCTGTGACCATGTTAACTGCATTTGATGGAAGATCATTTAGGCCACATGGGATCCTTCCTTCCCTTAAGGTCCGTTTGGGAGGGAAGACCATTGCGATCTCCTGGTAGGTAGGAATTGGATGTACAATATACAAGCTGTATCTTCTTCACTATTTCATGTTGTATGCTTTCGATTTAATTGGAAGGTAGTTACAATTGATCAAATGTCATTCAAGAATCCATCGGATACCGCATATTTGAGAGCTTCGATCCTGATTGTAGAGCGCTCTCAGACGGAAACTGGGAGTGTGGGTGTGGGCATGTATCCATCCCTTATGGGAAGCTTTAGTTGTCCTGCACCTATCCTTATGATAGGGTCTAGTTCTGGTGAGGCTTTGACATCTATGAGATCAATGTCTTTTCACACAAGTCATATGGAATATCCCTAGATTCTTCCTACACCGAATACTTCAAGTGAGCCCATCGTGACGGACATTCTGTTTCCTGCAACTATGGTAGCTTATCAAGCTAATCTTGGATGTGTTGCAGAGCGTAGTCCTTCCTCTTCACGGATGGAGGAGGAGGACCCATATGTACTTCCTACATGGGAAGTATAGTCTTCTTACACACACGACTACCTTGATAGTGTTTTTCCTTCAGGTGAAGTGATTATTGAGGCCATGTCGGGGGTTGAGCCACCATGGGGAGAGTTGCATCATAGATCTTACTTTCTTCTCGATATTGACTGCTTGGAGCATGAGGACTTTAAGGAGGTTCTTAGTGATAGAATTGGTAGTCCCATGGTTCCGTTAAGCTATTCTAGTCCGATGGCTGATGGGAACATGGAAAATATATCTCCAACGAATCCTATCAATATCTCTCGCGATCCTGGTAGGATAGAGAATGTCTATATTGGGGCAGAATGTTCCCATGCTGATATTCAAGAATACACCGAGTTTTTTAAATAATTTCATGATATCTTTGCTTGGTCATATGACAAAATGCCAGGTATCGACCCTCGCATTGTTAAACATGAGATTAAGACTTATCCCAATGCTAAGCCTGTTTGACATCACTTACGTGTAATGAATCCTAGGAAAGCACCCATGATTAAGGTAGAGATAGAGAAACTATTGAAATCCAATTTTATCTATCCCATTCCCTTGACAGAGTGGGTTTAAAACCCCATTCCTATTGATAAGAAGCAAGGAGAGATTCGCATATGTACTGATTTCTGTGATTTGAATCGTGCCTGTCCTAAGGACAATTTCCCCACACCATTTATTGATAAGATTTTGGATGAGTGTGTAGGTAGCGAGGTTTTTTCCTTTATGGACAACTTTTCTGGATACAATCAGATACAAATTAAACCCGAGGACCAACATAAGACCGCATTTATTTGTCCTTCGGGAACTTTTGCATATCGGAAAATTCCTTTTGGTCTTAAGAACACCAAAGATACTTTTCAGTAGGCTATGACCTTGATCTTCCATGATCTCAAATCAATTATCGAAGTGTTTTTGGGTGACCTTGCTGCTCATTATCGTCTAAGAATGCGTCATTCCTATCATTTGAGATTGGTATTCGAAAGGTGTCACCATTATTTGGTCAAGTTAAATCCTCACAAGTGCATGTTTTGTGTGAAGTCTGGTCTCTTATTAGAATTCATTGTTTCTAAAGAGGGTATAAGAGTCAACCTATTGAAGTTTGAGGAAATACTTCAGTTGTCTCCCCCAAAAAACATTCATCATCTTCAATGTTTGCAAGGCATGGAAAACTTCTTATGGAGATTCATTGTCAATTTTTCCAATTTGACTAGATGCTTCATGCATCTTTTGAAGAAGGACACCTCCTTTTGATGGGATGAGCGAGCCCAGGAGTCCTTTGATGCCCTCAAGTGATACCTAGCATTAGCCCCGGTGATTAGTCCCCTAGACTATAGTCGTGATTTTCTACTTTATGTGGTCGCATCCATAGAGACGATTGGTATGGTTTTGGTTAAAGAGGATGAGGAGCTCCAAGAGCATGTCATATACTATCTGAGCTAGAATCTTATTGACATGGAGATCCATTATTCCCATGTTGAGAAGCTTACCTTAGCTACCATACATGCTGTTCAACGGTTGAGACATTATATTCTCCTTCGCTAGACCTTGTTTGTAGCCCATGTCAATCTGTTTCAATTTGTCCTCACTCAAAGGATGATTAGGGGAAAATATAATAAATGGATTGTCATCCTGCAAGGATTCGACCTTGATTTTGTTTCGGCAAAATCAAATAAATTTTTAATTTTTTCGAAGATTATATCGGATTTCCCAAGCGAGGCCGAGGAGCTGGTTTGTGAAGATACGTTTATCAATGAGCACATCTTCTTAATCTCAAATTTAGACCCATGGTATGGGGATATCATTATATATTTACAAACATTGAAGTTCCTTACTCACCTCTCACGGGATGAACGATGATGGTTACGTCATGTGTCTAAGAATTACCTCATAGTGGATAACACTTTGTACTGCCGTGGGGTAGATTCCATCTTATGACATTGTTTAACTCATGAAGAGGCTGAGGTAGTGCTGAATGATTGCCATGGAGGAGCATGTGGTGGTCATCTATCTGGGCTTTCTACAGCCTAAAAAATCTTAAGAGCGGGTTATTTCTGGCCATCGATCTTTAAGGATTGTGTAGATGCGGTCAAGAGGTTCCATCCTTGCCAGGTGTTTGCACGTAATATGCGCTCAAAACCTGCCCTGTTACACCCCATAATCAACGTCGGTCCCTTCACTAAGTGGGGGCTATATTTTATGGATTTCAACCTATCTTTAGCTATGGGGTGT
The DNA here is from genome assembly GCA_001517045.1 of Pseudotsuga menziesii. Lineage (NCBI taxonomy): Eukaryota > Viridiplantae > Streptophyta > Pinopsida > Pinales > Pinaceae > Pseudotsuga > Pseudotsuga menziesii. The sequence goes on along the minus strand of LPNX010068218.1, from coordinate 868,445 downwards.
CATCATATCATAGTGGCTATTGACTACTTCACGAAATGGGCTAAGGCTATGCCTACCGTTAAATTTGATGGTGAGACAACCATGCACTTCATATTCAATCCAAAATATCTTGTCACTAACCATGGCTCGCACTTTCAGAATCGTATGATGGAAGAGTTGGCATCTAAGTTAGGGTACAAACAAGAGAATTCCTCCTCTTACTACCCTCAAGTGAATGGACAGGTACAAGCAGTGAACAAATCACTCAAATCCATTCTCTAATGAACCATTGCACAAAGCAAGAATAATTGGCACATTATGTTATATCCTGCTTTGTGGGCTTATAGAACCACTGTTAAGACTGCCATGGGTTTTTCTCCATATCAACTTGTACATGGAGTGGAGTTGGTATTTCTGGTTGATTACAAGATCCCTTCTTTGAAGCTAGAAATAGAGCTCTTACTAGACACTTCCCTATTGGAGAAGCGTTTGATCCACCTTGAGCAACTTGATGAGTAGCGTCGAGATGCCTTGGTGGCTCTAGAAATAAATAACCATCATGTAAAGGTCCAGTATGATAAGTCTATATGCCCAAGGAGGTTTAGTGAGGAAGACTTCGTCCTTTTGTGGGATCAACTGAAAGAACCCTTGGGGGCAGAAAAGTTTAACCCCATGTGGTGTGGTCCTTACATCATCAAACGTGTGTTAGATAAGGGTGCTTATGAGTTAGTGGATTATGAGGGAACAACCTTGGTGGATCCTAGAAATGGGCTCTATCTCAAAAAGTACTATGGATGATTTTCAGCCAAGGATGGTTATTGTATGTTATTGTACAGTTTTGCATAGGTAGGCCTTTTTCTTATGGTGATCGGTTTTGTGATTAGTTTCTGTTTCTTTTGGTAGATGTCAATGGAATCTTCCACCTTCATAGGATTCGCAGATGGTGCGAGCCATCACACTCAACACTCAGCCTCTGTTGCTTGGGTGATTTATACTCCTATGCATCAGGTATTGTATTCAGGAGGCATATGTTTGCAGCCATCTTCAAACAATGTTGTTGAGTATAGTGCCGTTATTGAACTTATATGGGATGTCATTTTACATGGAGTTCTCTCTCTTGAGGTACATATTGATTCGGAGTTAGTAGTGTCACAAATTAATGGCTTGTACCATGTTAGAGAAATGACAATATTAAGAAGATTCTTACATGTGAGATTATTAGAACGACAATTTGACAATATAACATACATACATATTCCAAGAATTAATAATCAAATTGTTGACTCATATGCTAGCTACATGTTAGATTGGAATTTGTTTCATACACAATAAGCTCATCACAAACATAAATTTTTACACATGTAAATAAATAAATCGATCATCATAAATTTTTTTATAAACATCCAAAATGTGGTAATACATAGTGTCATAATACAAAAATGGGGCTCTTGAGCCACCAAAATATAATACAAGGTAGTACAAAATGTATCACTCCCAGGTATCTAAGCCTATGGAGGAGGAGGGGGGTTTTGATCGTGGAATGTCACTATGGCTCTAGCTATTCGTTGAAATAGCCACACCCATGCTCATGGGACACCCACCACCTGGCGCTGCATGGCCTCAGGATAGTCCTCGACTTGCGCCATGGGTACTCTGTGTGTCAGTCTCACGAAGTTGGTATGAATGCTTTGTAGCATCTGCTCTGCATCCACTCCTATGATGTTGTCTCCTTTTCCCCTCTGTCTATGACGAGGGAAGCCTTCAGGCCGTAGTGGTCCCACATCTGCATGCATATGGTAGATGTCACTATGTATTATCACCCAAAAACATGTCTTTTGATTCCACATAATCAGGAAACACAAAAAATTAAATAACTCAAAAATTTTAAAAAGAAGGTCGAGATTCATTACCTATGTCACCATATGTCAATCCTAGTGGTAGCGGCATGTCCGGGTCTCCCTGGAAATCTATCCTTGCATAGGGGTAGTCATCGATGGAAAATTTCTGTCGTCGCCACCACAGAAAGAAATCAGCTGGATAGCGGTTGGACACCCTAACTCCACCCAGTCTACACATCGTATCTGCCCAACGTCATTGAGCCAGATCTCGAACCCCTTGTAGAGGAATGTCAACTCTAGGGCTCAATCTTGAAACACACTCAAAGAAAAACGTGCTCAGTATGCTACTGAAACCAAATTTTCGCACTCTACCCATCTTGCACTCACTGAGCTGGTGTTTCATGTTGCCGAGTAGCGCAGTGCTCCAATCATATACCGTGGGTCTCATGCACTCCACTGCATAGAATATCAGAGGCCGCGAGGCCTGGTGGAGTGAAGCCAAGCCTGCTATCCTACCCAGTGTCAGTAAGATGGCCTTTAGGCCCAGCACCTGTATGGATTTATTTGGGATCTGACTCCCCACCTTCTCCATTTTCGGATAGTGGTACATCGTAATGTACTCATCTATAGTCAGGCCACCTCTGGGCCCACGAGAGCGTAGGTTCACCACTTCCCCCCATCGGGAAATTCTAGTAAAAAAGTATATGTCCTCCACTTCTATGGTGAGGGACATCTCGTCTATCTAGAATGACTCTGAGTCTAGGTCCTAGTAGTCCACTAACATCTACAATAGTCCTGGTTTGGCTCTTAAGCGACCAAGACACCAAAATTTGTAAATTCCACATGCACGTAACGCTTGTTAATCCATTAGATCTGCCCTTACTGCCTCTTCTACATCACCATGTTCACGTTCTCTCCATTCTAGGACCATCCTACACATAAAATTTTAGTTTTGTCCATTAGAATACTTAAAAATCATTGAGCGAATCCGCATATGCGAATGTTTGCCAAACAGCTGTGTATGTATGCGACTTTGAGGGCGTTTTCCGTGTATAGCCAGCCCTATACGCAGAAAAACCCTTGATTTTTGTGTGGATCGTGGTGCGTATCTTAGGATGGGATAGAAACCCAAATAAACCATGGAATTTGACAAAATTTGCATCGAAATGAAAGAGTAGAGCATGGGTAAGTACCTGGAAAAAACGGTAGTGGATTTCGCCAGCTGGATCTCCTAGAATTCGTTGTTGAAGTTCTCAGCTCAAATGGGTAAAAATTTCAAATGTTTAATAATGTTTTCAATTTTTTACTATTTATAGGAATTTTTCAATTTTTTTCAAATTTTTACCCCCTTTCCTATAGTTTGGACCGTTTCTAATCCTTTTGGACCATTTTTGGACTAATTTATGATGTAGGAGACCTTTTTTAGTGTCGTTTCAGCCATTGGATTGACCCGTTCGTGCCGATTTCAGGTATCATGTCTAAACTAGCATATAGGTTATGTTTCATCACCATTTTCATTTTGCATGACCTTATGACCGTTTCATTATAGCCTTAGGTATGAACCCACTCTATTATGTCACGGAACCTTCTTGTTGTTTTAGAAGTGGCATGATATGAGTGGTAGAGCTTGACCTTACATGGGTACCCTAGTTAGTGCCTTATTTGCATTTGGTGCCCATGCCGACATTTTGTCCCTTAGGGTGTGGGAGTCCATTGTATAGTAATTCCATGACATTTTGCAAGAGCCTCATACTCCTGTTGATATTTTGCTGGCCTATTTCCCTCGGGACTCCCTTGTGTCAAGTTGTAATTGCATTATCATGAGCTTTTCCTGCCTTATTGAGCCTTACGCTGGCTTCCATGACAATGAGTTTCAGCCATATAGCCTAAACTTGTCTCATGTCTAGCCATGCTGAGCCATTTTATATATCCTTTGCAGCTTGATTCCCTATTTTTACCAAGAGGGGATTTTCCCCTGAGTATCACTATCCTTGCATTGAGCATAGGTATGTTGCACTGCTTGGAACTGGTTTGTTTTCCCATATGACACTCGTCTCCTCCTGGTATGTAACTATAAAAAAGTTTTATTCTTTTTCAAGCTTTTTAAATATTTGAAAAAGTCCAAAAAAATAAAAAAACCAGATAAGGAAAGATGTTATCTTTTGGCAGCTGTCGAGTCGTGTCACCTTAAAATAGAGCACTGTATATCACATCTATTGGTTGGGTTTATAGTTTGACTTTAGGAGCTATACTAGTTTTATCTGAGTTTATCTCCACCAACTGGTTAAGCTTCCATTTCCCATGGAACCTCTGTTGATGCCTCCTGTGTCACAGAAATGTCCCAGTTCTGTATATAGAGTCTATACCGTTATGCTCTTGTTCGAAGGAAGTTGAAACATGAGTCAGCCATTCCTTAGTTATCTTGACTTTGCATGTTGACCATTCCCAGTACGGTTATTGGTTCATGCACCTTATGATCGAGTCCTTCCACATTATATAGCTTTGCTGAGTACCTTGTGTTAGATGATGGGGGATGCCTTAATGCCCTCCTTCCAGTGTATTTCATCCCATCGACTCTAAATGATTTATTCTGGGATTGAAATCTAGAATCATTTTTTAGTGCCTTGAGACTTGCAGTCATCAGTGGTAGGTGCTCTCGCCATTGACAGTTTTTTGGAATACATCAATGTCCCTTGATCGATGGATCCTCTCAAGTGTTTGATGTCAACACATTTATTCACACTTGTTAGTCTGCACTCTAGTACTTTGATTCCCATTTTCATTATTAGTGGGTGATCTCACGTCTGTTAACGGTATACATCAATGATCGGTAATCATACTATGGACTACTATGTTCAACCTTGACACTTCTATTCAGATAGTACGACATGTACTCGTAGTAGTTTGTGTAGAAGACCTTCCGGATTGGTGGCATCTCTTATATGCTACCTCCTTGATCCTCCCAGTTTTCATGAGATTTCAGCTCTCGTGACTTGATTTCAGTATATGTCAAACATTTCCAGCTATTATGAAGATCTTGATCCATTGTATATCTTCAGGCATTATGGAGATCATGATCCTTTGTATATCTTCATCACGGAGATTCTGATCTATGTATATTGTATGTGGCGATGACCACTTATGTGATATTTTGTATCATGCCTATTCATGGCCATTGTACTCTTATGTATCTGGGACTGCTATATATATTTCTATTTATGTGCAGAGTTGTATCATTGTACTATGCTGATTGGGTGGCTAGTATTCCATTTGGGATCCTTCATCACCCCACTTCTGGGATGGACTTATAATGTATTTCGGCCATCATATGACCTCTCTGACCTCACACATTAGGTGGCATCTGTTATAGCTGATTTTACCACACCAGGTGAATCACACTTGTATGGTCTTCCCCTGTCCCTCTGTAGACTCCTTAGACCCCTTGGACCATTTTTTGCCTTTTGATGTTTCCTATACCATCCCTATAAACATGTGAAAATTGCTATACGCAAATTTTAAACCCCTTATCGTGTATATACATGGGTTTGACCCCTAAAACCACGTACACCGGGATGTGTACAAAATCCAAATCCTTTTGGTGTTTTTCTTGACATGGATCCGACTCACTTGTCTCCTGGCCTTCCATATGCCTTGATATTGCTCGGATTTGACCTTTGATTACCCGTTTGAAAATTTATATAAGGAACTCTTTGGATACATTGAAGGCATAAGAGAATTGAGAGCAAAGAAACTATAGTCCATTGTTGCCAGAACTTGTGCTTGAGTCTGCATCCCTTTGTATCTTGGAGAACTTTTGTGTTCTTCCCAAGCTTTCCTTTTCCTTGTGAGCTTGCTATCAAGAGATGGAGGATTGAGGTGGTGGAGGCCCAAGTGGGGGATTTATTTTCTCCAATTCACAGACGTGTCGATAGAGGTTGTATTCATTGTAATATCTAATTTCATATTAATAGAAATATATTTTCCTGTCGAATAATGTATGTTTGAATGAATATTTTATCCATGGATGATTTCACATGCTTATACATTGTTGATTATATATTCTAGAATAGATCTAACACCAATATATATATAGTATACGTGTCTTGATTACTTGTTGTTGAGGAAAGTGATTAATCAATTCAATCTGAAGTTGAAAAGCTCAGCAAGGATCTACTTCAACCATCTAGATCAAGGTACGAGGTCTGATCCTTTAGTGTTAGATATTTGATTTCTATTGCATATTGGAAAGGATTGATTTCTGGATTCAAGATGCCTGTTGTGGTACCCCAAGCCATAGGAATTTTTCTTTGTAACAAGGATAATATCATCAGCATAAACAACAAGTATGATCATATGGTTTCCTACTTTATTAGTATAGACATTGGGGTCATAATGGCATCTAGAAAAACCAGTGTCAAGGAGAAAGCTATCCATTTTGGCATACCAAGCTCTAGGAGCTTGCTTAAGGCCATATAAGGATTTCTTAAGGCGACAAATAAGGATAGAGTTATTCTAAACATATCCAAGAGGTTGTTCCATGTAAATTTCCTCATGTAAATCACCATGTAAGAATGCATACTTGACATCCATTTGATGGACTTCCCAGTTATGTAAGACTGAAAGGGAAAGAACAAGGCGGATGTAGTTCATTTTTGTGATAGGAGCAAAGGTTTCATTGTATTCAATCCCTTCAACTTAGGAAAAACCTTTGGCAACTAACCTTGCCTTAAGTATTTCAGCACTTCCATCTAATGCATACTTATTTCTATAGACCCATTTACATTTCACAAGGTTTCCTCCTTTTAGAAGAGGAACAAGATCCCAAGTATCATTCGCCATTAAGGAACAATATTCTTCATCCATAGCTACATCTCAATCTAGATATCCTAAAGCTTCTGCAAACATTTCTGGATCATGATTCTTGAAAACTTGAGCCAAAAGATAAGAGGATCCCTGAAATTGAGAATGTGTTTGACGTTGATCTCTAGGATCACCGGTAAGATCACCAACTACTTCACATGTTGAACGGACCCATCGAGGAAGCATTGGTGCTGGTGCAACTGGAGGAATATGAGTAGGTGGAGGTGGATTTTCATCCTCACTATCATCAATAGAAACTAGATTTGGAAATATATCAAGGAAGTTGGAAGGAGAAGAAGGCACAATCGTTGAATCAGGCTCGCAGGCCAAAGATGACACAACCGCCGAGTTAGGCTCGCAGTCCAAGATATTTTCATCAAATTTAACATCTCTTCTAATGATTGTGTCATGATAATGTGGCTGAAGAAGTCTATAACCTTTTACATATTTAGAATATGCAACAAATATGCACTTTTCACTTTTATGCTGCAATGATTTCCATTTTTCATATGGAATGTGAGCTTGTGATTCACTACTAAACACACGGAAGTGACTTACATCTGGTTTAATTTTACTCCATGCTTCTTCTAGTGTTATACCTTGTAAAATTTTAGTGGGTATGTGATTAACTATGTAATTTGTACAATTTATGGCCTGAGCCCAAAATTAAAGACTTAGTCCCTTAGATTGGATCATACAATTAGCCATTTCTCTTAAAGTGTGATTCTTTTGTTTAGCTACACCATTTTGTTGTGGTGTATATGGAATAGTGTGTTGTTGTTGGATTCCTTGTTCAGTGTAAAAAGCAGTGAAATTGTTGTTAACATATTCTCCTCCATTGCCAGATATTAACTTAATAATTGGTTGACCAGATTGTTTTTCAACCAGGGCCTTGTAGGCCAAGAACACATTCAATACTTCACTCTTAAGTTTTAGGAAATAAATGAAAGTGTGCATGGATTAGTCATTAATGAAAGTTAAGAAATATTTGAAACCAAGAAAAGAAGCAGATGGAAGAGGACCACAAAAGTCACTATGCACAAGCTCCAAGGGAACCGAGGCATTCCAAGAGGCACGTTTGTCAAAACTGTCCCGATGATATTTTCCAAGTAAACAACTAGAACAAACACCAACCTTACAAGACCTGTCACCATATTATATTTACATATTTGTTGCAATCAGTGATAATTCAAGTGACCAAATCGCTCATCCAAAGTTTTCTCAAGTTATCACTATGAAAAACAAAAACTGAAGGAAAAGGTGATGACCCAAAGTTGTTAAATTTGTACAACCTGGTAATATCATCAACAATTCTAGTAGCAAGGACATTCTGAGGATCTTTAAAATCCTTGATTACAACTTGGTGAGGTGTAAACATCACAGTTTTACCTTCACCTAAATGAGTGATTTGATAGACTGATAACAAATTGCAGGAAATTATTGGAACACATAGTACATCACTAAAATGAACATTTTCTACAAGAACTGTTCTAGATCCTACAACACTTAGAGATCTATCATCACCAACAAATATTTATTTGGTGTTATGGTGTTACATTCATGCATAGTAGAAAATATGGCTTGATCCTTAGCCATATGATAAGATGCTCCATAATCAATGAGCCATTCATGTGAAGTAGAAGAAAAAGATGCAGTATAAGAAGAACTAGAAGCACAAAGTGCATGTCCATGAGAGGTAGATTCTGAAGATGAATCTAGGCTGATGTGGTGCTTCTTCGTTGTTGCTTCCAAGGATGCCATGTTCTTGAAACACTTAGATTCATCATGATTATCTTTCCCACAAAAATTGCAATGATGCTTAGTCTTCTTTCCTTTTGTCTTGGATCCTTTGTCATTTTTTAAAGAAGGAATTGACTGAGAGGGTTTGGGACCCTTGTTTCGCTTATTATTGCAAAAATTTTGTTTCTTGGGAGGCTTGGACTTTTCTTTCTGTTGGGACAATAAGGATTTCCCAGATGTATCAACATTATTAATTATTCCAAGATGAGTGAGCTTATCTTACTCTCTAATTAAGGAATCACAAAAGGATTCAAGACTAGGCTCTTGATAGCTAGTTGCAGTCAGGGATTATTTCATGGAATAAAATGTAGATACAAAAAGATAATATGACACTCCAAGTTTGGAAAGAATATGATAAATGCATTGTTTGTCTTCTTTCTTAATATTGCATTCTTCACATAAGGTTCTAATACTTTTATACTTAGATAAATAGTCTTGAATGCATGAACAATCACTTGGATTCAACGAAATCAACTCATTCTCAAGTTGATGACCTCAAATTTCATTGTGTTTACCAAACATAGGTTCCAACTTTTCCCAATCTTTATCCGGTTCATAAATTATAGATATGTGGAATGGCAAATCAGTAGAGATTGGAATCCAAATCAATCCACGAGATTCATCACATCTATTTCCCCGTTTTATTTTCTTATCATCATCAGTGGGTTCTATTTCTTTCCTTGAGGTAATTCTGAAATGTCCCCTACTTCATAGAACATCCTCCATACAATATTTCCATGAGAAATAGTTAGAACTGGTAAGTAGAATATCACAATTTGCAACCATACTGTAACATAATGGCTGAAAGAACAAAAACTAACTGTCTGGATGCAAAGAGATTAAAAAACTAGACTGTTAAAAAAAATGGCACTAAAAACTGATTCTTGATGATGAAGTTATGCTTGATCAAAGAAAATGTTGAAGATGTCCCCAATAGTGACGTGGAAGATATTAACTTGACCAACTAAAAAAAAGAACCCCCTTCTTCCCAAGATGAATCTTTGACAATCAGTTACAAGAAATTTTCTTTTAAGTGAATCAATTTTGTAAAATAAGTGATGTTCACTTTTACAATAATGGTACTTTATATAATGCGGCAATAAAAAACTTAAGTGACTCACTTTTATTTTATTTTATTTTTAAGTGAGATGGACTATTACAATAAGGTAATTAAAAAATAGAAATTGCGTGCACTATTAAAAAGTAACTTAATAAGACTTGAACTCAAGACCTATTAAGGAATAAAGCAACTTGCGACCAAGTGAGCTAATTTTAAAAGGTACAGAAAAGAAGGGAATGAGGAAGGGGGATTTTTTTTTACTCTTCTCTCTCGGTTTTCATGTTTGCTTCTTTTTCCTACAAATCACACAAGAAACCGAAAAACAAAAACTAAAAAACTTTTTCACGCTTGTGTGGTTAGATCTTATTAGCTTAACTAGAAAGTCTATGTTTTCTTTCTGTTTCTAATTCACCGCGGTCGTACAAGGTGCACGAAAAAGAGCATACACAGCCAAGAAACCCATTTCCCTTTCTGTTTTTGATTCACCGTGATCGCACAAGGTGCATGAAAAAGAGCATACGCAGGTAGGGAAGGAAACAATATGAGACTAAAAATAATAAAGATATAAATAATAAAACTGATAAACATATGATAGATTTAAAAATAAAAATAAAACAAATCCATCACTATAACATTATACGTTCAGATTTGTTGAAATGGGTGTTTCTGGATCAAATGGAAATGGTTTTCGATTTCCCAATGGAAACAATGCTCTGAACGCAATGGAACATCTCCCACATGCCATAAATTCACATAAAATCTTGAACTAGAAAACCTTTCAAAATTTCAGCAACAACAGTTCAAGATCTAGATCAAAACCAAAAGTGGCTCTTCATAAATGCTCTAATACCATGTTCGGGTACACAGGGTAGTCCCAAAAGACTGAACACATAGAGAAACCACTTCACACAAACAGATCACAGATCGATAAACCAATGTTTTGACGTGGTTAAAATCCTCAAGAGGGAAATAGTCCACGGCCCAGCGAAATAGCTACTTGGAGAAATTTATTATGAAAAAGAAAGAAAGTTACAAATGATCTTCTCATAATCAATCAACTATCCAAGGACCCTCCATTCTCTTTAATTAGAGATCATGGACCAATCGGCTGTTAAGCCATGGATCAATGGTAGGTATGATCTAAGAGAAGTTGAACCATTGAATAATTTTATGTCTAGAACATATTGTGACTGTGGGATTAGAATATTTACAAATGCATACTAATTCATACTAAAGAAACACACTTTACCTAATGGATATATTACACAAGTTGATCTTAACTAACTCCTAAGTGTCTAAATATCCTAACATCCAGGTGATATTTCATGAGCTGATTATAGAGATAAGGTTCTTGTAATCAAACTGAAAAACCACTTGTTAGATGATTCAAATTTATTCTCAACAAAAACATATGTACAGAGGAAAAAGTCATATAAAATTTATCAAAATTTAGGCAAAGGAAAAGAGTCTACCTGCTTCATTTGACAAAATTCCATAAGCTGATTATAAAATTGAATTCCCTATATAGCTGCAGTGAGCTTGTTAGAAATGAATTTTATTTATTTGAAGAAAAAATATATATTTACATATATACATGAATACAACCCAAAATAATTTAAGAATCGGGAGGAGGAGGAATGACTTCCTCTTCAACTAGCTCCATCCCCTTTTGTTGTAATACATTCTGCACAAAATCTTGTTTAGATATTGGTTGATGGTAAAGTCTAAGTCTATGTCCATTTACAACAAAGGATGTTTGTGAACCATCAATTGTATTAATTTCTACTAAACCACCATCGAAGGTTGTTACTACCTCATATGGACCCATTCAACTGGTAGTTAATTTTCCTTTGAAATTTGTATACCATGAGTCGAATAGAATTTCCCAATCCCAAGTGTTAAAATGATTTTGTTTATGAAATTTATCATGCCATTTTTTCTGTTGATTTTGTATTAACATTGTTCTTTGGAGTGCATCCTGTTTAAACTTGTCTAACTCATTAATCTATAAAACCTATTGTTTTCATTCCTCTTCCAAATCCATGCCTAATTGTACAGCCATACAAAAAATCTTAACTTGGAATTTAATAGGTAAAAGGACTTGTTTCCCATATAATAGCTCATAGGGTGTATGTCCAGTAGTGTTTCTCCATGTTAGTCTATAGGCCCACAAGGCCTCTGGGATTTTATCTGCCCAGTCCTTATGATGTAGCTAAATGGATTTTGTTAATATAGCTTCCAATACCTTATTGGTTGACTCTACCTAGCCATTATCCTGTGGGTGGTAAGGTGTGGACTGGTAATGTCGAATGCCATACTTCATGGTAAGTTCTTTCATCAATTTGGAAGTGAATTAAGAACCTTGTTCAATGACAATTTCCCTAGGCACACCAAACTGAGTAAGTATTTCTTCACATATAAATTCTACCATAGATTTCTTTGTGGCTCGAAACAACACTTTAGCTTCTACCCATTTGGTGGCATAGTCCATGCAAACCAAGATATACTTCTTTTTTCGGGACATGGGAGAGATTGTTCCTACAAAATCAAGAGCCCATTTCTCAAAAGGCTCAATCATGACCTGAGGCTACAAGGGAATCTCATCAGATGACGTCGGTCTACCCATTATTTGGAAACTATCACATCCTTTAACATATCTGGAAGCATCCTTAAAAATGCTTCGCCAGTAATACCCTGAATGCAACACTTTGTATGTTGTCCGCTTGTTAGAAAAGTGTCCTCCACATGGCCCATCATGGCATGCATGGAGGATTTCTATCATCTCGTCCTCCTGTACGCATCGTCTAATTATAAGATTTGGGTTGGTAAGAAAAAGTTCATTATCAACCCAAGAGTAGTTAGAACTATGGACTATAATTCAATATTTCTCATGTGGGGACAAGTGGTTTGGTAACTTCCCAGTTGCTAAATAGTTACCAATGTATGTAAACCAAGGAGTTTGAACAGAACCGATAAATAGATGTTCGCCAAGGAAAGAATCATCGATAGGTTTATCACCATCATCGTATTGGATGCAAGAGAGTAAATCTGCTACTAAATTCTCTCTACCATGTCGTTCAACAATGGTGATGCTAAACTCTTGTAATAGAAGAAGTCACCAGGTCACCCTACCATTGGTAATTGGTTTATTCATTAAAAATATAATGGCAGAGTGGTTTGTATGCACAAAAAATTCATATCGTATAATGTAATGGAGAAATTTGTTGATAGCATAGACTACTGCCAAAAACTCTTTTCAGTAACAATGTAATTTAGCTCAGCAGGAGTAAAATTTTTGCTAACTAAGTAGATAGCATAAGATGCTTGGCCTTATTTTTGACCTAGGACTCCTCCTATGTCCATATCATAAGCATGAATGGATATATGGAAAGGAAGGGACCAATCAGGACCCCTAATTATTCGTGCCACTGATAACTTAGATTTTAATATCTCAAAACCATTTTGACAGGAATCATTCCATTGGAATTATACATCCATCGTAAGCAGCTTAAACATTGGTGCAACTATTTTAGTAAACTTTTCAATAAAACGTCGGTAGTATACTGCATCGCCAAGAAAACTCCTTACCTCCCTTTGAGTTTTTGGAGAGGGAATATTAATAATTACTTCTATTTTGGCAGGGTGTACTCTGATACCTTGTGAAGAGACATGATGCCCCAAGACTATACCTTCTGTTAATAAAATTTTACATTTTTCATGGCTAAGGGCGAGGTTTGTTTCTTGACATTGGATCAGGACCTTTTCAATATTATCAAGAGCCTCATGAAAGGTATTACCATAAGCTGTAAAATCATCCATGTACACTTCTACACAATCATGTATAAGATCAGAAAAAATTCCTAAGACTGCACGCTAAAAAGTGGCAGGTGAATTACATAGGCCGAATGGAAAAATTCTATAGGAATATTTCTCCCAAGGGAAAGTAAAATTATTCTTATCCTAATCCTCAAGTGCTATCAATATTTGATTGTATCCACTATACCCATAGAGAAAATAAAAGTATTGTTTGTTGGACAAGCTATCTAGCACATGGTGGATAAAGGGAAAGGGAAAATAATATTTTAAGTGTACCCTTATTCAGTTCTCGAAAGTCGACACAAATACACCATTTCCCTATAACTTTGTTCAAAACTACCACTAGAGGAGACACCCATTTATTGTCTGAAATTGGGTAGTTGAAACCAACATTGAGAATTTTTTGTAATTCCTCTTTAACTATATCTTTCAAAGCAGGATTCATCCTCCTCTGAGGCTATATTATATGGTATATACTCGCATCCATGTAAATATGGTGAATACAAGTTTCAAGGTATATACCCTTCATATCAATGTACTCCCATGCAAATGCTGCAGCCTAAATTCTAAGAACTTTGAGCAAGTGCTCTCGTTGGTTTTCACTTAACCCTGCATTTATGTGTAGAAATTTTCCAAGGCCAACCTCACAAGGTATGGAATAATACCTTGTATGCTCCTCAATTGCAAAAACACATGGTGTATCAACAAATGTTGAGAAGGCCAAATTTTCCTAAAACTCATCTCCAAAAATTTGATCGAATTGAGCAAAAGACTAAGGCAAATCTATACAAGTTGTTGAAGAAACAAATTGGTTTAACACATTCTCAGTAGTCTAGTACTGAAGTTGCTAAGAAACGTCACTAGGAAGGGAAAGCTATTCAAAATCCTCATCCCCAAAATAACAATCTAACCACCACTATTTTTCAGTTACTGGTTGCGCTCGGGGGTATAAAACAATTCTTTGAGTAGGCAGCCCATTAGAAATGGTCATCTCCCCATCCCTACATCCTATAAAGGCATTAGCAGTGGCTAGCCATGGTCTCCCTAGGATAATAGGATGTCCTTTATAAGGATACTTTGATTCTAAAACCATAAATTCAACAAGGTATTCCCATGAAGCCACTGATACAATAATGTCATCCAACACTCCAACAGGTTTTACCATAGTACGGTCTGCTAGTTCTAGGATTGAAAGGGTAGGTCCGAAAAACTGTCCCAACTGTAAAAATTATAAATATGTGGTGGTCATAATATTAATAGAATATCCCATATCAATAAGTGTATTTTATATGGAAATATTATTTACAATAACATTTACTACTGTGCTCCCTTGATTTGTATATTTTTCAATTCTAGACTGGTCTATCATACACTCAGACATCTCTCCTCTAACATGAATTGTAGGGGGGTATTTATGTTTCTTACCTGGGACTTTAGTACATAGTTCCTTTGTTACTTTGTTTTAAATTGGTATATCCTTAGTATCATGTAATAAATGAATTTTGACCCATATATTTTTTAGTTCATTTAGAATGTCGTACTTGGGAGGAATCACCGATTTTTCTATTGCTAGTCATTCCAGAAAAGGAGGGATTCTATATTCCTAAGTTGGTTTTGGCAGAGGATGGGTATGCACTGGAATATTTGAAATATCCTCATCTTGTAAAATGGCATCATTCATGATTTCATTATGGTCTTCTTCTTCTTCATTCTCCTCACAAATGATGACTGATGACTTGGGTTTGTCATTCACAACTCTTCTAGATCATAATTGGTTCTCGTGCATAGGTAGAGTAGAAATAACATAGGAAGGAAGCGTTTTCAACTCAATGATGTTGAGAGATTGAGTTGGATTATTTTTTGGGTTAGGTATCGGTTGTGTGGGTAATAATGTAGGTCGTGGGGGATTTATATTCTGAAAATGATGAGGTTTTTGTGCAATAAAAGGAACTGGAGAAACAAACCCATGAAACAATTGTTTGATATTTGGTGAGTGTTGAGGATAAGGATGATTAGGTATAGAGACAGGTAGTGACTATGGATATGGTTGTCCCCTCCATCCCTATGGCCAATACCAATGCTGAGTAAAATGAGGAGGAAGATGAGGATACTGCAATGGCCATATCTTCTAGCTTCAAGTGTTCCATTGTTGAGGTTTTTGGTAGGGATGTGTCGAGGCCTAGGAATTCGCAGGCGGCAACAGTAAGGGATTCTCCCCAATCAGCGTTCCCAACTAGCCCGCTGACTGTTTGGTATAGGGAATCCGTCCGGTTTACGGTCCGGCTACCGTAGGTCAAAGTAACAACAAGGGTTTACCGGTTGCGGCCCGGTCCACCGGAATTTGTATTTTGACTTAATATGCAATGCACATGCCTATCTAAACCATGCAGGGTGGTAAGGATGCTGGGAACCACACAATGTGCTGCGCAGGTTCTTACCTCTCGTCTTATGCTCACAACACCTAACCACATATGCAACTATGAACTAAAATGACTAACTATCTATCCCCGGGGAGCCAAGACAACTATTTATTAGTAATGCATTAACTTCATGGAGGATAAACACAATCACAGGTAACTGCTACTTGTATTTACAGCACATGAAAAAGAAATTATTCCAAGAATCAGATAACTAACTGTTATGTGAAGCACCAACATTACTAAGAGTGAATTTTCCACAAAATAAACTGGAAATCATTTAACAAGACACAAGTCATAGAGTTAGAACGATCTCACAATTCATGGACATATGCTGAAAAACAAAATAGTTCATTTTCCTGCCATCCATTGCACACCATTTGGAAAATCCCACAGCACTTTCTCCAATAGGCAAACTACAATTCTTTATTGCAAAAATGAAATAGTTCTTCTTTACAATAGGTCATCCAGTGTGACCGAGGAAAAAAGCCCTTTCTTTGTCTCTCTTCCCTAGTTTTATACAAAAAGCAAAAAATGCTTGGGTTGCCCAAAGTGACCTTTGGGCTCCCCAACGCTTCAATTTCCCTCTACCTCTTACAAAATATTACATTATTACAAAGTTTGACCATCCTTCTCACTCGGAGGGGCCCACTTGGTCTTCCAAAAATTTCCTCCATGCTGCTGCCTCCTTGGCGAGTCCTTCAAATGAGTGGGGTTCTAGAAATTGTATGTTCAGCTCGAACTTATCTACCTGGTTCCGAATAGCTTCTATTCTGGCCTTGTTCAGGTGCACCTGTTCCTCCAATAGCTGAATACTAATGGCTGCATGTCCAATTTCATTTTTCAGGATTGGCTCATCAAGGGCTCTGATACCTTGGACCTTGGCTTCATCCTCATACTGCCTCGTCTGCAGCATCCCTGTAATTGTATCATGATCAGGGAATTCATGTAGCCTATGTTCAGCCTCCACTTGACAGCGATTATAGGTGACCAGGGCTCTCCTAAAGAACTCTGTACATGCTCCCTTCGTTTTCTTCACTGCCTTCTGAAAATCCTCTGCAGAAATAACAACAAACTCGATCAGATCGTGGTCCTGCTTCAAAGCTTGCTTATCTTTAACTGGTAGCTCAGCTGGGATTTCTTGATCATCTTCTACTCTGGTTATCCTGGAAGTCAGCACCTCTAGGATGTCTTGTGATCTGTCCATGAAATAAGACGCTGTATTTAATATTTCATCGAGCCTGCCATCAATCTGCAAGATTTGACACCTTTCTTCTTCCAAGGCCGTTTGCAGTTGCAGCATCCTAGCCTTCTGAGCCAGGATGTGATCTTTGACGGGCTGCAGATCTACCTGTTGCTCTTTGGCTACCTTCAGCTACTCCTGCAGATCCCTAACATATAAGGTATTGGATTCATAGATGTCCTTCTACTGCTCCGTCAGCTCTTCTATCTTTGTTTTCATTTGTTCCCTTTCGTCCTTTAAGTCCTGAATTTCTTGATGTGCCTTACTCAAGGCTTCTTGGGTAGTTTCTTTCGCTTGTGCTTCCTGCTGGATAACATGAATTTCGTGCTTTGTGACCTACACCTCTTTGAGTGCATGCTCGTATTTTCTTTTCAATCTGTTGCTCTCCTCTCTCTCCCTTCTCAAGGTGTCCTTTAGCTGAGCGGAGGTTTTCTTGGTTGAGTCTATTTCTTTCATCATTTGATCCACATTGTCCTCTGTAGCGTCTATTGCTGCTCTGCCAGCCCTTATGACAAACTTGGGATCTTTATCCGTTCCTACCATCACAGCTTTGTTGGTTATCATGGTACTGGCCATCCCTTCAGCTCCTACCTTTTGCTCAGTTCTTCTCATGATTCTTTTGGTTGCCCTGTTGTAATACACTGTGCTAAAATCAGGGACCTCTTCCCCTTTCTTTGGTGTAAAGGGTATTAACTAGAGCATAGGAGTGGAAGGAATGATGGTAGTGGTCCTCTGCATGATCTGCACCTCAGGGTTTTCCTCACCCTGACTTTGTTCTGCTTGTGATCCAGAAGCCTGCTGCTGTGTCATCCTTGTCTTCTCGGCCTCTTGTTGTTGAAGTTCTTCATCTATTTTCCTCTGAGCTTCCTTAGCTGCTTCCTGGGCAGCCTTCTTCTTTTCTTCTTCTCCCTTCTGGGACCATTCTGCAGCTTCTTGCTCTAGTCTCTGGGCTTCTTCCCTTATTCTTTTGGTTGTTTCTTCAGCCTTAGCCCGTTCGGCTTTCTCCTGCTCAGATCCACCTTGCGGTTTGAACCTCTTACCGAGCGCTGTCATGTTAGCGGCCCTCCTGAAAACAGATTCATCCCTGTCAATGTGATGAGTGTACTCATAAAATACTTTATGTTTCTTGCAGTGTTCGGCCATTCTCTCGTGAGTATCATTCCGTCTAAAGATCATCTCCCCGAAATGGAACCTTTCTAGTTCCTGTATAAATTCAGGAGCCTGCTTCACATTTGCAAAGCTGCAACTACCTAGCTTGAATGGCAAGGGAGGGTAGGAAGACTTCTTCTTCTGGAATAGGAAATGCCCAACTCCATCTATATACACTTGTCTGACAGCTTCCTTGTGTATGATATAATCTGTTGCATACTTGGGCAACAGATAAGGGGTCTTTGACCCACCAAACATCCTCAAATACATCCCATTTTCTGTCAAAAAATAGTCACCAAAATCCTCTATGACCTGCATGGCCTCTTCTGACATACAGTTGCATTCCTTTTTGAATATGAGAGAGTGCAGAGGCATGATGAACTGTTCACAGATCTCTCGATAGAAAGTATGGTATTGATTAGCCCCCAACATTTTATATGCTGCATATACGGGCATCCTATTCTTCTGCCAAACGCATTTAAGCCCGGGGAAAGACTGGTGGCACAGTATGCAATCCATTAGGATTGAGCTCATGTAAAATTCAGACCTTCTCCGTTCCTTTCCTTTCGAAGCTGCAGCCACACAGGAGGAGAGGTTGCTGGAGACTATGCTCGCCCAATTGAAAATGGTTCCTTCTGTTGCTATAAAAAACATTAGGGGTACCCATTCAAGCTTAAACAGTCTGCCATTTTCCCTTCCAAAGATTCTGTTTAGCATTAAAGCTATGAACCTATAAGTGGGTCTGAGAGTGGCTGTATCGTAATCTTCAGTCACTCTATGTCGGAAGATCTTTCCCGGTAAGAGCATTCTTTTCAAAGTCTCTACAAGGTCCATCCGGAGGTCGGCCAGCCATCTATCTGTAAGGAAAAGCTGAGGCTCTGGTAGATGGTAAGCTAAAGCTACATATCCAGGGCTAAATGCAGCATAGCCCTGACCATCGATGTTACAGATGAGCATTGAATTGTGGTTTGTATGTGGTAGCACCCATCTCATTAACTCAGAGCACGGGAATAGCTCTGGTCTGGTGGCGACCTTCATAATAGCTGATTTCTCTATATTAGCATATATGGGTGCCTCCTCAAGCCCCATATCCGGGACTTCCCTGTGGGAGATCATCCTGTAAACATCTCCCCATTTGTACTCAGGCTCCACCCCTGTGACACATTGGGTGTCTTCATAAATGTATTCAATTCTTGTTTCTACTTCTGCTGCCGGCACCTCCTCTACTGCTGGGGCCTTCTTTTTCTGTCTCTTAGACATTTTAAGATCTTCCTGCAATATATAGTATCATGGTATTGAGTAATTCAAATTTATGAACTTTGTGCAACAGTTTACTCTCATTTAGGTATATTAGAATTATATCAGTACATACAATCAACCTTCAGCTTTCATATTTAAAAACTCACAAATATGAAGTGTTGTGCAATGTGTTAGGAGCCTGATAAATTTTTATTTGTAGCACATCTTCACCAGGTCTTATGAATGAGTTGTTTTATGATTTATCCTACATGCATTAAATTATCAGTCATATTGAGGTTGGCAAGAAAATACGCTATTACGAGGCTTGTCATTCTTATGAAAATGATATATATAGAAGTGACATGAGCAAAATCTATGCAGATGCATCATATAACCATCATTCTACTACCTATCACACAGAGAGGAAAAAATAAAAAACTCCAGACTTAACCAGTCGACACTTCAGACCTACGGCCCATGGAACGCAAGCGACTAAACAGCGGAGCAAACGCATCATGAAGATAACCTTCTTCACCCACCTCGACGGGGAACGAGCCCATCTCTAGACTCGGCATCTTAACCAGAACCGACTCACGCTACCTCTCTTTTTAACCTACCAAGGCTTTAAGTGTTCAATAGCCAAACTAGGTCGCGCCATCCCCAACTCTCACCGAAACGACGCACCACCCCGGACTGTACACAGAGAGTCAAAAAAAAACCCCGCGGCGACTGTGGCTAATGCGAAACCTGACCTCAAGACAGACAAAGGTAACGCAACTCCTAACAATTTAACCGCCCAACGAAACCTAGTGCAGAATAGCGTAATGGCCTTCGGTGCCCCAAACCTTCATCATAACCACCAGGTGCAGGCGGCACGAGGGCCGCCTGCACCTTGCTTCCCCCCAAAGAACTGAAGCAGCAGAAAAGGAAACGCGGGCCTTTTAAACCCAAAAGGTGAAAACCCCTCTCCCTAAAACCGTCCAAAAAAAATCAACCGGGAACCCTCACCGAACGGCGCGCAACGCCAGGTGGACGACTGAAGAAACAAAACCTAACCAAGGGAGAAAAACCCCGCTGGCGTAACGGGACGACGGGTCCAAATCTGAAAACCCCCCTCCGCATGCAAGAAAACTAAAAACAAAGAAAAACGATGATAAGAGTCAAAGTCCTACCTGGCCACCGGTACCAACAGCTAGCTCTCACGTGCTCGGAAACTCAACAACTCGCTTCACCGCAACCATGCCTTTGAAAACAACACAAACCCCGTTCTTCGCCCAACATATATAAACAAATCCACATGTGCGAGAAGTCACATCAGTCAGGGTGGCTTCGAAAGTTACGTCGAGCGGCACGAGCTTCATACTACCCGCAACGGCGGACCCCTCCTACCACTCTATCACCCGCAACGGCGAAAATGGCTCAAGCAAAACCTCGGGTGTCTTCGGAAAATATATCAGAAGCCTGGAGCTTGGGGTCCCCCGCAACGGCGGACCGGTCCTATCATGATACCATCCGCAACGGCGGCGACGGGTATAGGAAATCGCCCGCTATGGGAAAGAACATCAAGAGTCGGGGGCCACCCGCAACGGCGGCATCAATAAACCCACGCGGTCCTGAAAACCCCCCGCAACGGCGAGCGCGACATGGCCAACTATGAATCGAAAAGCCTCCGCTACGGCGGCGCGATAGACGGCTAGGAGGATCTGAAGGCCACCAGCAACGGCGGGGCGGGCAAGCGAGATAGAAACCGAAAGACACCCGCAACGGTGAAAAAACAAGGAGAAAAGCGCCCGACATGGAGACTTGGCAACGGAAATTCAAAACTTTTGCAAAATGACAGAAAAGACAGGGACTCAATTTCAAAGGAAGTCTTTAAACATCCTAACTATGAAAAACCAATCAATTTCTAGCATTCAAAATTCAGGAAGAAGCCATAAATCCATAAGCAAAACTCAAGAGCATGAAACTAGGCAAGGAAAATGGATAACTCGAAGTAAAGGAGGGTCCCGAAAAATTTTTAGAATTTTTGGGAAAATGTTGCAGGCGCAACAATTGGCGACTACCTGGTGAACCCCAGATCTCTGAATTAACTTTATTTCTAAGCCTAAGACTGTATGAACAAGACTGAAATCTTCTAACTGTCTGCATCCCTAACCAGTCAACTCATGCATTAAATTATTTAGATGAAGTCGATCTACTCGGGAAAAGGGAACACCAGGAGTGTTTCAGGTCTGAATAACTCTTTGGAGGCCAAATAAGTGGAGTTCATTTTACTTGCCCTCTGGGGTTTCCAGTTTCGACACCACAGGATTTTGACAGAAAATGAACAGTATTATCCTTTTGTTCCTCATTCCCATTCCATTTTGCACTTTTGTGCTTTCTGAACTTTAGTTCTTCACTATGAGTCCTCCTGCGGGCCTTTCTTACTGAATTTTTTTTATTTTTTTTATTTTTTATTTTTTATTTTTTTTTAAATTCAGGATCCTCTATCCCATAGTGTCCTTTTGTGTGAATGACATATTTTTATTTCAATTCACGGACGGAGAGGATCTTGTGGCCATTTTTTACTTCATGCTTTGAGATTTATGCTTTTTGGAGCTTTGATCTGATATGCTTTGTTCCTTTGACTCTTAAGAGCTTTTGGCCCTTTTCTTAATTCATGGCATGGGATCATTTATATATGATAAACTGTCTCACTCCATTTCCATCCTGTGGGTCTAGTGCTGTCACCCCTTTGGGTATTTAAGATGTGAAGTGAATGGAGCCTCTAAATAGTACTTTAGACCTTTTTGACTTCTGAGTTATTTACAGGGATGAAATAAGACTTCAAAGAAATGCTTTGCTTGTTAGGAATACAGCTGCTAGAAGATTATTTGCACTTTAAAACACAGTCCTCTTGCTCAGGATTTTAGTTAATACAGACCTCTGATATTTCCATTGCATCAAAAGTTTGCCTCTTATTCAAAACAAAAGAAAACTAGCAAAACCATAAGAAAATAACAGCATGACAATAAAGAAAGCACTAAAGTACTAAAACCAAGAAAGCATCTAGCATTAAGCAAACAAGCAAATTTATTTATGTACACAAATTTCAAAAAATTCGCCCATCCCAAAAATTTTCACATTTTAAAGAACTAGGAATGAGCGGGATTCCAGACCAGAATTGTCTAACCATGGTCCAGCTGTGCAGTTATTGAAATGGAACCCATATCTATAATTCTGCAATCATTTCTTTCAGCCTGAGGGAGTTGAAGGAGCTCAGACTAAGTGTCCATCACATGGTTGTCCCTTTTTGAGGGATGATGTTCTGGCTTAAGCTCAGTAAGGTAGTTTCCCAAAACAAAATCAGCAGGTTCGTTTCCTTCCCCCAACTTAGTGACATTTTTTTTCATAAAAGGCTCTCCTAGAATCTTAATCAAGTTGGGGCTGCCCTTCTGGGGTAACCATAAATGAGACCAATCCGAAGCAAAGTACCCCTTTAGTCTTGCTGTCCAATCTCTGTTTAGAATCATCCCATATCCATCAGGAATGTCTTCTATTATGATGTCAATAAAATAGCATATCTTTTTGTTTGCAGACAGCTAAATCATCACGTTCTTCATCTCTCCTACTACCTTGACACTAGTTCTGTCAAGTTGTGTGACATCCCAGAGAGTAGGCTTTATCTGTCCATTGAGTTTCTTGCAGACTATCAGGGGCATAACATTTGTGGATGATCCAGAATCTACCAAGCAGTTATGGACTTTATGATTTAAAATTTCAAGAGTTACTAGGAAAGGTGGAGCGCTGGTCTTCATGATCTTGATGGGCTCACTCTTTTCTTTTACAGGTTGGTTAGTAGTGGGAAACTCCTCCTTTAGCTTATCAGCTGCGCTTTCTTTGTCATCTTCTACCAGCTTGGTAAGATTAATGGGTGGTTCTGCTTCCTGTTTGCCTTGAGTATCTTTAGGTGAATCGTTTTTAACCCTCATATCGGCTTGTCCCTTTATCTCCTCTTGTATATCCATTATTTCATTGTCCTCCATGGCCAGATTCTCATTCTTTGTGGTTATAAGCGTATGCTGAGATTGGAGAGCATTTTCTTCCATATTAAACAGTGAAACTCCATTCCATGAAAACATAGTATCATCTTCCTTTTTCTCTATGATTTGTTTCCTTTTTTC
>LPNX010068218.1:805843-841449 GCA_001517045.1 Pseudotsuga menziesii | reverse complement strand
GAGTGCAGAGGCATGATGAACTGTTCACAGATCTCTCGATAGAAATTATGGTATTGATTAGCCCCCAACATTTTATATGCTGCATATACGGGCATCCTATTCTTCTCCCAAACGCATTTAAGCCCGGGGAAATACTGGTGGCACAGTATGCAATCCATTAGGATTCAGCTCATGTAAAATTCAGACCTTCTCCGTTCCTTTCCTTCCGAAGCTGCAGCCACATAGGAGGAGAGGTTGCTGGAGACTATGCTCGCCCAATTGAAAATGGTTCCTTCTGTTGCTATAAAAAACATTAGGGGTACCCATTCAAGCTTAAAAGGTCTGCCATTTTCCCTTCCAAAGATTCTGTTTAGCATTAAAGCTATGAACCTGTAAGTGGGCCTGAGAGTGGCTGTATCGTAATCTTCAGTCACTCTATGTCGGAAGATCTTCCCCGGTAAGAGCATTCTTTTCAAAGTCTCTACAAGGTCCATCTGGAGGTCGGCCAGCCATCTATCTGTAAGGAAAAGCTGAGGCTCTGGTAGATGGTAAGCTAAAGCTACATATCCAGGGCTAAATGCAGCATAGCCCTGGCCATCGATGTTACAGATGAGCATTGAATTGTGGTTTGTATGTGGTAGCACCCATCTCATTAACTCAGAGCATAGGAATAGCTCTGGTCTGGTGGCGACCTTCATAATAGCTGATTTCTCTATATTAGCATATATGGGTGCCGCCTCAAGCCCCATATCCGGGACTTCCCTGCGGGAGATCATCCTGTAAACATCTCCCCATTTGTACTCAGGCTCCACCCCTGTGACACATTGGGTGTCTTCATAAATGTATTCAATTCTTGTTTCTACTTCTGCTGCCGGCACCTCCTCTACTGCTAGGGCCTTCTTTTTCTGTCTCTTAGACATTTTAAGATCTTCCTGCAATATATAGCATCATGGTATTGAGTAATTCAAATTTATGAACTTTGTGCAACAGTTTACTCTCCTTTAGGTATATTATAATTATATCAGTACATACAATCAACCTTCAGCTTTCATATTGAAAAACTCACAAATATGAAGTGCTGTGCAATGTGTTAGGAGCCTGATAAATTTTTATTTGTAGCACATCTTCACCAGGTCTTATGAATGAGTTGTTTTATGATTTATCCTACATGCATTAAATTATCAGTCATATTGAGGTTGGCAAGAAAATACGCTATTACGAGGCTTGTCATTCTTATGAAAATGATATATATAGAAGTGACATGAGCAAAATCTATGCAGATGCATCATATAACCATCATTCTACTGCCTATCACACAGAGAGGAAAAAATAAAAAACTCCAGACTTAACCAGTCGACACTTCAGACCTACGGCCCATGGAATGCAAGTGACTAAACAGCGAAGCAAACGCATCATGAAGATAACCTTCTTCACCCACCTCGACGGGGAATGACCCATCTCTAGACTCGGCATCTTAACCAGAACCGACTCACGCTACCTCTCTTTTTAACCTACCAAGGCTTTAAGTGTTCAATAGCCAAACTAGGTCGCGCCATCCCCAACACTCACCGAAACGACGCACCACCCCGGACTGTACACAGAGAGTCAAAAAAAAAACCCGTGGCGACTGTGGCTAATGCGAAGCCCGACCTCAAGACAGACAAAGGTAACGCAGCTCCTAACAATTTAACCGCCCAACGAAACCTAGCGCAGAATAGCGTAACGGCCTCCGGTGCCTCAAACCTTCATCATAACCACCAGGTGCAGGCGGCACGAGGGCCGCCTGCACCTCGCTTCCCCCCAAAGGACTGAAGCAGCAGAAAAGGAAACGCGGGCCTTTTAAACCCAAAAGGTGAAAACCCCTCTCCCTAAAACCGTCCAAAACAAATCAACCGGGAACCCTCACCGAACTGCGCGCAACGCCAGGTGGACGACTGAAGAAACAAAAGCTAACCAAGGGAGAAAAACCCCGCTGGCGTAACGGGACGACGGGTCCAAATCTTAAAACCCCCCTCCGCGTGAAAGAAAACTAAAAACAAAGAAAAACGATGATAAGAGTCAAAGTCCTACCTGGCCACTGGTACCAACAGCTAGCTCTCACGTGCTCGGAAACTCAACAGCTCGCTTCACCGCAACCACGCCTTCGAAAACAACACAAACCCCGTTCTTCGCCCAACATATATAAACAAATCCACACGTGCGATAAGTCACATCAGTCGGGGCGGCTTGGAAAGTTACGTCGGGCGGCACGAGCTTCATACTACCCGCAATGGCGGACCCCTCCTACCACTCTATCACCCGCAACGGCGAAAATGGCTCAAGCAAAACCTCGAGCGTCTTCGAAAAATATATCAGAAGCCTGGATCTTGGGGTCCCCCGCAACGGTGAACCGCTCCTATCATGATACCATCCGCAACGGCGGCGACGGGTATAGGAAATCGCCCGCTACGGGAAAGAACATCAAGAGTCGGGGGCCACCCGCAACGGCGGCATCGATAAACCCATGCGGTCCTGAAAACCGCCCGCAATGGCGGGCGCGACATGGCCAACTATGAATCGAAAAGCCTCCGCTACGGCGGCGCGATAGACGGCTAGGAGGATCTGAAGGCCACCCGCAACGGCGGGGCGGGCAAGCGAGATAGAAACCGAAAGACACCCGCAACGGTGAAAAAACAAGGAGAAAAGCGCCCGACATGGAGACTTGGCAACGGAAATTCAAAACTTTTGCAAAATGACAGAAAAGACAGGGACTCAATTTCAAAGGAAGTCTTTAAACATCCTAACTATGAAAAACCAGTCAATTTCTAGCATTCAAAATTCGGGAAGAAGCCATAAATCCATAAGCAAAACTCAAGAGCATGAAACTAGGCAAGGAAAATGGATAACTCGAAGTAAAGGAGGGTCCCAAAATTTTTTTAGAATTTTTGGGAAAATGTTGCAGGCGCAACAGGATGATAGTAGGGAAGGGGCTGTGGTGACAAATCATGATTTGTTGTTTGGTATCTAGGCTTCTAAGAAGGACTCCTAGATGTTTCACTAGCAACCCCACTCTTATATATGTCCTGTAACCCATGCAACGATGGGCAGTTCTCTGTTGTATGATCATCCATGCAAATGCGACATACGAAGATATTTTTCAATGGGATTTCCCATTGGGGATGCTTAGTACTACTTCTTGAACATAAAATTCTCATTGCTGCATGATCTTCCTCTTTCCCCTTTTTGGCTTGTAAAGCATCTGTTTGAGAAGCCATTGCTCCTAAAATATTAGTTTTGAAGTTTTCCAATAGGTTTCCTAATCCTACACTTGTGACTCCTACAGAACTAGAGGTGTTCCCTTTTAGATTTATAATTTAGGGATCTCAAAGATTTCTCTCGACTTTCCCCCTACTTCTAGAGTAATTTCTACACATCTCATCGATTTGTGCAAAGGGTTTGTGAGAGATATCACCAGATGCCCTGAGATTAAGGTTTTCTACCAGGTCTTCTGAAATCCCTTTAAGGAAGAGTGTCCGTATTGCATATTCTCGAAGGTCATTATATTTAGAATTGTGTAATGTATAAATAACGAGATAATATTCTAAGCTCTCATCTTTGAGTTGATGTATCTTGAAAATATTATTTCGAGAGTCTCTAGGTTTGTAATACTTTTGATATTTCTGCAAGAATATCGTTTTCATATGTTCCCAAGTTCTGATACTATACTCTCCTAATCCCATGAACCATCTTAAATCAAAATCTTTTAGTGTAGAAGGGAAACATTTCAGTTTGTGAGCATCTTGTAGATAGTTAAAGCTTCTACAAATAATGTCAAACTCGAACAAAAAAGTGTCCAAGTCTTCATTACTTTTCCCATAGAAAGTAGGTAATGAGGAAGGAGGGATGTTCTTCATATTTACATCATGTGTAGTGTCTAGGATAGGAAACCCAAAGGTAGCCTCAGTTCAATTTTCTCCTTTTTCTCCATCATTTATAACATCGTCATGATCTTCATCTTCTCCTTGTCTCTCCATGTAGATTCTATTTTTAAATAGAGTGTACCTAGGAGGTTCCTTCTGAGGTGATAATGAGGTGTCCCAATGTTCTTCTTCAAGGGAGATCTTCCTCTAATAAGAGAAGTTGTCATTCGTGTATTTATTATGTTCTATAGGGAAGGTAGGTCCTACTATGGATGTCTCAATCTATGAAACAACTGTATTTATTGAGCTTCCAAAGAGAGCTTTTACCTAAGCATGATCAATGAAATTGGCAAAGTTTAGATCCCCTACTAGTGAAAAAGTTGTAGGTTGAAGGGTTTGCACTGGTTGGCCCTCAAGAACTTCTTTAGTAATAGCGTCTTTAGAACTTCCTTCCAGTGTTTCTCTACCTTCTATGGCTCCTCCTTTAGGTTTCCAAGAAGAAATACTTCCTACATGTTTCTTCTGATACCTTTCAATCGAGTTAGTGGTTGGGGTATTACGCCCCCTGTAAAGGTTAGTAGGAATTTTAACAAAGTTTTGAGAACTAGTTCTAACGTATCTACCTTTCCTATCCCTAGCTCTATTAATGAAAAGATAAAATAAATGAAAACATACAATACTGTTATTACTGGTGGATTTGGGGGCACATGTTATAAAATATGTGCATGTTCTTACCTCTCTTCTTACCACTCCCCCACCACCAGTCGATTACTAAAATTCATAAGGAATTCTATTTGACCTTACATAAAAACTCCCCGACAATGACGACAAAATGGTGGGTGTTATATTGTCTTAATGAATCACCAAATATTTAATTATTGATCAGGGCTTGTAAACTTGGAGTTGACACAAAATATATGCTAAGGTATAAGAGTACCTAGGGTGTCGTAGAAATATTCTAACAAAGGAAAAATCGAAATGTCTTTCAAAATGAAAAACCGAGTCAAACTTCAGAAATCCAACTACTAAGTTAATTATATTTTTAATAGATAAGAGCAGTATTAATCTATACTACTCTACTCTATAAATAATAACATAAAAGATATATGTAATACTAATATAAGAAACAAGACTTTATCTAGGAGTGAGAAAGGCTATAAACAAATTTAGAACTTCGACTATATGGAGACAAGAGATTATATTATCTAAGGAAAAATTATAGCTACTTAATATATTTAAGAAATTCAATAATTTAACTATAAATTCATTTAACCAATACACAATAATTAAGCTAAATTATCTAGTTCCATTCTCCTTGAGGATTCTGAGGATATGCGTTCAATGTGACAGGAACTGGAGAAGGTGTATTAAAATGACTTTCAAAGGAAATCAGAAAACTAAATGGAATTAAGTCTAATTTAACTTCTACAAAGAGGTGTAAACTAAAGAGTTTCTAGTTACAAGTGATTGTAAACAATGTGATTTATTCTCTATCCATAAGAAAATGGCTCTAGTTGAAATGAGATATTATGAACAACTAATCTATTAATTAATACTATTCTATTGATTACTTTGAATTCGGAGCTATACTATTCTAGAGAGGTAAAGAATGGAATAAATTTAAGGAAATGAATATAATCTAGAAGCAAGTAGAAAACTTAATAAAAAAAAATTTATTTCTGACTCAAATCCTATCCTATGAACATTTTCAATAATTACAGAATAAGGAGGACAGATCCTATGCTAGAAATGATGATCAAATCAGAAAGAACTAATTTACTTTTAGAGAATAAAATTAACAAGTTTAATTCTAAAAACAATCTAAATTAGAATAAAGTAAATCAAACTAGAAATGCAATTGATAAGTTATAAAGCAGTATTCAATTAAGAGATCAGAGACAAAAGGAACACAAACTAAAGAAAAAAGAAATGAAATATAAGAATCACTATGGAGCTTAAGGGATACTTTATGTGGCTTTAAATAAGGTTTTAATTATATATATGACAACTGGTTGACTACATAAAATAACACAATTCGAAAACTAGGAAAACTGAACTTTAAACAAGTATAAAACAAAATAGGAAATATTAAATTCTGAACGATAGTCCAGATGACAGTATAGAATGACAGTTTGAATCACAATCCAAATGGTGAAAAACAACATAAATTATGAAATAAACAACCTAAATGATCCTAATACCAATTGGATTATGCATATGAGGCTATAGTGCAGAGAAAGAGAGTAATTAAACTATTCTGCAATTGAGATAACATAAGAGCACTCATGCTAATATACCTCTAAGAAGGGAATTCATTTCCTATTGTATAATAAAACAAATTAAAAGATAAATGCAATTAACCTACAGCTACAAAAGAATCAACAAAAATGAACCTAACTATGAGCTAAACCTGAAACATTAAACTAATTAAACACTAGCTATTGAAAATATGAAATTAGAGAACAAACTGAAAGAAAGACTGTAAATAACTATGCGCGACCAGTCACTTTCAATTTTGGAAATATGAACTATGTTAACACCACTCACATAAAAAATTAACAACAGAAAACACATGTTATGGGTGACCAAGTAACATCAACTTATAGGAAATCAAATTACATACAAAAACTGGAAATGATAACTACTTATCTGCAAAAAGGAAATAACAGAAATACACAAATGGAGACCTTTGGTTGTTGAGGGTCCCTTCTTAGCAATCAAGGGTGGTGCTTAGATCAATCAATCAATCATGAAACAGAAACATATATTCACAG
Source organism: Pseudotsuga menziesii (assembly GCA_001517045.1). NCBI lineage: Eukaryota > Viridiplantae > Streptophyta > Pinopsida > Pinales > Pinaceae > Pseudotsuga > Pseudotsuga menziesii. Next base: position 834,797 of record LPNX010068218.1, on the reverse strand, counting down.
CTGAAAATAACATTTATATTAAACTGAAACAAAGTTTACAAAGTTTTTATCCAACACCAACCACAAGCCTACTTCCACGTGAGACATCACTTATATAGATTTTACAATGGAGTGAGAAGGTAGACCCTTTTAGTGGTCGACTGCTCTAAAAATAGACACCCTTAACTGTGAAACAAATGACTATGTAATGATTTATGACAGCGCATGACCATCTTCCTAATCCCTTGCGTGTCGGTTCTCTTCGCGTGAGCTACTCATCTATGGATCTTCATTGATGTGGGAAGAGAGCATGGTGTTGGGCTCAGAGGGTGGGATCCTCAGTCTTCTAGAGAAATGGCTCTCGCACCAGTAGGACGTGTGGCCAACAGAACCATGAAATCGTTCTATGCTTTTAACTCTCTGGAATATTCCAACCAACAGAGCTGCGGGTTGATCGGAGGGTTGTATAATGAGCTGGATGCAAGTGTGCATGTTTGGCATGAATGCGTGTCCAAGTGGAGGTTCTTTTAAAACCACAGCCTGTAAAAAAATTCTATATAACATGCATGTTTACAAATGTCACATGATTGTCAATAAAACCATGAAATAATGAAATTTAACCAAGAATTGTATAATATTGAATTACATTCATACCTATGTTTGGTTGACGGTCTGAATGGTAAGAAATATACCAAAAAGTGACAAAAGGTGATGTCAACAGAGAAAATAATCAATCGAAAATGATGACAAAATTGGGATCAACAGTAGATATTTAGTTAAGTCTAGTTATGCTCTGATTCCCATCAGTTAGATCACTCTCAGTCATCCTAGTTCCAGTTTCCATGATTCAGGGAATGTAGGGTGCATTTCCTCACCTACCCTTATCATTTAACTGGTTGTGAACTATTTTAATGATTCGGAGTTGCATTAATGATATGTAGTGATGATTTTCCCACATTGAGTTAGTTGTGGAGTCATTCCAGGTTGGTAGATTTAAATCCTATATTGGGTATTAAAACTCTTCTATATTTATTACCATTGTATTACTTAATTATACATTGATTAATAGATTATGATTAATTATTCCAATTATTGGTATGATGAGTTTTTTTATCTTCCATGAAATATTTATTTGAGTTTATCAATTGCTTCTCTCTCTTCTACAATTCTCCATTTTGAATCCTGTAGACTGATGATCCTATGCTTCATTGAATTTTATATGGTATCAGAGTGGGTAGTCATGTCTAATTTGAACCTCGGAAACTTCCATGGATGCACTAGGAGCAATTGGGTTCCACATAAATCCTACAATGATTCTCCTGCTCCCTCTAGATTATGTCCATAGAATTCCATCCAAGTGTGATACACCCAAAGAAAGTGCACATTTCAAAGTGGAGAGTGTTTGAACTGATTTGATTCAAATTGCGGTGTTTTTGCAGGTTATTTGAAATATTTCTTGAAGAATTTATTGTTCTTGAATTTTTGAAATAGAGAATTTAGCAACTATGACTCTTAGAATCATCACACCTTTCAATTACATTGATTAGAGGGATGATATGAAGATGGTCTTGCGCAACAAGGGTCTGTATAGAGTCACCATGCGAAGAGAAGTTGAACCACTACGATATCTTAAATACAAGTATATGAATAAGCTTGATGAAGCTTTTGGATTCATGTGGTTCCACATATCAAGAGAGATACTCTTTCACCTTTAGGGATTGACAACACCAAAAGAAGTTCGGGACAAGCTCAAATCCTTGTTTGTAAAATAGGATGAGCTGAGGGGCCGTATCCTTGAGAATGAGCTGATAGCACTATATCCTAACCACTTCAAAACTATACAACAATTTTTCTCAAAATTCAAATCAATTGTCATGTAATGAAAGAAGTTCATGAATGATAAGAAGGAAGAGAAATTGGTGCTCTCAATTATGAGCAAACTTGGCCCAGAATTCTCAGTGTGTGTATCTACCTTTCACTCTAGGATACTGAATAATCTTAATTGGTCAATTATATGGACCCTTGATGCATTCACAAAGTCTCTAATACAAGAACAAGACAAGCTGATATAGATGGGAGCTCTCAGAGACTCTCCAGATCAAACACTCTTAGCTAATGACACAAGGAATGTGCAATCAAGGAGGTAGAAGAAAGTAAAAGAAAACATGAACATTGAATTTGAACCTAAGGAAGAGTTTGATCCATCTAATGAAGCCTCATGCTTTAGGAAGGACAAACATCAAAGGTCTGACAAGGGAAAGTGCTCCTACTATAAGAAAGGAAACCATATAGAGAAATATTATAGGAAGAAGACAATAGATTAGATGAAAAAACTCCTTGAGAAACATAATATTTCCCTCCCTGAAAGTGAAAGGAAGGATGAATCTAGAGACATGAATGAATATCATGATGATATATGCCATGCACTAAAGGCTATTTGTTCAAAATTGCATGCCTTCCTCATTGATTCAGGAGCCTCTAATCATATCGTTGCATCTAGCGAATCATTTTCTTCATTACAACTTATTGATGGTCCAAGTATTCACATGGGTGATGAAAATAAAATTTGAGCTGAAGGAAAGGGCTCAATAAAGTTAAAGTATGGAGTGTTAAAAAATGTACTCTATGTTCCCTCCTTATTCGTAAATTTGTTATTTGTATACAAGATGACACATACTAGCCCACCAAAGTGAGTTGTATTTGGTCCTGACTCAATAGAGATCTCGAATATCTCAACTGGGAATCTTATAGCGAAAGGTGCTGCAAACCATAACTCCAAGGTATATGAATTCTCAAACTTTTTCCATACTCAAATATAATGCAATCTCAACTAATATTTGAAGGGGAAGGTAAAACCATTCTACCTAAAAAAAATTCATATGATAATGTTTCCATTAATGTTTCATATTCATAATCCAAAGTAGAGGACAAAGTTGAATCAATGTATGAAATTTAAGATGAAGTTCATAGTGATCCATATCCAAATCCAATCGCTACTCCCATTCCTAGGTGTAAGTGGGCTCAAAAGGTTATTGAGGTAGTTGGGAACATGACTGGAGAGCCACCTGACATGTGGAGAACAAGATCCTAGTTTTAGAAAGAAATCCTTGCGCTATGTCAAGAAAATAATTTCTTTGAGAGAGGTGCAACAAGCTCCTAGAGATATGTTACATGATGGTAAGGTATGATCGACAATTCTGGTCATTGAAGAACAAATTAGATCATGTCACTCTTCCTCTAGAAAGAAGAGACAAAGGAAACATGTGTTATCCAATATACCATCGTATTGAAATAATAAAGAAAAGTTTACATGCACAACCCCAGGAAACTAGTTCACATAAGAACCATCACTTTGCATTACTTCTCCATTGAGATGTAGATTCCAAAAACAATCTCACAAGTTTTTACTCAAGAATAAATTTTTTCTCTTAGTATGAAATCTTGTTCCTAATTTTCTTGCTTACTTTGGGGGTGGGGGGGGGGGGGGGGTGGTCCCATGAGGTTTTACCCATTACCTCTGGTTTATTAAGAATTTATTATTTTTTCATTTATTTTGTATGGTTGACCTTTGGTCTTAGTTTCCAGTGCCTAGGTTGTCCAAAGTTAGGATTAAGGGGGGGGTTTGGGATTCCTATTAATCCTTCCTTTAACCACATAGTCTATCCATTTTTCCTCTATTATGAGGTGTTCATCACTCCACTAGTGCATGGGGGACACACCTAGGGGACATATTCCACTTACTGAACCTGTTTGCATGAGTTTAGGTGCCCCACTGACCAATCCCTATAATTTAGGAACCCACTCTAAGTGCCACCAGCTATCTCCAGTAGTTTACTGTAGTAGGTATTCAATTAAGTCAATTTATGCTCTGATTCCCATCAGTTAGATCACTCTTCATCATCCTAGTGCCAGTTTCCATGACTTAGGGGAAGTAGGGCACATTTTCTCACCTAAGTCATTTAATTGGTTGTGAACTATTTTAGTGACATGGAGTTGCATTAGTGATCTCTAGTGGTGATTTTCCCACACAGAGTTAGCTTTGGAGTTAGTACAAGTTGGTAGATTTGAATCCTATCTTAGATATTCAAATTATCCTATATGTATTACCATTTTATTACTTAATTATACATTGATTAATGTATTATCATTACTTATTCCAATTATTGGTCTCATGACTGTTTCTTTTATCTTCCATGATTTATTGATATGAGTTTATCAATTGCTCTCTCTTCTAAAATTATCCATTTTGAATCCTGCAAGTTGATGATCCTATGCTTCATTGAATTTTACATGCACTTGTAACCATCATCTCACCCACCACCGCATGCCATTTCTGCTCCTTCATCCCATCCTCATTAATGGCAGTATTCCCATCGCATAACACCCCATCTAGGAATTAAATAAAGGTATTCTCACCTAATCAATGGTTTGAGGATTAAATCTAGGAATTTTCACCTTGATGCACACAACTATAAGGTAAAATTGTCATGAACCTAACTCTACATAATAAGATATGCACACTTGATTAAAAAAATGGTTAAATAGTAGGATACAAGATTGAATTAGGGATTTGGATCCTTGAGGAAGAGTATCCTCACCTAAGGATTTCAATTTGATCCACCCATGTCTAAAGGAAATTGACCATGAACAATATTTTCATAGTGAGAGGGCCCTCTCGATGAATGTTTTCTCCTAAGAGTTGTATATTTTTAATGGAAATATTGAGGGATAAGATCCAAAAGGTTGGAATTTTGAGAGAGGAGGATACTAAGCTTTTATGATGAGTGGGATATGGTGGCCTCTCTATTTAATTCTTTTATGATGAGTGGGATATGGTGGCCTCTCCATTTAATGATTTTATGAATTATGCATCTTAATTTAAACCATACTCCCACTAAATCAAATGTTTCCTCCCCCCTTAGAAAATGATGGTCCCCATAATTTCACCCATGTTAAAAAGGGCCCATTTTGTTCATTGAACCTTGCCAATTGCCAATGAAGATAAGCGTTTTGTGTGCTAAGCTCGTAACCATGGGTTTTGTGTGGTTGAACGATAACCTTGTTGTAAATGACATGCTTGCAACAATAGGATTTAATAAAATCCTAAAAATTGAAATTTCATAGGGAAATATCATGATTTTGGAGGAAATTGATGCCTTACCACAAACCCATTCATAACTAATGTTGCAGGTGATGAAATTGAATTATGCCAAACACCCATTTGATATATTTAAAATACATTTACACATATATAACAAATTTTTCTATTCTTTCTTATGGAAAACATAAAAACCTTGTTGAAGTTTAAGGGACATGTCGTGCACTATTTTCTATTGAAATATTGTAACTTCGAAGAATATTCTATATGTATCTTTTCTGGTCCCCTATGGTCCTACCAGGAGAACCACTTGTATTACATTGTACCCCGATTCTCCTAATCGTAAGATCTAATAAGATTCATGAGGTAGTCCCCTCTAATTGTAAAGTTGGGTCATCAGAACCCCAGTGTGGTTACTTGAGCCTACATGTGTAACACAAGCCTACATGATTTAACTTGAGCCTACATGTAAAATGAGTTAACTCAAGTGAACGGATGAATATAAATAGAGGTGTAGTGCTCCTCATTTGAGACACACACTCTCACTTGTGTAGCGCATTAGTGGAGAAGGAGGAGGATCAGGCTTTGATCTCCTTACTGGTTTTATCTTTTATCTTTTTGGGGCATCTATATTGAGGAATATTTTGCTGGGTTGTTCCCTTTAGGGTTTTCCCAGGATAAATATTTGTGTTCCTTTTTTATGGTTGTGCTTGTCTATCTTTCAGTGATCCTGTTTATATGCTTTTGTCATGAAAATGAAATGAAATACTGATGTCTTAGCTAAGCATATGAAAATTTAACATGGTATCAGAGCTAACCTAAATAAAAGACATTGTGTAGCTACAGAATCTAGGGCTTGTTAATTTTTGGGTCTCTCTCCACAATCCATCAGCAAAAGTATGCTCGGATGACTCTCCATTGAAGGGCACATCTTTCTGTCGAAGCGGAATTCGATTCCGAGCATTTTCAGTTTTCGATGTGGAACTTAGGGCTTTATATAGAAGAAGAATTTTTTGAGTGAGACCAGCATAGGATTTTTCTCCTCATAAAAACTGAATTTTAGATACCTGGATCAAGAAATTTGGTTGGGTGAAACTCTGGAAAAGTCAAACCCTAGTTTGACCCCGAGCTAGAAAAACCCTAAATACTAAAACTGCTACGTTTTGGTACATTCGCTATATTCAAATATTGGTGAAGGATAAAGAGATAAAACTTGCAGGGGCTGAATATAAAATCCTTATGAACATTGTATCCAAAATTCATCCTCTGGTTCATTGTATTCCAGGAGATATGTTCTCTCCAAGTTGGGGTTCTAGCCTCTTCCAGAATTCATTCCTAAACAGGACACCTGGGGAGAATTGCAATATATTGGGATACAAAGGTCCAAATGGAATTCCATAAGATGTTCCAAAAAGGGAATGAACTTTAATTTTGGTGGTCTGAATATCAGACTCAGAAGATGAACTAGCGACACGTGGTATTCCGTACAACTTCACTGTTCGGAAGAGTCCTGTAATAGGTCACCTTGGCAAAAGGATCATAAATCCCAAATGGTGAAATCAATTCTGATGAAACATATGGTTTTGGATCAGGAACATGTGAGGTTACCTCAGTACACAATTTAAGACACATATGATCTGAAAGTTTAGATATATCACAGAAACAGTAAAAGGCATTTCTGCTAAAGAAATTGGAAAATTAGGGCTTCCTGTTCTGGGAGCTTCCCTCCACTGTTTTCAGAAATGGAGTACATTGGAAAGCTCCATTTGAAGAGATCTATATTTATAGACAATTATATCTAAAAGACTCCAAGTTTTGAAATTAGGGTTTTTGTGACAAACCCTAGATCAGCCAGCTCCAGAACCAGGACGAACACCTCAAATCAGTAAGATCTAATCCTTTGCTATGTTCATTTGAGGTTCTCATTTCAAAGTGATCTATCACATCAGCTTCATGATAATCTTGGTGAATTTGACAACTTCCAAGCCTAGAAGTATATGATCTCTTTGAAGAAAATGGAATGGACACCTACATGAGCATAGAGGTTCCAGTTTTAGAGGGAGATGAGGCTAGAAGCCTTTCTCAAGAAGAACTTGGTCAAAGCCTAGAAGATCATTGATGATTTAGCTACGAATCAACTTGTACTACAAGTGTCTTTCCTAAATACATCGATGAGGTTTTATTCCTTGACCAATCTATTTGAAGGGAAGAACATAGATCAGAATATGACCTTAAGAAACCAGCTGAAGAATGTGAAGATCCAGAATGCAGAGACCATGCAGTCATAAGGATCTCTCAAATCAAAGAACAAATTCAAGTGGGGAAAGAAGAAGTGAAGAATGCAAAAGTTGTGATGGCCACCTTGAATGGCCTCCCAGGATCATGGAATTCATTCATTTAAGAAATGTGTTCTAGAAGGAAGTGATTACTTTCAGCAGACTTTGGGAAGAAGAAGAAGCTCGTCTCTGAAGATCAAGCTCTCATCTTCCAAAGAAGATTCCTCAATCAATGAGGAAAATGAAGATCTCAACTCTTGAAGAAATTCTTATCCACCTCATCATTTGGATAAGAAACGATGCTATCATGAATGAAGAAGACGATGAAGCTGAAGACTCAAGAAGGAGTATACCCATGAAACAAATAAAGATAAGTATTCAATTGCCATTTCATGACATTGTTTTGTTATACATTTGATTATATTCAGTTGATGTGTTATGCATGATAGATTGTTTGCATTAATGATTGTATACTACTAATATGCATGTGATGGGTAAGTATCTCATGGTGCTATACAACTCTCCATTGCTACTTATCAAACCTCTTTGCTGACATATTGGATTAGTGCCCAATCTCAATAATGTCATGGGGGAGATGGAAGGCATCTAGAAAGTTTATGTGAGATATGGATGAATGTTGTATTGACTAAACAGTTGCATGATGCATAAAAATTTGTCGTTATGTATATGTTTTATGAAATAGTTCTAACCAAGAAACTGGTGCATTTGAATTGTAGGAAAGGTCATGAACAACCTCCTACAAGAAAATAAGGATGAGACTTGTTCCGAAGAACAAGGGATGACAATTCAAGATTCACTCCAATAAACATGAATCTGAAGCTCCCAGGGTCAGAGACACCATGACGGAAAAAAGAGCTTTAGATAGTGGTAGATCGACCTTGAAGGATGAATACCACCATGGGTACAAGAGATAACTCAAGGTGAAGAAAAGAATGCTATGAAAGAAGCTATGATAAAAGAATAACAGTTTATCATGGGGAATGATGTATACGATATGATGGAACAAGTGTACAAAGCAAGGTTCATGATTCTCCCCAAAAAGAATAGATTATGACATGACATACTCTATTGACAAGTATATATCAAGCATAGAACCACCTGTACAGAATGAAGAGGGAAGATGATACTCCACTTCAGGGGGAGTGACTACAGACAATTATATATGAGTTCGACATGGTACGACATGATGGATAACTTTGTGATGGATCAAGAATTTACCAAGAGTAAAGTGGGTTCCAACCTTCAAGGTTGAATGCAAAAGACTAGGATATGTTGATGACCTAAGAAGACAAACTCATAGAAGATGTTGTGATACTAGAATGATGTTTGGGATATAGTACTCAAACCAGAAATCAAGAATGTGGTATCTTCCAAATGGATTTGAAAGATAAGATATGTTGCTAATAGAAGTAAGGTAAGAGTTGTGGCTAGAGGTTTCTATCATAAAGAGGGAATTAATTTTGAAGAGACACTTACTCTAGGAAGCAAGGTACACTTCCTTCAAAACTATCATAGTAGTAAAGACAAGCCTTCCTTACTGATATGATTGAGGAAGAGTTCTACATTGAATAGTCACAAGGATTTGAAGTTGAAGACAAAAGGAATCAAGTATGCAAGTTGAAGAAGGCCCTCTATGGCCGGAAGCAAGCTCCCAGAGCTTGGTTTGGAAGAATAGATAGTTTCCTGATGAGCATGGGTTTTGCCAAGAGTAAAGTCGATCCTATCATTTCCTACAAGGTTGTAGAATATGTACCTGTCATTCTAATACTATATGTGGATGACTTATTGTTGACAGGGAATGAGAAACAGATCATGGAAAGCAAGAAGAAACTAGCAGAAGAATTTGAGATGAAAGACCTTGAGTTAATGCATTATTTCCTAGGTCTGGAAGTATGGAAAAGTTCAGAAGGAATCTTTCTCAACCAGGGGAAGTATGTGGTAGAGATATTGAAGAGATTCAATATGTTGAAATGCAAAGTCATGGCCACACCCATGGACTCCAACCTGAAGCTATTAGCTGATGACTCATTAGAGTTAGTGGATGTGACTCACTACAGACAGATCATTGGGTCATTGATGTACTTAAAAAATACCAGACCAAACATTTGTTTTGCTGTGAACACCTTAAGTCAATATATTGTTCAACCAAGACGGTTTCACCTAGTAGCTACAAAACATGTGATGAGATATCTGAAAGGGACTATAGACTTTGGTCTATACTAGGATTGTAGCCATGAGTATAGATTGTATGGCTACACAGATGCATATTGGGCTGGAAGTATCTCAGACAGGAAAAGCACATCAGGTATATGCTTTTGTTTGAGGTCTGCTATGAGTTCATGGTTTAGCAGGAAACAGTCCAGTGTTTCTCTTAGCACGGTTGAAGCAGAATACATAGCAGATTGCTCTATTAAGTTGTGAATCCATATGGCTTCAGAAGATGATATCAAGTATCTTTGACCTGAAGATGGACACACCAATGATTCTATGTGATAACCACAGTTGTGATGACAAAGAACCCTGTGTTCCACGTAACACGTAGAAATTTGGTATTTCTACATACAAGATAAAGATAATGATACTGTAGATGCAAAAGATGGTGATTTAGTATTTCTATATTGAAGATATAGATGATGATAATTGCAGTATTCCCATATTGAAGATATAGATGATATTTCAGTATTTACATACTGTAGATATGGATGATGGTGATTCCGTATTTCTATACTAAATATAGAGATGATGATGATTGTAGTATTTCTATACTGAAGATATAGATGATGATGCTTTTAGTATTCACATACTGGAGACATAGATGGTTATAGATCAGTATTCATATATTGAAGATGTAGATGATGATGATGATGTACTGACGAAGGATCTTCCTTGAGTAGAGTTTGAACACTTTCGAGACAAGCTTGGTGTTGTTCAGAAAGACCTTCCTCGAAAGGGGAAGTAGTGATGTTCCAATGGGATTGTATCATCCCTGGGAATTTTCCCTAAAGTGATTCGGAGACCTCGGTCCTCGAGAATGAAGAGGGATTGTATCATCCCAAGACATCTGTCCACAATAAATCCAGTGACCTCGATCATCGAGAACGTGGTGGGATTGTATCATCCCTAGGCACTTTCCCTAAAGTGATCCGGAGACCTCGGTATTTGAGAATGAAGAGGGATTGTATCATCCCGGGACATCTTTCCATAATAGATCTGGTGACCTCGGTCCTCGATAATGTGGTAGGATTGCATCATCCTTGGACGTAAGTCCTAAAGCGATAGGTATTGATTATCCCGTAATTGTATCCGGTGACTTTGGTCATCGAGAATGTGGTAGGATTGCATCATCCTTGGACTCAAGTCCTAAAGTGATACGGAGTGATTATCTCATAATTGTATCTGGTGACTTCGGTCATCGAGAATGTGGTAGGATTGCATCATCCTTGGACTCAAGTCCTAAAGTGATAGGGAGTGATTATCTCGTAATTGTATACGGTGACTTCGGTCATCGAGAATGTGGTAGGATTGCATCATCCTTGGACATAGTCCTAAAGTGATAGGGACTGATTCTCTCGTAATCAATCTGGTAACTTTGATTGTCGAGAATGTGGTGGGATTGTATCATCCCTGGACTTTAAGTCCAAAAATGATCCAAAGACTTTCTGTCTTTGAGTTGTGGATTGCAGGTTGTTGCTGATGAGGATGATGCCGTACTGATCGAAAGATCAGAGTATGATGATGATGACATACTGATCAAAAGATCAGAGTATGATGACGTACTGATTGAAAGATCAGAGTATGATGATGACGTACTGATCGAAAGATCAGAGTATGAGGATGATGACATACTGATCGAAAGATAAAAGTATGATGATGATGACGTACTGATCTAAAGATCAGAGTATGATGATGACGCACTATGATTATGATGATGATGATGTTTCTGATCGAAATATCAGATTGTGATGATGATTATGATAAAAAAATCAGAATATGATGATGATGATGTTGCTGCTGATCGAAAGGGAAAAGTGTTGATGATGATATTGCTAATCAAGAAATCAAAGTACTGATGATGTTACTACTGATCAAAAGGTCAAGGTGCTAAAGATGTTGCTACTGATCGAAAAGTCAAAATGCTAAAGATGTTGTTGATCAAAAGGACAAAATGCTGAAGATGTTGTTGCTGATCGAAAAGTAAAAGTGCTGAAGATGTTGTTGATTGAAAGGTCAAAATGCTGAAGATGTTGTTGCTGATCAAACAGTCAAAGTGCTGAAGATGTTGCTGATCGAAAGGTCCAAGTGCTGAAGATGTCGTTGCTAATTGAAAGATCAAACTGCTGAAGATGTTGATGATCGAACACTGAAGATGTTGCTGATAATGAAGACTAAGGATTGAAGATGAAGACTACATGATGTTGAAAAGCTTCCAATGATTTATAGATGTGTTACCCTGCTGATGTTGATGATTTCCCCTATCTCTACTCTTGTTGGTGTTGATGTTGTTGTAGAATACCATTCTCGTTAAGGGGGAGTGTTGAAATATTGTAACTTCAAAGAATATTCTATATGTATCTTTTGTGGTCCTCGATGGTCCTACTAGGAGAACCACTTGTATTACATTGTACCCCGATGCTCATAATCGGAAGAACTAATAAGAGTCATGAGGTAGTCCCCTCTAATTGTAAAGGTGGGTCATCAGCACCCCAGTGTGGTTACTGGAGCCTACATGTGTAACTCGAGCCTACATGTCAAATGAGTTAACTTAAGTGAACGGATGAATATAAATAGAGGTGTAGTGATCCTCATTTGAGACACACACTCTCACTTGTGTAGCGCATTAGTGGAGAAGGAGGAGGATTAGGCTTTGATCTCCTTGTTGTTTTTATCTTTTATATTTTGGGGGCATCTATATTGAGGAAGCTTTTGCTGGGTTTTTCCCTTTAGGGTTTTCCCAGGATAAATCTTTGTGTTCCTTTTTATGGTTGTGCTTGTCTATTTTTGAGTGATCCTGTTTATATGCTTTTGTCATGAAAATGAAATGAAATATTGATGTCTTAGCTAAGCATATGAAAATTTAACATTTTCCATACATGTGCTACTTGAAACCAACATAACACCCAAATCAGGAAACACAATGAGATTACGTGAAATACCTGTTTGTGCCATAAATTGTTCTTATACTACCAGAAGAACAAGCCAACACAATCTCAAAAGTAAAATTAAATAAAATAGGTTTTAGGGTTTTAAAAAACTCATCAGCAAGGAGGAAATAAACATCCACAAGCTAATACAGAACTGACTCATGCAAATTGGATAAACTGGGGATGAAACACATCCCAATAATCCATAAACATTACACATGAAATACTAATTCCACTCACATGCTACAAGCATTTACATGAATAAAACTTTAAACAAGAAATGAAATTGTAGACTGAGCAATCAAATAGATCAGAAATGAAAAAGCATGACAGGTTAAAGGGCTTATCAGTTTATATATAATCAATAGCAATCATCCACTTACATAAGAGTTATAAGTGCTAGCTTGAGAAATCAAAGCTCCAAAAGCCTCTCCTTGAGTGAAAAATCCCTTCCTCAAAACTGTATGTTTGTCTTCCTTTTATCATTACAAAAGTAAAGAGGTTCCATAAATACCTTCTAGGTCAAAATTTGAAACAGTTACATCAATTATTTACATGATAACTCAAAATATTTAAAGATAATTAACCCAAAAATAGCAAATCGGATTTGAGGAAATTTGGCGAATTTCTAGAAATTGGGGTCTCAGAGATGCCTTCATATCTCTTGATCCGGAACACTTGTGTAAAACCTGAGAGAGGTTTCTTTTAATGATTATGTTATGAAATAAAACCTCTCTTTTTTTTTCAAAATGCCTCTTAAGTTGATCGGAATATGTTCTTCAAATATGTGACTAAAACAGGAAATTATTAAATAATTCAAACCCTGAAAATCGGCCACAAAGATGAATTTGAATCTCTCAAACGATAATAGCTGTTGCAAAACTGAGAGAGTTGTTTGTGAAAATTTTTGTTTTGGACAAAAACCTCTTTTGTTTTTCCTGAATTCATTTCCATCTCCTCTTAATCTGCTCCCAATGACAATGACAAAAACAGGAAAACAGAGCTGCTACAAGAATCTCATCATGAAAATATTTGACAAAGGACTAAAAAATGAGAGTTAGATTAAATCGAAACTTGGAATGAACTTTTATTATAATTTTTTGAAAGCTTAAATATATACATATTAACTAATAAGCCCAAAATACAAGCCTTAAAACTAAAATAATGAAATGATTCAACCATTAAAAGCATTCATTAGAGGAAATTTGGGGTCTAAAATGGGCCTTATAAGAAAACGTGCCAAAATAAGTTTTTGTGAGTTGGAATTCAAGAACCAATAGAATTTCAATAAAATAAGTCAACCATTATGGTTGAATTGACATATTTGTCATTAAAAAAAACTACTTTTTGTGTTCGTATTTTCGACATATCTCATTGTGTTTTTACTCAAATTTCGATTGGGAGAGCTCGTTGGATGCGGAATTTGATTTTGCATCCAACGAGTACCCACACTGCATACTTTTGACAGACCTTGCTACCACAAAAACAAGAAATACCTGAAAAATGTGATGATGATGTCATCATCACATTTTTTCAGGTATTTCTTGTTTTTGGGGTAGCGGGGTCCGTCAAAAGTATGCAGTATGGGTACTCGTTGGATGTGGAATCAAATTCCACATCCAACGAGCTCTCCCAATCGAAATTTGAGTAAAAAAACAGGGAGATATGTCGAAAATACGAACACAAAAAGTAGTTTTTTTCTTTCTTCCTCCAAAATTAATCAATATTATTTTATTATTTTAACTATTATTTTATTATTTTCCTTAGGAGGCCCATTTTAGACCCCAAAATTCCTCTAATGAAATCCAACAAAAATTATTGATTGTCAAAAATTCTTAAAATCAACATGAAATATAAAATCATTTTAAACCAATGGTTGAAAATTAAGACAAAAAGAACAGATAAACTAAGAACAAGATCTAGTTATAACATCTGGCTCTTGCTGCGAGATGAAGTTCTCCTTGTGAGGCTTCAAGAACCTGTAGACCTTGTGCCTTATTCATTGGGTGATGGAGTCATTTACCAAATCTATGCAACTTTGTCAAACTCTGAACACACACCTATGAAATGAAAAAATACTGATGTAAAGAAGCATACTGAAAAGAATCTACATGCTCGTATAGCGATCTTATTCTGTTGTTTACTCCTACTTCTAATCAGAGGAAACAACCCAATGAAGTGTAATCATACTTCCAGTGAAGCCAAGAAACCATTTGACTGAGAATCATAATTTCATGCATGCTACTGTTTGAGAAAACCCACAAAATATGTGATAAATGCAATAAAAAGTCTGTAGGAAGCTGATACTTATGACTGGAAATAGGAAGTATGCCAAAATATGGATCATTAGAAACCTTTGAAAAATACAACTCCATCGACGAAGCCATGGGATCATGAAATTTCCGATTTAAAACTTCAATGTCTTCATTATATTCATCATAAAGTGAAGCATTCTCTTCCTCTCCATTGCTGTTCTTTTTAAACTTTGGATCAAGAATGGAAACCAAGGGCTTTCCAAACTGCTTCTCAACCTTTAAATAAAACCCTTGATCAAAATTTGAACAAATAAAATTCTGAAAGTGACCATAAGTCAAGAATGGCAACTTATTTCTTATATCAATAGTAAGAGGTTGAAGAGCAGCAACTTCTTCTTCATAACATGATAATCTCATAGCAAGAACTAAGAAATTTCTACTATAATCCACTGAAAGTATGTTATCATCGAAAAAATCAGCAAACTGATATGAAGAATCAACAGAAGCATCATTTATATCCTTGTTCATATGAAAATCTAAAAATGATGAAAAAAAATGTCTTAAATCTGAATGATACCTACGTTCTTCTTCATGTTCATAAGCTTGTATATCTTCAACATGAGCTTGATCTCAAAGCATTTTGGAAGCTCGGATGTTCTCCTCCACTCCTTTTGCATCCTCAAACAATTGTCTTAAAGATGATGATTTTCTTTCTAACAGGAAAAAGACAAGATCTGAATGTTGAGCCATAACATAATATACCATAGCAAATTTTTCTAAAGGTCTGATCTCCGTAGGCATACTGATATAAAAACTTTGAAACCTCCAATTAAATCTAGTAATTGGCTCATCATTTTCCCTTTTCAAACTATAAAATTTGGAAAGAAATTGATCATAAGATTTATTCTTACCCCAATACTTCAAAAATACATCATGTAACTCTTCCCACGATCCAATTGAATCAGATTTTAAATTTCGGAACCAAAACCCAACATCTCCAGCAAAGGATTTCGAAAATAACCTCATGACAACATCCTCATGCATGATTTCAAAATTATCAATGAAATTATGAAAAGATTCTAAATGCTTCTCTGTTGTAATATGGTCTTTTCCAGTAAAATGGGGAAGATATTCGACAAAGTAGGAAGGGTAAATATGTAAGAGAGATGGCAGCCTTAGAGGTCTAAACATCTTCTGTCTGAGTCTAGACTGAAAATCTATGAGTTGAAAATGAGATTCAACAAGTTGTTCGAAAGTTTTAGCAGTGATGGTAGAAGGTAATAGATCAGCTTTATTCTCCACAAAATGACCAGAATAATCAGCTTCAAGAGATATGGGTATATATATATATCGTACTGAACATGTATTTCAAATGAAAGAATAGGATCAACATCAATAACACAAGAAGAATACAGATTTTCTTCTTCCAAAGTGGGATATGTAGTTGAAGGTTTATGATCATCGGAATAAACAAAACAAAAAATAATTCTTTTGACATGCAATGGGAAAGATAGGAAAGAACTGATGAATAAGAACAAAACCTCATTGAGTAAAGTAGCAAGCTGATATCTAGTCTTTCCATTTGGCTTCTTCATTTTTCTGTCAACAAAATTCTCCTTGCGGTGGAATCTTTAATCGTGGAGTCACCGGTGAAAATTTGTAGTCTAAAATATTTTCTGACTTTGTTCACCTCTCAAAATTAGAAGAATAATGATATCCCAGGGAATATATACTTCAGCTTCGTCCCCGGCAATGGCGCCAAAGATGTTTGTGCTAGAAATTGTTCTTAGACTACCAGAAGAACAAGCCAACACAATCTCAAAAGTAAAATTAAATAAAATAGGTTGTAGGGTTTTAAAAAATTCATCAACAAGGAGGAAATAAACATCCAAAAGCTAATACAGAACTGAATCATGCAAATTGGATAAACTGGGGATGAAACACATCCCAATAAGCCATAAACATTACACATGAAATACTAATTCCACTCACAGGCTACAAGCATTTACATGAATAAAACTTTAAACAAGAAATGAAATTGTAGACTGAGCAATCAAACAGATCAGAAATGAAAAAGCATGACAGGTAAAAGGGCTTATCCATTTATATATAATCAATAACAGTCATCCACTTACATAAGAGTTATAAGTCCTAGCTTGAGAAATCAAAGCTCCAAAAGCCTCTCCTTGAGTGAAAAATCCCTTCCTAAAAAATGTATGTTTGTCTTCTTTTTATCATTACAAAATTAAAGCAGTTCCATAACTACCTTCTAGGTCTAAATTTGAAACATTTACATCAATTAGTTACATGATAACTCAAAATCTTTAAAGATAATTAACCCAAAAATAGCAAAGTGGGTTTGAGGAAATTTGGCGAATTTCTGGAAATTTGGGTCTCAAATACTCCTTCATATATCTTGATCCGTAACACCTGTGTAAAACGTGAGAGAGGTTTTTTTAAATGCTTACGTTATGAACACAAACCTCTCTTTGTTTTTTAAAATTCCTCTTAAATTGATCGGAATATGTTCTGCAAATTTGTTACTAAAACAAGAAATTATTAAATAATTCAAACCCTGAAAATAGGCCACAAAGATGAATTTGAATCTCTCAAACGATAATAGCTGTTGCAAAAATGAGAGAGGTTTTTGTGAATGAGTCTGTTTTGGACAAAAATTTCTTTTGGTTTTCCTGAATTCATTTCCATATCCTCGTAATATGCTCCCAATGACAATGCCAAAAACAGGAAAAAAGCTGCTACAGGAATCTCCTCATGAAAATATTTGACAAAGGACTAAAAAATGATAATTAGATTATAAATCAAAACTTAGAATGAACTTTTATTATAATTTTTTGAAAGATTAAAGATGTACATAATAACTAATAATCCCAAAAGACAAGCCTTAAAACTAAAATAATGAAATGATTCAACCATTAAAAGCATTAAATCCAACCAAAATTATTGATTGTCAAAAATTCTTAAAATCAACATGAAATATAAAATCATTTTAAACCAATGGTTGAAAATTAGGACAAAAAGAACAGATAAACTAAGAACAAGATCTAGTAATAACAATACCCATTTTAGATGATAGAAATACCTTTCATATGAGGTATGGTTGACCCTAAAAAATGTTCTGTATGGTCCATGGAACCTATTTAAAATTTATGTATGTGTGTCTGTATTATGTACAATCATGTGCTACTTCAAAAAAGCATATCTCACAAACCAAAAAATGAAATCATATTCCATGAAATACTTATTTGAGCTGAAAGGAAAACATTCCAAATGAGACTCTGGTAGGCCCTCAGAAACATCTTGTATAGGTTACAACATATTTCTAAAGTTTTAATAAGTGGGTCATCATCCATAGAGTGATGAGTGTAGAGGGCCACAAATCATGCCAACTGTTTGTAGAGAAACATGCGATGTTTTAGAGATCATGGAACTTTCGATTGTATCCTAGAAACTCTAAAACATTTCTAAATATTATTCATATTAATGGATGTAGTGAAATCCATGTATTTGTAATTGTGAACAAAGATCTAAGGGTATTAAAAACCTATAGTGCTTGAGGACCAACTACAATTCTTACAACGTATGACTCAACAAATGATCCTCGAGAGTGCCAAAAGGAGGTTGAAAATTCATGTAGATATTTGAACCCAAATTATTCTAAAACACTCTTTCCCATCGAGTGGTTACCTGCTTTGATACCATTGATATGCATCTTGAGGGCTAAGATCAACCGGGTGAAATGTCAAGAGAGAAAGAGGTTAAACCTGCAAATTTCTACCATTTGATCCATAACTGATATCAGAGGTGAGGCTCTTTGAGCCTCACCTCTGAGAACAACAACTTAAATAGATTAACTAAGAAAATATCATAGTATTAATACACAATGATAAGACCCAATGTAATATGCCAGAAATAACAGATTGATTTAATGAGGAGGCATAAAGTCTTTATATAACATTGTAACGGGGTTTTCACCCCTATAACATGAAAAAGCACCAGCCTTATGTCAATGGTAAAGTAAGGGAGAGTTCATGGAAAAAGCTACAAAAATAAACAATATTAGCAACACAAAGCAAATAAACATATACGACTAAAGTAAATAAAAATAAAATACACAAAAATTATACCTTCTTTCTTGTAAAAATGGGTCACAGTGGTCGTCTCAAAAATGGTCTGCCTCTCCACACACTGGTTCTCCAGATGGGTATGGAGAATGTCTCGATGTACGAAATGGGAATGGTAGGGAAATGAGATGATGCAAAAATGGGTTGTGAATACTTGAGAGCAAAAGGTGTCTCACCGTACTCACAGAATAAAATAATGGGAAAAAAGGTGTAAGAATATTTTTGGAGAGACCTTCACACTATTTTTTTTAATATGTTTCTAGGTTTTTATGACCTTTTCTCTCTTTAACTGTTTTGGAACCCTATTTAAGCTTTTTGAACCCTTTTTAGGGTATTTAGCCCTTTTTTGGGTTTTTTGGCCCATTTTGGGAAATAATGAGGGTAAACCATAGTAAATAATAATGTTTTGGACTGGAAATGCAATTCTAAAGGTCAAAAGTAAGGGGAAAATGGTAGGAATATTATGTATGTATGTGGTTTAGACCACGCAGAGTTAGGTGAGCAAGTTTTTGTGTTAATGGTCTACCCCTGATGTGTGAGGGTAGGAGCTCATCGTATGGCCGATGGACGTCATAGGATCAATGGAATAGTGGAGATAGTGGAGAGACCTATGGAGAACTGGAGCTTCCTCATTTGAACCATGATGGATTCTAGTTTTTTATTCATGGTTCATCAAAAATTGATGAAATACATATAATGTGTGACATGTTTATGGACGAGGCATGCATCCATATGCTTGTCAAAATTTCAAAAGAATAAATAATGGGATCAAGGATAAAAAATATGGGAGCCGATCAATACATATACAACTGAAGTTACATATTGGTGGCCTCAATGAGAGGCTGAATACAATGCTGATGTAAAGAACTAATACATAGGAACAATGGCATTCTCATGGAATTCAATATCATTACGACTGATGCTCTACTGAATCTATAGGTTCATCTATACACAGGTAGACAAAGAAGATTATACTATTTACAAGTCTATGAAACATTTTAGGCCCTTTATGTTGAAGTCAAATGAAGGTGGTAGTCCCATACATAGCTATATTAAATGTCCCGGTTCAAAAAGAGTTGGGAGAGAAAAGAGCTCACTGGATGACTGCACTCCAAGAGTACGACTTGGAGATAAAACCTGCTAATATGGTAAAGGGATGGGGTTTATGTTTACTGGAATCCCATTCAAATGTTCCAGAGAAGGAACGACAGTGTATTCATGAGGAAGATATGGCAGCTGAAACTATTGACGTTGTGTCTGCTCCATCATATGAATGGTATGACGATATTATATTTGATCTCACTTGTGGGTATGCCCCTCCGACACTCAACTTCAAAAAGCATAGGACTTTGAGACTTAAAGAAATGCCTCATTAGTTTGTTGATAATGTGTTGTTTCTAAAGAATTGTGATGGTGTATTTCTTAGGTGCTATCATGTCCCAAATTTTTCATTGGATCACAATGGCCTAATCACATTTTCCATATTCATGAGAGTTTTTCAAATTGTTGCAAAGGGTCAAATAATTTCCAAGGAGGAAAATTACTAGTTTCCTAGGTTGGGGGTGGAAGCTTTGGGATTTGGAACAAAAGGGACAATAAATTATGTTTGAAAATTAGAATGGATCAAATATTTAATAAAGTAGATAAATATATAAATACAAGGGAAAATCAAAGTGGAAATTGATCATGAAGACACATGGAGGATATGGGACCCACACAAGCTAGATTTTCTATGCCACATGGCATCCTCCTCTTGAAATTTCAAATCCATGGGATACCTAATGCTATTGGATGAGTTATAAGGATAATAAACTTTTCCATATGAATCATAGGTTTAATTTGGAAGGAAATTTAACTTACATGGGAGTGGAAGAGTCATTTTGGAGCTAGTGAGATACTTGGACTAGATTCCCTAGCTCTATGACAACAATGATGAAGATGATATGACACCTATGACACAAATAAGATATGAAGGATGAAATATCACATATATTACATTTCATGTTGAAATAGAGCATCCAATAGGGCACTCAAATTGGGGGAAGATGGAAGGCTAGGAAAGGGAGGACACATGGAAAATATTGAGCACACACCCAAATTCGAATTGTCTTGAGTTTGTGGATGGATTGGTAACCTTAGAAGGATAAGAATGTTTATAAAATAGAAGAATCAACCAATACAAGGGATTTTTATCATTTTATAAATGTGCATTTGTGAATTGAGAGAGCTAGTGGATGACTAGTTTCTTTCCTTAGCCAATTTCGAGGGTGAAAGATTCCTATCCAAGTTCGTGTTTGGAGAGGACACCAAGGTATTTAATGGAGATTTAAAGGAGTTCTATTTGAAATTTTAAGCTATAGGAAATATCATGGTTCCTTTTATTGCATCACTTTCTCTCAACCATTTCCATTTTTTATGGCATATTCTTGCTCATGGAGGGATTTCACTTTGGGTGAGCTATTGATCTCTTTGGGAAAGCTTATAATTCCCAATTATTTTATGTTATGATTTAAATGATATGTATTTCAACTTCAGAATACTCTCAGGTTGAAATACCAAAATATTTCATGCAAAAATGTTAAACAATGAAGAAATAGTGCCATTTCCCCACTATCTTGTTGTGAACCATTGTAATGCTAATGATTTCAAATTGGGAGATATTTTCATTGTATATTATAGATTGAAATAAGATAAATATGATATTTTATTCATTATTAGAAATTATCAGGTCGAAATATCAAGTGTTTGTATGGAAAAGTGATTATTAATGAGCAAACAATGACCATTTCCCGACTACATTGATGTATGCTATAATAATGTTGATTATTTCGAATAGGAGAATGTATATATAATATATTTATGATGAATGGACTGTAATTTATGATTATTAAAAGTTTCATGTTCATCACTTAAGCATTCGATGTCATTTTACTCAGTTTAATTGCATTTGGAGAAGATTTGGTGCCATTTCCCCAAGGGTCAAATTAGTGATTTTGTAGTTTTTTGGAAGAGGATCATAAAAGCTTGTTTAAAATGAATAATTATGCATATGAGACTTTAAAAATTTCCCTTAAAAATCCTCTGCCTCTATTCAAAATTTAGAGTAGGTTTGGGAGCATTTGAGAAGCCATTTCCAACATTTACCCAGGGGGAATTGGAGCCCCAATTTGCTAATAAAGAATCCTACCTTGACCAGAATATTAAAAACGTTTTTAGAAGTATATGGAGGGTCATAAATCATCCCTGAAAATAATATTCAAGTCCTAATATCATTCATATACCTTATTATAATATTTTGGATCATTTGGGTCAATTTAGAGATCCAGACATCAAAACTAGTCAATGGTTGAAATAGGGGAAAAAGTGAAAATTTGGTCATTTAATAAAAAATATTAAAAAACAACAACACAGGTGCATTGAAAAACTGGAAGCTGATGAAATTTTGGTTGAAATGCATGAAAATCCTGCATGTGGACACTTCTTAGGAGAAACTATAGCCCAAAAGGTATTGAGAGCAGGTTATTATTGGCCTACATTTTTTAAGGATGATTATAACCTTGTTACAAAATGCAAGCCTTGCCAAAGATGTACTAGAAGATTGATAAAGTCAGCATTTCCCCTCCAACCTGTCACTATCCATTACCCATTTCAACAGTGGGGACTAGATTTTTTTGGTCCCATTTCTCCTCCTTCTGCATTGAGGCATATGTATATTCTGACCACAACAAATTATTTCACATGTTGGGTAGAAGAAATACCCCTAAAGGTTTCTAATACCAAATTAGTCATATCCTTCTTGGAGAGTAATATCCTTACTAGGTTTGGAGTACCTAACTCTTTGGTTTTTAACAATGCCTCTTACTTCATCTCAATGGATCTTACTCAATATTACCTTGAAAAGGGGATAGAAGTAAAATGTTCTACTAATTACTACCCATAGGGTAATGGATTGGCAGAGTCCTCTAATAAGAATATGATAAATATTTTGAAGAAGAATCTGGCTGACAACCACAGGGATCGGCATAAAAAGCTCTTTAATGCTCTGTGGGCATATAGGATTACTCCTAAATTTTCCATTGGAAATTCTCCCTATGGTTTGGTTTATGGTAAAGAATCTGTCTTACCACCAAACCTTCTCCTCCCATCATTACAAATTGCTCAATCTTGTTCATAAGATGCTGACTCCTCCCCTCTACAAGATCGGATCGATACTCTTCTAAAGTTATAGGAAGAAAGGGAGATGTCCAGGAACAAGCTATATCATCACCAACAATTAGTGAAGAGATGGTTCAATGATAAGTCATCCACTAGTCGCGAGTTAGAGATTGGGGATCTGGTACTCAAGTGGGACAAACCCCACAAGGACAAATGAGACTATACAAAGTTTCAACATCTGTGGTTTGGGTTGTTGATTGTTACATAAATGCTCGACCCTGGTACTTCCTGCTTGCAAACATTGGAAGCCCTTACTGAGACCTAACCAACAAATGTCCAACTCCTCAAGAATTAATTCTCTTGAGGTAAGTTTTACTTACTTGTACATAATGTTTGGTTTTGATTGGTTTTTTTTGTTATTGATTGGTTTTATTACTTTGTTTTCTCTTCTTTCCAAAAAATTGTTTTCTTACATTAGCAAGTGGCTTATGGTAAAATGGTATATCCCTAGAACCTTTCACTAAGAATTCTAATTTGGGTATGTCAGAAATTCTTATTTGGATTATGCTCAGATAAATATCTTTATGAGAAATAAAGACAGTATCTATATTTTCCCTTTTCTACATTGAATCCACATTTCCAACAATCATTATCTTTATCTATCCTCATTATGATGAGTGAGTTTCTAAGAGTAATTTTATATTCCTGCTTGGTTTTCTTGTGACTGTTGGTAGTACATTTATAATAGCTTCTCTAACCTTTGGTGTTTTCTGGTCTCACCTCGATCACCTTGTACTAAATAAAAATAAGTCAATAAGTGTAAGCTACAATATACAGGGTCTTATCACAATCCATCCTATCATGTTCATAGACATGCTCAGTGAATGACATTACCATTAGTTGGTTCCCAAGACAGGTTCATGGCTTGTAGTTTGCATTGGTAAATTAATTTTTTGTTTATTTAAGATACAACTCGCTATGTTCAAGGATAGAAGGACTTATCACAAGCTGGTGTGACCATGTTCATGAACCTTACTTGGACTGAAATTACTAATAGGTGGTTACCATGCCCTGGTAATTTCTTTTGGTGTAAAAACCAGAAGACAAGGAGTCTCTTGACATAGCTAGCTTGTTTAGTTTCCAGGTAAGACCCGTGGGTGGCATGTTTCCCTCCCAAGGCAGTGGTATTGATACAACTAAGTTGTTATCTTCTAAAAAAAAATTCATTGTAAATATCCATAATAAAACCTCTATTCAAGGTGATCGGCGGTCTGAAGATCATGACATAGATTCAAGGTTTCTACCAGAGGATTATCTATAACTACCCCATCACTGGCATCTATTTGTAGGAGTATTTCATCACATTTGTGGCTTGTTTATTTATTGAGTATCATTATCAATGATTATGGATTTGTAATATATCAATTTTTGCTTTACTAAATATGGTTGTATTTTTATAGAGTTTACTGTTTGATTTTGAATTCAAAATATTTATACTGACATATTTTCTTTAGAATTTCATGTAGAAGTGTACAGAGATAACTACTTCTCCCAACGAGCCACCATTTGTTGTCGGCTACAACATATCCCATGTTGACTCATCAAAATGGGAGGCCCCATTAAAATTCTAACTGGTTTCTCAAGCCATATGTTTCTTATCAGACTTAGCAAGATGTAAGTATGATGTTTTGACTTAATAAAATTTCTTCCTTAGCCTTGTGGGTTTCTGAAGCACCTTTTCTTTATAAGTATTATTTTTGGGCGCTTCTGCCTTCCGGAGTTTGCTTTCTGCTATGACGAATCCAGGAATCTATTTTTTTAAGTCATTGGGGAAATCATTTTCCGACTGCTGCCTTCTGCCCATGCGGATTTCAAAATTGTCACTTTTCATTTAATAAAAGGGTCGTCTTGCTGACTTTCGCTTTCTGCTATGCAGAATTCAGAAATCAGGACTTACATGTTTGCAATAAAACCTTTTATCCCTTCTTAATTCTGCTTTCCGCTATGCCGAGTGCAGAAGCCGGAAAATCCCTTTCTCACATTTTTGTTTTCTTATTTTTCTGATTTCAGCTTCTTGCTTATGTGAAATCCAGAAATCAGAACCTCAATATTTTTTCTTTCCAATTTCCAGATTTCTTCCGCTTTCTATTTTACTCCTATGAAGAATGCAAAATGCGGAACTTCAATATATTTTGTGTTCAAATAAATCTCTTTCCGACTTCTGCTTTCTACCGTGTGGAATGCCAAAATCCAAACTTTTTGAAACTTTTTACTTTCGATTTTGAGTTTTGGCCTTCATCTCAGTCGTTTATTTATGCTAGATCTACGGTCTAGATCTGTTTTTCCATTGATACTTTGGCTATTTAGTCTGTTCAAATTTGTGAGGTTTCTTACCATTTTCATCTTCATTTTTACTGTTCCTGGATATTTTTTACTGCATTTTTCTCTCGCTCAAGCTCAAATTTTCCCTGGTTTTCAGAACTTTCTACCTGTAAGTTAACTTTTCACAACCATTTATTTTATTAGTTTTACGTTGTATTAATATTTTGACCATGGTTTCCAAATTTAGAGTATAAATGGCATCTCCTGTACCTAGAAACACAAGATCAAAGAGATCTCTGCAAGAGAAGAAGTCCAAAGACCCAAACATCAGAATATTCACGGACACTAGTGGGCATATATTAGAAAACCTAAATTTGGATTGGTGAAGGATATACTCTATATTTGATAATGATGGTTTATCGACTATTCCTCATAACCAACCAGCTTTTATAAACATTCGAAGCTTACAGCTCCATCTTATTGCCTCTAGACCACCATTTATGCCTTACACAGACCTAGTGAAGTGGGAATTGGACCATGCTAACCCTAAATAACACGTCTTTAATGACCATATTGGTACTTTTTAGGCTTCGTTAAACCCTGATACTTTATCAAAGGCTTACGCACTTGGAACCCTGAAATAAATCCTGAGCCGTAAGTTCCTGGATGAAGCAACCTCTCGCTTTAATTATTAAGAAGTGGTGAAATATTGGATGGAGAATCCTACTATGATTATTCCTCAACCAGGTAATGCATACCCTATTTCTTGGTTTAGGGAACCATATTCATTGCTTGCAGCCATGTTTTGTCAGTTATATGGTAAGGAAAATTGCTCATTATTTAAAGCAGAATGGGTGCTGACAAATCACCACATTCTATCAATTGGGCTCATACTTTATCCATAAACTTGCAAGAGGAGATCTGTAACGTCCCCGACACTCTGACTGGTGAGGAGGATGCTACCAAACCATCAACAATTTTCGGGAAGATAGCCCCATGAACATGAACAGCCATATAATACTGAAATATAAAGCTTAAAACATAAAACATACTAAGATGCATAATCCTTCATACACATAGTGGAAATAAAAATACATTCACTCAAGCATGCCACATTTTCATCATATTCATTAATCAGTAAATATAAATGCAGAGGCAGAATAGTCAAGAATACTCATCTTAAAAAGAATTCATCTCGCAACTAGCTATGTTGCTGCAATGTTCCACCCAACCATAGGCCAGTGTGCTCATCAATCTCTCAAAAAAACTGCCACCCCTGAGCTAGGAATGATTCCTCAAGGAATAAGGGTCAAAGCAGGCTTACACATAGCCAAGGTACACAATTCATCCAAGCCCACACAGTAGGGTTTATAAGGCCATCGAGGAGCTAGGAAAGGATAAATGCTAAGATGGTGGTCTCAATGGAGAGCTAAGGATGCCTACACCAGAGCCAACCTAACTTCTAATACATCCACACACCCATCAACAGGAATCAATCCTTTCTTTGCTTCACAGTCCCTGAGGCCCTAACTTCCCTTTCCAATACTCTTCAAGGGATGTGGAGAAGAAAGCCAGGAGTTTAAATCTATCTGAGTGGCTCCACACACCAGTTTTCTCAAGCATACCTAGCCTCTAATCCTATTCTCAATAGTCCAAATACCAACCACTGCATACCGCAGTAAAGCAAACAGCTCACAGCTCTGTGAAGAAGATAAATACAACAGGGTGACAACCCAAATGAAAGGGTGAACACATCACAGATCACACAAGATGATTCAGAGTTGTTCTTGGCCCTAGCATGGCCAAAACAACTTAGAAGCAACCCCACAAGATATTGTGCACATGTAGCAACCCAAAACCCAGGGAGAGATCAAGAACCCAATCCCATAATGAAACAATGGGAACCTTACACAGTTTGCAGGTGGGGAAGAAGATGGATTCCCAGCATTGATAGGGAAAGCATACACATAGCAGATTCGTGCCCCTCAGGCCACTCTTCCAGCTTGCCGCATGAGATCACAATCCCCCAACCCATGCATGAGGTAAGAACCATCTAATTTCTAGCCTGTGCGTGAGGATTAAACAAAATGATGGGGAAATTGTGAGAAGAGTGAACAGAACAACCCTCTGTGTGAGGATGAACAAACGATGGAGATTCCCCTAAATGGTGTACGTGAGGAAGAATAATCTCTCTCTGCATGAGGATTTCTAGAACAACTCACGGTGGGAGGAAAAACTAGAACCGCCCTACGTGAGAGTGAGCAAGACCAAAACCGTGAAGAAGTGGAATCGTGGAAAAGTGGAGTGAGTGTTTTTCTTCTGCCCCACACGATGTGAAGAGGAAGAGTCCGCTGGTGGAGTGGGCACGTGGGAAAGGATTGACAGTCCTGCCACACCCACCACTACTCAACAATAATTTCTCCCAACTAATGGATAGTATAAGTTTAAATGGGTGGATGACACATGGAAAAATCCCAATGACCCCTATGGGTTGGACAAGCGTGCACCCCCCCCACCTTAACCTTAGGAATCATGCCCTTTTCATTCAATGTTTCACCATCGTAGCTGGCTGTAGGTTTATTTTAATTTATGTGCATATTTACATGATTCCAAAACTATAATGTGCCAAATAGCATGATATACCATCGGCAACGATCCCTATTGCCAAAACATACACAACCAAATTGATGGTGGGGATTTTTCCTTTAGCTCCTCACCACGATTAATTACAATATATACATAATCTACCTTTTAATGTAACCGGGGTAAAAAATGGGGACATCACAATCCCCTCCCCCTTGGAATAACACCGTCCTCGGTGTTCCAATACATAGGAATACATATACAATTTGCACATCAAAATTTCAAAATTTTGCAGATCTGTCCCATGTTCAATTATTTAATCTGAACTTTTAGGACCAAGCCCCTTGGCTTCCACAAGATTCTCAGCTTTTGGATCATCCCCAAGTCTAGTAACTTTGTGGTTGCTACCCTCTTTATGTTCCCTCACTGGGCAGTCCCAGCGTAAATGATGTCCTCCGCATTTCCAATATTTCGCTGGCTGCTTAATCTTTAGCTGCTCAATTTCCCTTGATCCTTCATGCCTGAAACGTTTCTTAATGTATTGCTTGGACAAATTTCCCATCATTGATCCACTCTCCTTGCCTTTACGGATTCCCCCCAGAAGGCTTTTTAACTCCTTTTGGAAACTAATAGAGTCTTGCAAAATCTGGTGGTTCATCTCATTCTGCCTTTTTTGTATCTCGAACATCTCTCCAATATTTTCTTGGGTCCTGGAAATTGTTTGAAGGATACTTCCAGCCAATTCTAGCAGCTTTTGGTCTACCGCCATAATCAATGGGCACCACTAGATTTCACTTTTCTCACCTGTGAAATGTACCATTGAAATTCTGTCAGACCAAGCATAATATAGTCATTAAGATCAATCAATTAGTTACCTAATTGGCATGACAGTCCAAGTCTCATCAAGGATACTTTCATATTTTTCATGCCTTCCCAACATGAACATGAGCTCATTCATGTCCATTCTTGGGCAGGGAATTAA
>LPNX010068218.1:788832-805130 GCA_001517045.1 Pseudotsuga menziesii | reverse complement strand
TATATATATATCAGGAACAGTCAAGCTAACCTTCAGTTGGGTTTATCAGACCGTCAACAAATCGCCTGTATTTATCTCAACAATACACTTATATCAATAACCAATCATCAGCCAAACTAACACAGTTGGGTTTATCAGGCCATTAACAATAACACATGCACTTATATCAACAATAAACAACCATTTCTAGGCTTCATTTCCAGTAGTGAGCTCTAATTACACTACCCCATATCACACAAGAGACCACTCCCTTCTCTGAGTTGATAGTCCCTCGGGAATGTCTCTTTCTCTGTCCTCTTTAGTAGAAGGTAGGATGAGATCAAGGCATTGTCCATTTAGTGTACGACACCATACTACATCTATTTATCCTATCAACACAAGGAATATAAGCATATCCATTAGTGTTATCGCTCTAAAATTGTTATCATATTTCACATCCTTCACTATCAAGTATTGAGACACCAGGAGCGCGCCCACTCCCTAGGGTGTAATCACTATTGAAAAAACCTTCCATGATCCGACATCAAAAAAGTGTGCACCCTTTTCGGGTTTGTGCCATGTAGGCCCTATGCATACTCAAACAATTGGTCATCATGGAAATAAAATCAAAACATGTTCTGCATATTGAGTTTAACAATTTGACATTCATATTCTTGGCTAGGGTCACATAACACTTATCCATTTGCCGATGCAGTATTCCTTCGTTAAGGAGGAATGGGGGATCCATTCTTTGAGTTGACATTCCCTCGTTTTTCCATCCCAATTCCTCTTTACATTTTGTATCCACACATATCTTACCAACATATCCTATACCATCTCACTCATGTTCCTTACCAAACATGTAGTGTCGATGAGACATTTCCAAAATGTCTAGTGGAGTTTCACCAGAAACCCATTTCCAGATAAGGGAAAACCTTCCCATGAAGTTTGTGTCCTGTAGGCCATCCCACATGATCTTCCTGCAGTGTGTACCCCTGGCACATTCATCAAATATCCAAATATTCAATCATTATCTGATAATACAATCCAAATTGATTGTTCCATAAACAAGGAATGACATTAGTAATTAAGTTCAATAGGAATTTGTAATTATGTTTACTACAGAAATTGATTTGCTTGGCAGTGAGGTTATCCTCATTTGTGGGTCTCTTGTAAGCAGCACCACTATGCCCATTATGATCTTATGCTTATTAGCATAACATGAATACCCACTTACAATGCGTCCTCCTGACACAATCTTATGCAAGCCAATAGTGATTAGTAGTTGTCAGCAATTTCTCAAATTTGAAATTCACAAATTCAAATTTAACAACCCCTTATGCATACAAACTATTTTCATAGCCATGAGACTCTTCTCATGAGGTTTGTCTCTTTCACATGGTATATTTCAGCCTTTGTCATGGTCTTACCCAAATTGCCATGCCCCAACCAATCTACTCGAAACCTGAACCTCAGTCAACCAAACACTTAGTAAGTCTTGATGTATATAACTTTTTCATTATTGCAACAATCGCTGAAGCATTTTCAGAATTTATAAAATTCAAAGACTTCCAGCTTTTAATCACATCAAAACTACCAAAACTCATTTATCATGCAATCATTATCATACTTTAAATTACAGGGTACAGTCACATCATTTATGCAGTTAAATGAAATGTTTAGATACTTATTTCTTCACAAGTGTATCATTGTACCACCTTGCCCTTCCATAGACCATTTTCGGCAACCAATCGATCATGACTACCCTCTTCATGGACTTACTATCATACGTTCATAACAGCCCTTGAAATGGTTCCAAGATTGTCATCAGTTCATCATTTCAGCCATTAATTATTCATAATGACACATGCACTATCTCGATGCATTCATGCAATGCATCACAACATTTACACCCATACTTATGTATTCATATCTACAATATTGACTCATACTTTTCATATGCATCTATTCAATACATAACCACAATATGTATGAAATCTTTTAATGCATATCCACTCAATCCTACTTTGCATTGATTCAAGAATACTAATGCATTCAAACATACCATGCATGGCCTAATCATGCTACTTCATATAGGATGCATGACTATAAGAAATATCATCAGTGCTTACCTTCCTTGGCTTCTAATCTCATAACAACATAATACATGCATGATACATTTCTCTATGAATGCGGTATAAAATTAAAATACCCACATGGTATGAGACCTCTTACGTTTACCACACCATGCAATTATCATAATTAAACTCTTACCTTCATGGGTCCTACTTACACCCTTGACATTACCAGTTTGGTTGGTCTCTTGCAGGAGATTGTATAATTTCCTCACCAACTTTTGATTCTAGACTTGTTTCCTTATCCCTTTCTTCATAGGGTTGCTAGCCACTTTTGTCAACATCAGCAACATATTTATCCATGTCCATGTTGTCATTTTTTTTTCCACTAATTACAACACCAATGCAATAATTATCATTAGTGGCTCATTATAAATGTATAATTCTCACTACTCCGACCAACATGTAATATCTTATGCATGCCATGCATATCCTCATACATTTTATGTATAAAACTTGTAATCATAATTAGCAAGACAGGGTTTAAGGAAATTTCCTTTTTCACATCCCTCATCTTACATGGAGCTCCTCTTCCACACAACAACTAGTTTGACTTCATGGTCTTGCTACCTCTCGGCATGCAATTCCTGGATTTGTCCATATTGACAGCAACACCTTTCTTTTCTAAGCAATCACTAGCACTTTGCTACTCCGCATTCAAATTCTGGTGAAGCATGTGGATAGGCGTTGGAAAGCTTATCCAGCATGGAACTAGGGATAAGCTTCATTTTGACCTCGGGTGTGAAAACCACATCATTTCAAAAATGATGGAAAAACACACCACTGAATTTTGGTCTGAAATGCAAACTTCAACCACCTAGGGTTTTCTTCCTTTTCACTCCTAAAACTGTTGAAAACTCCAATGAAAATTCACTGCAAAACCCACTGGAACACTAGCTAGAATTTGCTGAAAATTCCACTGAAAGCAGTTGAAATTTGCTGAGAAAAAAATCACACTGAAAAACCCAAAAATTCCTTTTTCCCCAATCGGACCTTGTTCAAACTAAGTTTTCGACGTTTCGGCGGTAAAAAACTCTAGTTTTCTCCGCACTCATCGGCAGCCTGTTCATATACGCATCCGGGATTTATCAGTGATGCCAAAGGATATTCCTCAGTGGTAAAACAAATAACATTTTCTGTGGTTTCAGGTCTGTGGTTATCTAACCTTCTGATCTTTATCGGTGATACCAATATGTCGGCAATCGGATCCTCTAAGCACTACCGCGTCGGTGATCGGATCCTCTATTCATCGGAAGGCTAGTTCTCTATGATTCCGCAACAACGACCAATGAACCTTTTGTGTCTTCCATGACCATAACCCTATCGGTGGTCAAAGATACTACTCATCGGATGAATAGTATCTTAGGTGGCCACAACGGCGGGTTCACCAACCATTAATATTTTCCAGTCGGCGGTCTCATCAACTATAATTCTCCAATCTTCTAATATTTTCCAATGGCATCCATCAGCGGTCTGATCCTCTCAACTTTGTCGATGTTTTTCCACCACATCGGCGATCCAAATGACTAATCTTTTCCAATCCATTTCACTAGACCTCGGTAGATTCAACCTATATTCATCGGCAACTACATCTTCTAGTCATCGTTGATCCCAACAACTAAATTTTTTTGATCGTTGATGATCTCAGGCCTTAGAAAGATTTTGGATTTTTCCGCTGAGTCGAATGTTAAAATGACTTTCCTCTGCAGCATCGGCGGTCAGGGACTCTATCTGTTGGAAGGATAATGCACTAGACAGCTGCAGCGGTGGACGCCTAATCAACTAATTTTATCTGTCATAGTTCATCGGCAACTTCATCATCTAATCATCGACGATGCGATCAACTAATCATTGTCGATCGTCGATGATTTCACTGCTTAGAAACATTTTCCAAAATTTTTTGTCGTCATTGTCGGTGGTTCAAACCACTATCCTCTTGTCCTTTCCATCGGCGTTTCAGCGCTCACATCCTCTAATTTTTGCCGACCAATATGCTAGACTTCATCAATGGCCCGTCGATCACTTAAAAGCATTGCAGCAAAATTTACTTCAGGGACTTGCTGCTGTATCGGCTCCCCCTTCCACTAACCTTTTTAGATGGCCGACGGGCACTTAGGAAAATTGTTACAATTTTCTTCCTTTGTCATGGTAACATCGAATGGTCGTTCTACTAAATTTCATCATTTCCGGGGTCTATATTGGATGGTATTCAAACTAATCTGTCCGCTATGTCGGAGGACCTTCATACTTAGTCCTCCGATGCACTGACGGTTCTAATACTTAGATAAATTTTTCAAATTTCACAAAATTCTCTTTACATGCACAGATTCCTTCTAATTTCTAGTGGGTAGAAGACAACTTACCACTATTAGCTGACCTTTCATGGCCCATTCAGTCCCATGCTGTAACATTATCTCTGATACCATTCTGTAACATCCCCGACCCTCTAACCGGCGAGGGGGATGCTACCAAACCATCAACAATTTTCGGGCAGATAGCCCCATGAACATGAACAGCCATATAATTCTGAAATATAAAGATTAAAACATAAAACATCCTAAGATAAATAATCCTTCATATACATAGTGGAAACAAACATACATTCATTCAAGCATACCACATGTTCATCATATTCATTAATCGGTAAATATAAATGCAGAGACGGAATAGTCAAGAATACTCATCTTAAAAATAATTCATCCCACAACCAGCTACGTCACTGCAACGTTCCACCCAACCATAGGCCAGTGTGCTCATCAATCTCTCAGCAACACTTCCACCCATGAGTTGGGCATGATTCCTCAAGTAATAAGGGTCAAAGCAGGCTTACACATAGCCAAGGTACACAATTCAGCCAAGCCCACATAGTAGGGTTTATTAGGCCGTCAAGGATCTAAGAAAGGCTAAATGCTAAGCCAGTGGTATCAATGGAGAGCTAAGGACGCCTACACTAGGGCTAACCTCACTTCTAAGACATCCACACATCCATCAATAGGAATTAGTCCTTTCTCTGCTTCACAATCCCTCAGGCCCTGGCTTCCCTTTCCAATACTCTTCAAGGGTTGTGGAGAAGAAAGCCAACAGTCTAACTATGTCTGAGTGGCTCCACACACCAGTTTTATCAAGCATTCCCAACCTCTAATCCTACTCTCAATAGTTCGAAGACCAACCACTACATACCACAGTAAAACAAACACCTCAAAGCTCTGTGAAGAATATAAAGACAACAGGGTGACAACCCAAATGAAAGGGTGAACATAGCGCATATCAGACAAGACGATTCAGAGTTGTTCTTGGCCCTAGCATGGAAAAAACAACTTAGAATCAACCCCACAAGATATTGTGCACACACAGCAACCCAAAACCCAGGGAGGGATCAACAACCCAATCCCATAATGAAACAACAGGAACCTTACACAGTTCGCAGGTGGGGAAGAAGACAGATTCCCAACATTGAAAAGGAAAGCATATGAACAACAGAGTTGTGCCCCTCAGGCCACTCTTCTAGCTTTCTACATGATATCACAATCCCCCAACCCCTACGTGAGGTAAGAACCATCTGATTTTTGGCCTATGCATGAGGATTAAACAAAACAATGGGGAAATTGTGAGAAGAGTGAATGGAACGACCCTCTATGTGAGGATGAAAAAATGATGGAGAATCCCCCAAATGGTGTGCATGAGGAAGAATAATCTCTCTCTGTATGAGGATGTACATAATGACTCGTGATGGGAGGAAAAACCAGAACCACCCTACGTGAGAGTGAGCAAGACCAAAACTGTGAATAAGTGGAATCATGGAAAAGTGGAGTGAGTGTTTTTATTCTACCCCACGCGATGTGAAGAGGAAGAGTCCACTGGTGGAGTGGGCATGTGGGAAAATAATGACAGTCCTTCCATGCCCACCACTACTCAGCAATAACTGCTCCCAACTAGCAAAAGCAAAAGTTTAAATGGGTGGGTGACACATGGAAAACTCCCAATGACCCCCATGGGTTGGACAACCTACCCCCCTTAACCTTAGGAATCATGCCCTTTTCATTCAACATTGCAACGTTGTAACTGGCTATAGGTTTTTTTAATTGATGTGCATATTTACATGATTCCAAAACTATAATGTGCCTGATAGCACTATATACCATCAGCAATGATCCCTATTACCGAAACATACACAACCAAATCGATGGTGGGGATTTTTCCTTTAGCTCCTCACCACGATTAATTACAATATATACATCATGTACCTTTTAATGTAACCAAGGTCAAAACTGGGGACATCACAAGATCGATAGATATAAGAATATTGTGGAAAACTGAAAACCCCAATTTTTCATGTGAGGGTACATAATGAACATTTTCTATGCAACTTCTGCATTTCCCACCCTGGGTTGGAATTGCAAGAAGAATTCCCCTCCTTTCCATATTTACTGTTCTGACATGTGGGAGGATAACTTTGTTCCTTAGTTATATGATATTTGTGATCTTTTCTTGGGGTCTATGTATTATAAGATCTTCAAGGCTGACATTTCGGCATTTTCACAAAGACCTAGGGCATTGATTACTCTACATGGGTATTGGTATGTAGGGGAATATTTATCCTACTTTAGAATTTGGGGTAGCAACATGTTCCATTTATTGCCAAGAATTGTCCTAGACCACATGGTTTTGCAGGAATTTTCTTTTCAGATGGTCCTTGATGGCACCTTCCCCAAACTGGCCAAGCACAAAAGGAAGGGTTGGCCTAAGTTCCCAGTGACCTTGGATTATTTGGTCCTACAAAATTCTACCCACACAGCTGTGGTAGGTAAGGATATCTCAACTATGAACCTGGGAGAAGCCCCAAAAATAATGCATGATCCTAAGGATTATATGGCTAGCCTCTTTTCTCAAGAACAGTCTAAGTTTCATTACACACATGAGGATCTACCAGATGACTCCATATATAGGGAAGTTATCGATTTTCAAGAAAGAAAGGATAACATAACTTATCAAGAATTAAACATGCATGTTTTTAAATATTAGAAACATATGAAGCACTCTACCCTTCACATCAGGAAATTAAGGTTCGATGCAGAAGAAAAGGTTCACAGGGAAATCATGGAGAAAGAAGCAAGACTGCAGCAAGCATTAACTTCTTCTTCTTCCTTAGCCTCTCAATCCAAAGATAAGGGAAAATATCTCAGGGAAGCCCCTAGGACCACTCACTCTTCACAAAATATGGAATCTCTGCATGGAGGGGAACAATTTAAATAGAGTTTAGTCAAGCCCAGTTCTCATCTCCAAACACAGGAAGAAGAGGTTGAAGCTCAAGTTGAGAAATAAAGAATTCATCTTGTTCCCCAGATAGCACAAGTACCTAAAGGAATAGCGTATCAAATAGAGCACATACCTCAGCAAGTTATCAAATATGAATATCCAACACATATATCTCCACTTTTTCTTCAAGAACAAGTTCCTCCATAGATCCCTCAGGTCCGACAGGTTGAACCTTCACCTCAGCCTGAAATTGCGATACATGAAATTCAGAGTGACCTAGAGGAGGAAGCTAGGAATCCCTCATACACTTTCAACATTCTCACCTCCATGACATCTTTGGTTCCTCATCGCGCTTATCAACAGGTATTTTTGATGCATTGTTCCCTTAGTATTCTTTTTTTCATTTGGATTTAAAACCAATTCTTGAGGACACATCTAGAGACCCATAAATGTTAGCAGAAGTTCTCATCCCTACCCCCCCTTTTTATCCACCTATTTTTTCGATTACCCATACATCCCATACTACCCCCATATCCTAACATATTCCATTTTCCCAAGTAGAAGTCCCTTCCATCTCTACAATTCTTTCTTCACTAATTGATATACCTATTTCCACCTCTTCCTATTTCCTCATAGCTATTTTCCCTACTCCCCCCTTGGAAATTTCTCCCATTAGTGTGGAAATATTTGTCTCTCAATCACAACTTGAGCCATTGACCACTCCCCCAAAGGAAACCCTTTCAGCCTCAGAGTAGATGGCAGATTTTGGAGAGGATGTTGTTGTTTCCTTAGGGAAATATTTGTGGAGCAAGAAGGATAAGGAAATAATGACAAAAATGAGAACAGAGGACAAGGGAAGGCACAATCAAACATGTTCCTTCCCTTAATCAAGTTTTCTGGAGAATTGATGCCCCTAATGTTAAACAAGGAGTGTTAGATACAACAAATGACATGGGGGCTTTCGCAGGAGAAAATTATGATTCAAAGTCACAACTGAATAAAGATCTCTTGAAAAGGGATATGAACTGTAGAAATCCAAAGAGGATCTGGAAATAGCTAAGGCATGTTATGAAAAGGAGAATCGGCTCCTCAAATAAGAACATGAGGACAAACAAAAAAAAATTTAGAAGAAGATTGACCATTTCAAGAATCAGCTCGACAAGTCAGAGCTCCTAAATCGGCAACAGGCTAATTAGAATGCTACCCTCAAGAAACAACTCAAGGAATCACAGTTATATTTAGCTGCATCATCATTTTACACATTAAAAACTGAAAAATTCAAACATCTAGCTCGTAGGTTCAATTATTAATATTATCAGTCTATGATTAGTCTGTATACAGGGTTTAGTGAAATGCAGCAACTGTATAATTCATTTGAACAATAGTCAAATATCTTGTAGGATCACCATGCCTGAAGAACTATACCAATTAAGGCGTTTGAGGATGTAATGGGTTGAAAAAAACACATTAAATACAAACCATGGGATTTTCCAATCATAGACAAACATCGGGCTAAGAAAATTGAACTCACCATCAAAACCTAGGAAGGATTTGCGATGCAGTAGAATCCATCATCAAGATGGACAAGTGGTATGCAAGTGTAGGTGGATAGTTGCTAATGATTTTCTCAATTTATTGGGGTTGCCTTTGTTACATCCGATTAAATAGGCACGTCCCCCTAAACTAAATTTAGAATAAGTTGAATGAACCTTATTTTTATCTAAGGAGAAAATTCAGGCTGTGACCCAGCTTACTTTTCCAGAGATTACAAGCTGGATTGAGATACCTAATTATGAATTTGTTAGGATACATGTGTATCTTGGGGAATGGAAGAAAGTCAAGAAGAGGGAGATCGCATCCCATATTTTGAGAGTAGAAGTACACCTTGAGTAGTCAAAATATTAGGAAATTGATTTTCTGATGGACTTAGATGCCAAGTTGTGTTCCTCCCTTGGCCAATCTTAAACTAATTGATTTTGTAATCCCACACCTTGGGAATTTTCCTTTTTTGCAAGAATTTGTAATATTATTTAAAGGGAAATTTTTCTCAAGTGAAGGGGGGATTTTTTGGAGATTAATCCTAGGAGCATATCGAAGGATAGAATACCAAGTTACATTAAAGGAAAGTTTGTGATTTTGTACTCTATAATGTTTTACCAGTTAATAAAATTGTAGTCATTTCATGCTATGTTTCATGGTTGATTCGTTAAATGTTTTTAATGAATTCCAGTCATTCTTCTATTTTTGTGGCTTACTAATTATCAATGGTGTCTATTTATGTGTTGATACATGTCCTAATTTTTCATTACATGGTTGATGTGTAGTATGTATGTAAAATAAATGTCTTTGTTTGATTTATGCGATTTATTTTACTACTAATGACTATTAAATAATATCTGGAATTAATTTGTAATTAGTATTACCTCTTGGATACATTGTATGTTTACAAACTTTAAATAAACCTTTGCAATGTATTGTCTAAGATTTATTTGAATTTGGTTGAGGGATAGATCTTAATATGCATGTTTTACGTTGAGAAATCAAATCCTTTTACCTTTTATGTTTTTGCAATTATCCAAACTCAAGTTCATGTTTAACCTTTTTTAAGTTTTCTTAAACAAATAGTTTGAGGAAGTTGTTACTTTGAGTCTTTCCTTAGAATCAGATTTATTTCGATATGACAAACCCTTGTGCCAGTGGATGCCTTATACCCATAGGAATTATTCATCCCCAAAAACTTGGGTATAGGATCATCTATGCGTGGGATTGATTCAAAGCCTTTCCCGTTGTACTTTTTTCTTTTGTTGATCGCCTCGTAGTTTTACCTAGAAACGTACAAAATGGGTTGTCAACATGTAATAGGTGGTATGATTTAATAAACCCCCCCCCCCCTTAATCTTGAATTAGTGTAACTACATCAAAATTTTAGGCCTTGGGAGATAAGGCTCAGGTTACCTCTTACAAAAATGTATTTGTCCATATAACCAAGGTAAGAAGGAAAACCACATGCGAATAAAACCTCCCATCTAAAATTGACATGGAGAAAAATATGGAAGTGAATATCATTCATCACCATGTGTCACCAACCCCAAGGAGTTATCTAAGATAGGTGAATGTATTCTTTGTGAATATCTTGGTGAATATGTCAGCAGTTTGCTCTGCAGATGGGAAATGCTGCAATGATATCACCTGCTCATGCACCAAGCTCTTGATGTAGTGCATGTGAATCACAATGTGCTTGGTCCTTTGTATATGGAATATATCCATGGATATATTGATTACAATTTTATTTTCACACCAAATTACAGTGGGTGAACCAAATGAAAAACTAATTTCTCCGAGAATACCTTGCAACCACACGCATTGTGTAGCGACATTCATTGTTCCTCTATACTCGACTACAACTGATGAAAATGAAATAATGTGATGTTTATTAGCTGACCAGCATATGTATCCATTTTCAATCGTTATTACAATATATCCTTAAGTGGAATTTATTTTAGTGGAATATCCAACCCAAACAAAATCAGTAAATCCAGCTAGTTCTAGTGGAGAACTAGTAGCATAGCTTATCTTGAAGTGTTTGGTTCCTTGCACATAATGTAATATAATTTTAGAATCATTCCAATGGATATCATGAGGATCCTGCATATAACTTGAAAAAACATACTACATAACCCAAATCATGTAGAGAGTGTGTGAGGTACAACAAGCTCCCAACTAGTTATCTATAAAACGAGCTATCCACTAATGGAGATAAACCAAAATCGCATATTTTTACTCCTGAAAGAAAGGGACACTTAGATTATTTACATTTAGACATTTTTAAATTTAATAAAAGGTCTGAATCATACCTCAATTGGATGAACTTAGTACCTACATCATATATCTCAATATCCAAGCCAAGAAATTGTTTCAACAATTCTAGGTCAGTCATAGAAAATGAATTGTACAATGAAGACTTAATTGAACCTATATCGGCAATGCAACTTCCATTGATAAAAATATAATAAAAATATACTATGATATAAATTGAGTTGTATAAATTATGAAAATACACATTAGGAGCATGTTTTCATCTTTCAAAGCCTTGAGAGAGGAAAGTTGTCCATCTTGGCATACTAACCCTTGGGGACTTGCTTGAGGCCATAGAGAGACTTCTTCAACCTGCAAAAAAATTGAAGGATCATGGATGAAACCTTCATTATCATGCATATAAATATTCTCATGAAGGTCACCATGAATAAAATAACTATTCACATCCATATGGTGCACCTCCCATCGTGTATATGCAACAATGAAAAAAAATCGTCTGATTGAGTCCATCTTTGAAACCGGTGCAAATGCATTTGTATAGTCCACTCCATGGAATTGAGAGGAGCCTTTGGAAACCAATATGTCCTTATAATTCACATATGAACCATAAAAATCCATATTGGTTCTATAAAAAAACTTACATGTCACTAGTTTCTTCTTGGAAGGTACTGGAACAAACTCCAAAGTTTCATTGTCTTACAAAGAATTGAACTCTTCTTGCATGGATGTTTTCCATATTGGGTCATGTGATTATTTTTCATATTAATTTGGATCAGATACAACCATAATAAAAAATCTCTATGGAATATTCGAATGACAAGTGGAGAAGGAATTGTGAAACTGAGATCTAGTCTTCCTAGAGTCTAGTGGATCTCCTGCAAGACCACCACCTACTTGTATGGTTTTCTCAGCCCATTTTGGCATTATGGGAGATTCATGATCTGAAATAATGGCAAAAAATTCATATTCCATATCATTATCATAAAATAAGAGAAATAATAAAGAGAAACATCACTTAGATCATCATTGATTGGAGGGTGTGAGCAATCCCCCTCTACTATTTCGATCTCTTGCATGGGCTCTTCTTTGAACTGTAAACTTATCTGAATGAATGTTTTATGAGATTAGGGATAAAATTTATTGTATACCTTTAAATATTCAACATATACAAGAATTATTTACTCCTTTATTTGAGGTTGTGAGGATTTTCTCTTCTAGGGAGAAATTCTATCCCAACGATTTGAGCCAAAAACCCTGAAATGATAAACATTTGGATTGTGACCTCTCTAAGCCTCCAATGGAGTTTTATATTCCAATTATTTGTGTGGAACTCTATTTTTAACAAAGAAAAACAATTTATGGCTTCATCCCATATCTTAGGAGACAAAGACATGGCCTCCAACATGCATGTGTCCATCTCCTTCAATGATTTATTCTTACGCTCTTCCACACCATTTTGTTGTGGTGTGTAAGGAACTAAATGTTACATTCGAATTCCATTCTATTAACATAGATGTTGTAGTTTCTTATTGACATATTCCTTTAAATTATCAATCCTTAATACCTTTATCTTCTTCCCACTGAAGTTTTCAACAGAAGCTTTGAAATCTTTGAATATCCCATTCACTTCAGTTTTTTGTTTGGGGAAAAACACTCAACAATACCTTGAGAAATCATCTATGAATGTTAAGACATATATTCAGTTTCCATAGGAGGGTGTGGGAATAGGTCCTATCAAATATTAATGGATAAATTTAACCACTTGGATATGCCTTGTTTCCTTCCCCTTTCCATACTTGTGCTTTGCATGCTTCCCAACAATGCATCCCTTGCATGTTCCTTTGAAAAACTTGATGCTTGGAACTCCTTCAACCATGTTTTATTTTCTAAAAGATTGAATATATCTATATTTGAGGTGTCCAAACCACACATTCCATATTTTTTTGATCTCATTGGCATATGACAGGAGTCCATTCCATAATTAGTAAGGGAGAAAGTGTGAAAACTTGTACATTCTTGACTCATGGTCTGCAATACCCACTGCAACAACTTTCCCTATAGAAATTTTTGATATTTCCACATCATCTTGAGTGAATGTCCCTCTCTTGGAAAAACCTGTATCTGTCATTTCATAGACAGAGAGTAGGTTTTCTACAATATCACGAAAAAAAAACATTGTTGAAGTACCCATTGTCAAGATTGATCCTAACAATCCCTTTATTTGGATCTCAAAGTCATCACCCATGAGGATGGACAGACACATGTATGGATGTAGGTTCAAGAAGGAGTCTTGTGTAGAATCCATGTTCCTTGAGGAACTTGAATATATAATGAATCATGAATATACAAAAAATATAGCAACCAATGCATGCAATCTCTCCTTGTTTTCATAATTCAAACCTCCATCCTTCTTCTTTGTGCCATATGGAAGGGGAATGTTGTTCTTCTCAAGGATTTTTGACATCATGTCAATGGTATTCGTCATGTGTGTATTTCATCTTCTCTTTCTTCTTTCCTTTTTCCTTGCTAGGATTCAAACCCCCATTAGAAGATTTGGGCTTCTCCTACTTCTTCTTATCTCGTTGCTTCAAATCCTTAGGATTCTTATTTCCCTTTGCTTAATCTAAAACACTTGGAGAAAGTGCTTGATCCTTACTGTATTTGACGGTACCCATTTTAACCAACTTATATTTTTCTTGAGTCAAAGACTCCATGAAGTCTGCAAATGTTGGCATTCTCCAATTTCAAACTGTCATCTTGCCAGAGTTAAATGTCAAAACAAAAACTTAATATTATGGCCCTAGCTTCGAAAGTATGGAAAAAATCAGTTGCTCTACCTTCCTCCTGATGCCACATTTCTTCAACTAAATAATCATGGATTTAAACTTGCTGAAAAATTCTTCGATCGTTGCAGAACAATTTTGATTGAAGGTGATCAACTCGTTTTCAAATTAGTGGCCTATTAGCTCATTAGTCTTCCCAAATATTGACTCTAGATTGAGTCACACTTCATTTTGTTTTGTGATAATGTCATCATTAAATATGACATCTCTTGAAATTCTAAGACATATCATCCCAAATGCTTAATCCAATCTATTAAAAAACTTGGACTTCTCAACAGCTGAGTTCAATTCATTTTATGTCCCCATGGTAACTTTGTAGAGACCTCTGGATCTCAACTGGACCACCATATTATCCTTCCACTAAAAATAGTAGAATGGAGTGATAAAGGTAACATGATACTTCCTTATTTGTTGTTTTGCGCTCAATGAAAAAGAACACTTGATCAACCTGCAATGAAAACTATCAATCTACTCGAGGAGACCCTAGATTGCAATTCGAACCCTACGAACTCTCTGAATTCGAGTTGTAGATCCAAATAGATTTGATACCATGTGAAATTATAATTCACAACAAGATATAGAATCTAATATAATACCCACAACAAAATAATTTGACAATACATGAAGAAAACAGTGTAAAAGAGGAAAATTAACATATAGATATGGTTCTAATAACTGATTTTTCTATTACATTCCAACATGAAAATATGTATATAACATAATTATATTAAAATAGGATAAAATAATTATCATTTGGAGGCAAATTGGTGGCATACATGTGGCAGGCTTAGATTGGACCTCAAACCCCCCTAAGGGGAAAAATAATCTCCCAAACCACCTCAAACGGTCACGAATTGCCATGTGAACATTGACAAAGAATGATGGGTCATAAATAAGGGTTATGTAGGTGTGTGGGAGTGCATGGGTGAGTGGATATAGGAATTCATAAATGGTACAAAATAATAGAAAACACTCAAATACAATCCATGGGTTCCTATTGTTAAACCAAATCCATGATTTATGGAGTGGGAGTGCCCCAAGTGACCAATATTTCATTAATAAGGGAGATCATGCTCCTGGTTTATAAAAATATTTTCCCTGGGTGCAATTATTGGTCCAAAGCCCCCAATAAACTTAGGAAGTCATCATAAACAACATTTGGACTATGAAACATAAGTGAAAACAAATGTGACTATGGTCATAGGTGGTATGATGACTATGGTACCATGTGGTATAATGTTCTAATATATTATTCAATTATTTTCCATGGTGACCAAATTTTTTGTCACCTAGTCATTTATCACCCATTTTTCTAGTAGTTCTCTCTCTCTCTCTCTCTCTCTCTCTCTCTCTCTCTCTGACACACACAGCCCTACTCCTACCCCTACCACTAACCCATGGGGGATTCATCTTGATAATCAATATATTATCATGTTCATTCATAAAGAGGTTTTTTAAATTATGAAAAATAAGGTCAATATAGTGTAGTTTCTATGGGTGTGGGGAGTATGT
Organism: Pseudotsuga menziesii; assembly: GCA_001517045.1. Classification (NCBI taxonomy): domain Eukaryota; kingdom Viridiplantae; phylum Streptophyta; class Pinopsida; order Pinales; family Pinaceae; genus Pseudotsuga; species Pseudotsuga menziesii. The sequence goes on along the minus strand of LPNX010068218.1, from coordinate 789,589 downwards.
TATGGGGGATATAAAAAGGGTTATCTACTAAAAATAGGGATATCTAATAAAATTATTGTTTTTTTAATTGAAAATATGTATTGGGATGGGGGATTGGAAAAATGATTTTATTAAGTATTTATTAATATGAAGTGAAATTAGGAGTATTCTTTAATATCCTATAAACGAAGGTGTAATGGCATAATTTCATTGAGTGAATACCCCATGCACTAACCCCCATCCTCACTCTCTCTCTCTAATTGTTACTAACCCCCTCTCCCACTATATCTCCCCCCTACACCTCCCCTTACCTCTAATCCATCCTCCACCTACTCCTCCCCTTACCTCCAACCCCCCCTCCTCTTTTAATTTCTCTCTCCCTCCCCTCTTCCACCTAAACCTTACTAACCCCTCTTTCTCTCTCCCCTACACTTCCAACTATGTGTAACTTCACCCTCTATTTCTCTCTCAACCCCATAACATGCCCCCTCTCTCTCACACATTCATTCCTAGTACCCCTAATCCCCCTCTATCTCCCTAACCACCCTTTTATACTCCCTACCCATAACCACCCTTTCTCTATCTCTCTCTCTCTTTCTCCTAATACACCTACACTTAAATGCCCCCCCTCTTTCTCTTTGTCTCTCTCAATCCCACATCCATTACAACGTACTATACCCTCTCTCTCTGTATACCCCCAACCTATACCCCTATTCTCCATAACTTCCTTAATCCTCCCTTGATTTCTACCCCTCCCTATACCCCAATCTGTATATGT
>LPNX010068218.1:746008-783055 GCA_001517045.1 Pseudotsuga menziesii | reverse complement strand
TGGTTGGATTTAATGCTTTTAATGGTTGAATCATTTCATTATTTTAGTTTTAAGGTTTGTATTTTGGGCTTATTAGTTAATATGTACATATTTAATCTTTCAAAATATTATAATAAAATTTCATTCCAAGTTTTGATTTATAATCTAACTCTCATTTCTGAGTCCTTTGTCAAATATTTTCATGAGGAGATTCTTGTAGCAACTCTGTTTTTTCTGTTTTTGTCATTGTCATTGGGAGCATATTACGAGGATATGGAAATGAATTTAGGAAAACAAAAAGAGGTTTTTGTCCAAAATAGACTCATTCACAAACACCTCTCTCAGTTTTGCAACCTCTATTATATTTTGAGAGATTCGAATTCATCTTTGTGGCCTATTTTCAGGGTTTGAATTATTTAATAATTTCCTGTTTTAGTCACAAATTTGCAGAACATATTCCGATCAATTGAAGATGAATTTTGAAAAACCAAGACAAAATTTTTTTCATAACATAATCATTTAAAAAAAAACTCTCTCAGTTTTTACACAGGTGTTCCGGATTGAGAGATATGAAGGCATCTTTGAGACCCAAATTTTCAGAAATTTGTCAAATTTCCCCAAATCCGATTTGTTATTTTTGGGTTAATTATTTTTAAATATTTTAAGTTATCATGTATCTAATTGATGTAATTGTTTCAATTTTCAACCTAGAAGGTAGTTATGGAACTACTTTACTTTTGTAATGATAAAAGGAAGACAAACATACCGTTTTGAGGGGGTATTTTTCACTCAAGGAGAGGCTTTTGGAGCTTTGATTTCTCAAGCTAGCACTTATAACTCTTATGTAAGTGGATGAATGTTATTGATTATATATAAACTGATAAGCCCTTTTATCTGTCATGCTTTTTTATTTCTGATCTATTTGATTGCTCAGTCTACAATTTTATTTCTTGTTTAAAGTTTTATTCATGTAAATGCTTCTAGCCTGTGGGTGGAATTAGTATTTCATGTGTAATGTTTATGGCTTATTGGGATGTGTTTGATCCCCAGTTTATCCAATTTGCATGATTTAGTTCTGTATTAGCTTGTGGATGTTTATTTCCTCCTTGCTGATGAAGTTTTTAAAACCCTAAAACCTATTTTATTTAATTTTACTTTTGAGATTGTGTTGGCTAGTTCTTTTGGTAGTCTAATAACAATTTCTAGCACAAACATATTTGGCAACTATACTGGGGACGAAGCTGAAGTATGTCTTCCTTGGGATATCATTATTCTTCTGATTTTGAGAGGTGAACAAAGTCAGAAAATATTTTAGACTACAAATTTTCATCGGTGCCTCCACAATTAAAGATTCCACTGCAAGGAGAATTTTGTTGACAGAAAAATGAAGAAGCCATATGGAAAGACTGGATATCAGCTTGTTACTTTACTCCATGAGGTTTTGTTCTTATTCATCAGTTCTTTCCTATCTTTCCCATTGCATGTCAAAAGAAATATTTTTTCTTTTGTCTATTCCGATGATCATAAACCTTCAAGTACATATCCCACTTTGGAAGAAGAAAATCTGCATTCTTCTTGTGTTATTGATATTGATCCTATTCCTTCATTTGAAATACATGTTCGGAATGATATACATATACCCATATCTCTTGAAGCTGATTATTCTGGTCATCTTGTAGAGAATAAATCTGATCTATTACCTTCTACCATCACTGCTGAAACTTGCAAACAGCTTGTTGAACCTCATTTTCAACTCATAGATTTTCAGTCTAGACTCAGACAGAAGATGTTTAGACCTATTAGGCTGCCATCTCTCTTACATCCTTACCCTTCCTACTTTGTTGAATATCTTCCCCATTTTACTGGAAAAGATCATATTACAGCAGAGAAGCATTAAGAATCTTTTCATAATTTCATTGATAATTTTGAAATCATGCATGAGGATGTTGTCATGAGGTTATTTTTGAAATCCTTTGTTGGAGATGTTGGGTTTTGGTTCCAAAATTTAAAAGATGATTCAATTGGATCATGGGAAGAGTTACATGATGTATTTTTGAAGTATTGGGGTAAGAATAAATCTTATGATCAATTTCTTTCCAAATTTTATAGTTTGAAAATGGAAAATGATGAACCAATTACTAAATTTAATTGGAGGTTTCAAAGTTTTTATATCAGTATGCTTACGGAGATCAGACCTTTGGAAAAAATTGCTATGGTATATTATGTTATGGCTCAACATTCAGATCTTGTCCTTTTCCTATTAGAAAGGAAATCATCATCTTTAAGAAAATTGTTTGAGGATGCAAAAGGAGTGGAGGAGAACATCCAAGCTTGCAAAATGATTCAAGATCAGGCTCATGTTGAAGATATACAAGCTTATGAACATGAAGAAGAACGTAGGTATCATTCAGATTTAAGACAGTTTTCTTCATCATTTTCAGATGTTCATATGAACAAAGATATAAATGATGCTTGTATTGATTCTTCATATCAGTTTGATAACTTTTTCGATGATAACATACTTTCATTGGATTATAGTAGAAATTTCTTAGTTCCTGCTATGAGATTATCATGTTATGAAGAAGAATTTTCTTCTCTTCAACCTCTTACTATTGATATAAGAAATAAGTTTCCATTCTTGACTTATGGTCACTTTCAGAGTGTTATTTGTTCAAGTTTTGATCAAGGGTTTTATTTAAAGGTCGAGAAGCAGTTTGAAAATCCCTTGGTTTCCATTCTTGATCCAAAGTTTAAAAAGAACAACAATGGAGAGGAAGAGAATGCTTCACTTTATGATGAATATAATGAAGACATTGAAGTTTTAAATTGGAAATTTCATGATCCCGTGGCTTCTTGGATGGAGTTGTATTTTTCAAAGGTTTCTAATGCTCCATATTTTGGCATTCTTCCTAGTTCCAATCATAAGTATCAGCTGCCTACATACTCTTTATTGCATTTATCACATCTTTTGTGGGTTTTCTCAAACAGTAGCATGCATGAAATTATGATTCTCAATCAAATGGTTTCTTAGCTTCACTGGAAGTATGATTATACTTGATTGGGTTGTTTCCTCCGATTAGAAGTAGGAGTAAATAGCAAAATAAGCTCGCTATACGAGCATGTAGATTATTTTCAGTATGATGGTTTGTAGCAGTATTTTTTCATTTTAGAGGTATGTGTTCAGAGTTTGAAAAAGTTGCAGAGATTTGGTAAATGACTCCATCACCCAATGAATAAGGCACAAGGTCTATAGGTTCTTGAAGTCTCACAAGGAGGACTTCATCCCACAGCAAGAGCCAGATGTTATAACTAGATCTTGTTCTTAGTTTATTTGTTCTTTTTGTCCTAATTTTCAACCGTTGGTTTAAAATGATTTTAAGAATTTTTGACAATCAATAATTTTTGTTGGATTTAATGCTTTTAATGGTTGAATCTTTTCATTATTTTAGTTTTAAGGTTTGTCTTTTGGGATTATTAGTTAATATGTACATCTTTAAGATTTCAAAATCTTATAATAAAATTTCATTCCAAGTTTTGATTTATAATCTAACTCTCAATTCTGAGTCCTTTGTCAAATATTTTCATGAGGAGATTCCTGTAGCAGCTCTGTTTTTCCTGTTTTTGTCATTGTCATTGGGAGTAGATTATGAGGAGATGGAAATAAATTCAGGAAAACCAAAAGATATTTTTGTCCACAATAGACTCATTCACAAAAATCTCTCTCAGTTTTGCAACAGCTGTTATCGTTTGAGAGATTCGAATTCATCTTTGTGGCCTATTTTCAGGGTTTGAATTATTTAATAATTTCCTGTTTTAGTCACAAATTTGTAAAACATATTTCAATCAACTGAAGATGAATTTTGAAAAACCAAGATATTTTTTGTTCATAACATACTCATTTAAAAAAACCTCTCTCAGTTTTTACGCAGGTGTTCCAGATCAAGAGATATGAAGGCATCTTTGAGACCCAAATTTTCAGAAATTTGTCAAATTTCCCCAAATCCGATTTGTTATTTTTGGGTTAATTATCTTTAAATATTTTAAGTTATAATGTAACTAATTGATGTAACTATTTCAAATTTCGACCTAGAAGGTAGTTATGGAACTACTTTACTTTTGTAATGATAAAAGGAAGACAAACATACCATTTTGAGGGGGGATTTTTCACTCAAGGAGAGCCTTTTGGAGCTTTGATTTCTCAAGCTAGCACTTATAACTCTTATGTAAGTGGATGACTGTTATTGATTATATATAAACTGATAAGCCCTTTTAGCTGTCATGCTTTTTAATTTCTGATTTGTTTGATTGCTCAGTCTACAATTTCATTTCTTGTTTAAATGTTTTATTCATGTAAATGCTTGTAGGCTGTGGGTGGAATTAGTATTTCATGTGTAATGTTTATGGCTTATTGGGATGTGTTTGATCCCTAGTTTATCCAATTTGCATGATTCAATTCCGTATTAGCTTGTGGATGTTTATTTCCTCCTTTCTGATGAAGTTTTTAAAACCCTAACACCTATTTTATTTAATTTTACTTTTGAGATTGTGTTGGCTTGTTCTTCTGGTAGACTAAGAACAGTTTCTCGCACAAACAGGAGGAAAACTCTATCGAATACCAGAGACCGTTGCACATAACAAAGTCTCACAAGGTAGGAAGATAAAATCCCACATCAAAAAATTATTCCTCTTAAAAATTGTGTCTGAAGGATAACATAAGATCACAGAGACCTCCACACCCTTTACACAGGGTGTCCCTGCTCATCAGACACAAGAAGAAGACAAAGCTGTTGTTTCTTCATCTATTCGAGTACCTCTATGATGCAAGGCCACGCATTCAAGGTGCTCATCCAGAAATAAATCATCCAGACAACAATTATAGCCCTCTCAGGATGTCAAAGAAACCAAGCCTCTTCACTTCAGCAAATGTCACACCAGGTGATCACCTCAACACACAGTTCGAGATATAATATGGGATTCGATGCAATGGATACCATTTCTTCCTAAGGATAGAGAATTGATCCATATGGATCTTGGTGGCCACCAACCTATTCCACTAGCTCAAAACAATTGTCCATTATGGTAGTTTCCTAGTTATTTTTCTACGGCCTTTTAGGTCCCAAACTTCTGGGCCCATTTTGAGGCCCTAAACGACGTGTTTTGGTGATTCGGGTGCCAAATGGTTTTAATCGGCATGCATTTGGTCAATCAAAAGTTGTAAATATTAGATATACCTTCCCAATGAGTTATCGAACACCCAAACCGGAGATCGTATGCAAACGTTATGACCCCGAGAAGTTGACTATTTAACTTACCACCTTGGGGCCGCAAACTTTATGATGGTTCATCTTCTAGGTTTAGGTTTTGGAATCTTTGGGTTCTCACCCTCATTATTATTATAAATAGGTCCCTTTGGCCTCATTTTGTATTCATCTTAGCATGTATGAGCATAGCAGCCACATCTCTTCTCAGAGATAGCTACCACCATTCTAGCAATTGTATTACAGTTTGTTCTATTTCTGCAACTTAATAGAATATGTGTTTACGGTATCTCTGTTATATTTGTAAAATGTCTATTATTATGACTCTATATATGTTCTTTCATTTTGTTCACACATAAATTCGAATCAACATGCTATAAAAAAAACCATTTCATGATCATTGCATTAAGACCTTGCTGAGGCCTGAAAATTCGCAGGAACAATAGTAAGGGATTCTCCCCAGTCAATGTTCCCAAATATCCCGTGACTGTTTGGTGTAGGGAATCCGTCTAGTTTGCGGTCTGGCTACCGTAGCTCAAGTAACAAAAATAAAAGGTTTTACCGGTTGTGGCCCAGTCCACCGTGTATATTTTTGTGTTTTTAGTTTTAAGTATGATATGGAAGTGCCTATCTAAAATGTGGACTGATGTAGAATACGAGGAGCGGTCACAATGTGATACATAGGTTCTTACCTCTCGTCTTAAAATCTCTTGAATCTAAATCACACAGAGTAAGAAAATAAAACTAACTACCTAACCTATCCCTAGGGAGCAAGATTATCATTCATTAATGAGTAATGTATTTTGTACATGCATCATGAAAAAATCACAGATGGTTGATACTTCTTTCAAAACACATGAACATTTAAAGATATTTGAACAACCAAATAGCCAATTGTTTATGAACAACATTCATTACTCATAGTGGAAATTTTCATAAAATAAACCAGAGAACATTCATACAAGAACATAGGTTCATAGAGTTAGAACGATCTCACAGTTAATGAACACAAAGATGAAAACGAAATAGTTCCTCTTCAACAAATCCATAGCACAACATTTGAACATTCCACCAACCTTTCTCCAATAGGAAAATTGTAATTATCTATTGCAAAAGGAAATAGTTCTTCTTACAATATGTCCTCACAAATCTCACTAGAAAAAAGTCCTTTTTTCCCTCTAAGTTTCCTATCTTTATACAAAAACAACAAAACCTTTGGGTTGACCCACCGGGTGACCTTTGTGTTCCCCCAACCATTTTAATCTTATAAATTTGTCCTTTGTGAGTGCTCATGATTCATCCAATACGTTACATTTTAGATTAAGATTTACAAGCGTTTTGTAAAAGAGACCAGCTTGGCAACTGATGAGCCATTTCCAAGCTTGGGCCTCTGCTGCTACCATTTCTGTTCAATAACCTATTGATGTCAACCTTTCACTGTCTTCCATCTATGAGCAACATCTCTGCTTCTGATTTTTATTTTGGAGACGTCTTCTTCACAGTAGCAATCATCAAACCGTATCTAAAAATAATCTTCTAACTCTGTCTGCAGTTAAACGAAAAACTCAACATTAATATGAACTGCATCTCTTCAACAAACGTAAACCATACTAACAATAAAATTGATCATAAAAATGAGGCCTTGTACTACGCTCTCGTTGCAAAAACCTTAAAACGATAAGAATATGAAACCTCCGCCACCCATAATATAGAGTAAACACACATAGAACAGGTGGGAAAAACCTGGCACCGGCGGGAAAAATCAGTAAAGCATCGGGAGGATAGTTTTATTAATAGCCACAATGATGTGCTTCAGATAGACAACGAGTTCTGTGGGGCCATTAGGTCTATCGGCATCGAAAACTCTATAAGTCAGATGGTTAGCGTATTACGCAGCCACAATGGTGGAAGACGAAAATACTATGGGCTTCGCAGCAAATAAAACATATCAGCGAGCGGAAGAACTAAGGACTACGACAGAATAGTCATATTCACAGCCGCAATGGAAGAAGACCATCAGACTGTGAGTTCTGCAGTCAACATAAAACATTGATGAAAAGAAAATTTATATGGTGGATGGTTAGTCTATTCTGAAGCCATTGTTGCAGAAGACAATCAGACTATGGCTTCCGCTTTCAAATGAAAAATGTAGTGATCAAAAATTTCCATGACTAAACGCCAGCGATGATGAGCTCAATGCAACTATCGTGTCGGTGACATAAGAGACTAACCCTCTGATCAAACATTAAAAAATGCTTCAATAGAGAAAACAAATCATCGTAAAACAAAGGTTTAAGTAGTAAATCCATGGAAATAGAAAACAATAGCAACTGCCATCCAGGCATCGGGGATCAGAAAGACTAATCATAAAGCGTCGATGGGAAAAATTTCATCCACAAGTGGACTCACTAAGGATTGGGTGATTAGTTCAAAGAAGAACCACAACAGTGGGTGACGGACATACTACGGGCTCTGCGACCAACTGAGGATATCAGTGATCGGAAGCTCAGAGGCCTAACCGGTACTGCGTCGGTAGATAAACCAACTAAGCAGTGGAAAGATAGTTTACTAGAAAGACGCAACAGTGGATGTCAAACCAACTACGGGTCTTGATAATCATAAAACCATCGACGATAGGAGTAGTTATATGGCGAACGGTTAGTCTGTTGAGGAGTCGCAATGGCAGACGACATAAGGACTATGGCTTCCGATTAAAGTTGTAAAACTTTCCGATAGTGAAGAGAAAAACAATAAGACACGAAATCGGCAAAAAAAACTACTATTCATTGGCAAGCGGAACAGTTATACGTCGGATGGTTAGTCTGCTAAGGAGCCGCAATGGAAGACAACATAAGGACTATGGATTCCGATTAAAGTTATAAACCATTCCGAGAGCGAAAATCAAAATATTGTAAAGTCAAAACCTCAGCATCAGAAAAGAAAAGAGCTAACCATCGGAACATTTAGCATTTAGCTTCCACAATAGCAGAAAATGTAAAGACTATGACTTTCATTTTATTGTCTGAAAACTTTCGACAATGAAAATTTATCGAAAAACAAAGTATTAAATGTTCAAAAGATTTAGGCTGGGAAGTGATGAAATTAGTTCGTTAACCCATGAAATAGTGACAGCAAAGAGAAACAAGCTCTGACTTGAACGTAAATAGACTTCTGATAGTGATGAGGGAAATCATTCAGACCAAAAAGAAATCATTTTCAAAACTCCACCATTAACGCATTTGCTGACAGGAAGCAGTTTTCTCAAAAGCATGAAAGCAATTGACCTCACTTCAAACCAAAATGTAGCAGAGGGAAGAACAAAATAGAGTTCATGAATCCACACACTCCTAGGAAAGATAAAATAAAAAAAGGAGGGTCCAAAATTTCAAAAAAATTGGGAAAAAAGTTACAGCTACAACAATTGGCGACTACCTGGTGAACCTAGACCTCTGGACAATTTCTTCCTTAAGTAACAGACTGTTTAACAATAAAACCAACATGTTGAATTCTTCTATATGTCTGGATTTTCCAAATGGAAAATATATGTACTTTTAATCATTGATGATGGTCCAATTTAGGAAAATGGAACCCAATATTTCAAAGTCAAGATAACTCTTTCGAGGCCAAGAATATGAGTTTCGTTTTTTACCTCTATCTTTGGGTAGCTTCTAGCTTGGACACCACAGGCTTGTAACATATGGTAAACAGGAATATTCATTTGTTCCTCATTCCCATGCCATTTTGCAATTTTGTGCTTTTGGACTTTTTTGTCCTTTTTTGAGTCCTCCTGCATGCCTTTCTTTCTAAATTTTTATTCAGGCTCCTCTATCCATAGTGTCCTTTTATGTGAGAGATGTATTTAATTTTCAGCTCACAGATGGAGAAGAACTTTTGGCAATTTTGTACTCATATGATTCAATACTTTGTCTTGATACATATTTATTTCTTAGGAGTTTTGACTCTTATTTGCCTTTTGGCTTTCAATTCTTGGCATGGGATCATTTATATATAATATATTGTTTACCCTGCTTCCTTTCTGTGGGTCTTTTGCTATCGCCCCCTAGGACATTTTTAGATGTGAAATGGATGGAGCCTCGAAAGAGTATTCCAGACTTTTGATCTTGAGTTATTTTACAAGGATTAAGTAGGACTTCAATGTGTTCATAGCCATTTAGGAAAAATGTTAAACTAGAAGAGATTATTTCAGATAAAACAATAGTACACAGTCTTATAATCAAATATTTTAGTTAATCTAGAATTTTGATGCCCTCCATGCAACCAAAAGTTTGCCTCTTTTATTGAAATCAATCAAAATCTAAACTAAACAAACAAAAATAAAATAAATCAAAAAACAAATAGCCAAGCAATCAATTTATTTATGTACAAAATGGAACAAAATAAACAAAATCAATAAAAATAAGGCTTAAGAACTAGACCATTTACTGGTAAGTTCTCTTCCCATCCCTGTAAATATTGAAACTTATAGGTTGAGGGGCCAAGTTTTGCCACAATCTGGAAAGGGCCTACCCATAACTATTGAAATTTCATGTGTTTTTCTTTCTCATCATGGGGGTGGTCCCATTTGAGAACCAAATCTCCCACCTCAAAATCTTTTGTTCCAACTTTGTGTTTATCAAACCATCTCTTTACTACCTCCTATTGTTGCTTAAAACGTTCTATGGCCCTGGATCTAGATTCCTCTGCCTTCATAAGATTATGTATCCTTATCTACAAGACTTCATTATCTGATCCTCTGGATTCCTGAGCTATTATGGAAGAGGGTAGCATGATATTGGGGGGTAGAATGGCCTCTTTTCCATAAACAAGGGTATATGGGGACACACCTATTGAAGTCTTAAGGGTGACCCTATCAGCGCAAAGAGCATTTGGTAATGCTGAGTGCCAACTCCTCTGGTTTTCTATCACAGTCTTTTTTAAATTTCTAATCAGATTCTTGTCCGTATATTCATCCAAACCATTTCCTTATGGATAGTAATTTGCAGAGTAATGCAACTTAATTCCTTTCTCATGAGCAAATGCAGTTAATCTAATAGATGAAAAATAAGTAGCATTATTGAAAACTAAAGAAATTGGAACTCCAAACCTAGTCATAATATGATCTTGCAAGAAGTCCATGACCGCATCTTCATTTACTTTATGCAATGGAATGGCCTCGACCCAACAAGTGAAGTAGTCAGTTGCCATCAGAATATATTTGTGCTGCAAGGAATAATTTTGCTTTATCTCTCCAATGATGTCCATCTCCCACTGCTCAAAAGGTTTTGTTATCATTACAGGCTTTAATGGTCCTGCTTCTTTAACTTGTCTTCCACCACACCTTTGGTAGATGTCACACTTTCTAACATGGGCATGTGCATATTTGAACAGTGTGGGCCAATAGTATCTGTCTCTAAGAATTTTATGGGTTGTTGTATCTGCAAAGAAGTGTCCTCTAGCAGACCCATTGTGTAATTCTATTATGACCTTCCTCGCATCTTCTCTCTCTAAGAATTTAATAAGAACTCCATCATAATTCTTTCTGAATAATATTCCTTTAACCATCTGATATGAGGTTGATTTAAGCTGCAGTGCTCTTCTTTTCTTAGCATTCCAATGTTCCGGTAACAATCCTGTCTGAAGGTAATACAGAAGGTCTCAATGCCAGGAGTGCGAAGCTATGAAAAGAGGAAATACATCCATCAAATGTAACTCAACTTCATTTTCCCAGTTCTTTTCTTCATTGTCTTTACTTTTATTCATTAGTTTGCACAATCCCTACCCTTTAACTATGGAGGCTGGCTTGAATTCGAGGTCATACTCCTGTAGAGATATTACCCAGTTTCCTCTTCTTTCTCCTAACTCTTTTTGTACAAAAAGAGACCTCACAGCTGGGTGTGGAACGATTACCTTTATCCGGTTCTTAAGTATGTATGGCTTGAATTGTTTTACCGCTTTGAACATGGTATAATCTTGTTTATCCACAACTGGGTAATTCAACTCGGCCCCTTGTAGACCAATGCTCATAAATGATATGGGGAACTCATCTCCCCCATCTTCCTTCTGGGTAAGCACAACTGCTAGTGAATCATCAAATGCAAAAGTGTACAAAATAAAATATTTCTCAAAATCTGGACTTTTGAGGGAGGGTGCGTGCGCAACAACTGTCTTTATTTTACTAAATGTGTTTTTCTCTACATCAGTCCACTTGAATTGTACACTTTTCTTTACCATTTTCTACAAAGGTTTAACAATTTGAGCGAAATACAGCACAAACCTTCGCACAAAATTTATTGTCCCCGTAACTGATTGCATGCCCTTTTCAGTATGGGGTAAGGGGATCTCTTCGATGGATCTGATCCTTTCTAGGTATATGGATATCCCCTTCTTAGAAACCACATGACCCAACAACTTACCTTCTGTAACAGTAAACACGCACTTCTTGGAGTTTAGTGAGATACCATATTTTCGGCAGCGTTCAAAAATTTGCTTTAGATGAAATGCATGTTCCTCTCTTTTCTTTGAGAATATCGTGATGTCATCGAGGTATACTACATCATTGTATCCAATCAGACCGTGGAAAGCTATGTCCATATCCCTCTGGAAAGTAGCTCCAGCATTTATGAGTCCAAAGGGCATCCTTCTATAAGCAAAAGTTCCCCACCTGGTTCTGAATGTTGTTTTAAGTCTGTCTTCTTCAGCTACTAATACTTGATTGTAGCCTGAGACTCCATCTAATAAAGAGAATAATTCTGAACCTGAAACCATTTGCAATATCTGTTCCATGGGTGGAACAGGATAATTGTCTTTATCTGAAGTCTGGTTTAAATTTCCAAAATCCACACATAGCCTAATTTCTCTAGATTTCTTCCTTACCAATACTAGATTTGAAACCCATTCCGAGTATCTAACCTTGAAGATAATTCTAGTATCCAATAGTTTCTTAACTTCATTCTGGATTAAAGGTTCTAATTTTGGATGCATTTTCCTTAAAGGTTGCTAATAAGGTTTCATTCCAGATCTGATGGGGATAACATGTTGGATAATATTGGTGTCATATGTCTTCAGATCTTCACACATCCAGGAAAAAACATATTTGTATTGTTTGAAAAGACTAATAAACTTATTCCTTTCACCTGGAAAGAAACACTTTCCAAAATTCACATATTTAGGCTCAATTTTAGTCCCCAAATTAATCAACTCTAACTATAGAGATGATCTATGAGTCTTCACGTTCATTGATCTTCTAAATTTCTCGTTTAAATCAAACATTCACTCTAAAGTCCTAATTCCTTTAGGAATAAAATTATCAAATTTTAGCTCAGCTTGATGTTCTTCATCCTCAATAATCACCCCTTTGAAGGTTTTGTCATTTGTCAAGCATTCTATAATTTGTTTATCATCATCGAAAACTCGTAGATTGGTAATCATATCCAGAACTGAAGGCCTGAAAAGCAATTCAATAGAGCACCGATTATTAGAGGGCACAAGCCTTGCAGCTGAGGTGGCCAACAAGTCGGTTGCTACATTTTTAAGTCATGGAATCGATACAATGTTAAATGCATTAAAAAATTTAAGTAAATCCCATACTTCATTTTGAAAATCTTTTAAATCAGGAGAAATGTAATGTATTTGATTTCGAATTTGTTTTACAATTATTTTAGAATCTCCAAGCACTTTCATATTCTTTGCTTTTAATTCAATGGATTTTCTTAGTCCCTGAACTAATGCTTCATATTCAGCTGTGTTATTGGTACATTCTAACTCTTACCTACATGAAAGAAAGTGTTTGTTTTTCTTAGGGTCAATCAGGACACAGCTAGCTCCTGACCCCTCTAAATTTTTAGAACCATCAAAGAAAATCATCCAAAAATTGCTAACTACTGTGCGAGAATTAACATCTACATCTATAGCTAAGTCTACTATTTTACAATCAATTTCATCAGCCTATGAAAACCAAGGAGATCAAGCTGAGCGTTTGATGTATCACTGGCTTCTTCCGCTTGATAGTTTCTTAGTTCTAGCTCAATAAAGTAATTTCCCAAAACAAAATCCACTAGTTCATTTTTACCTTCGAACTGAGTAACATTGTGTTTCATGTGCGTCTCCCTCAAAAATTTAATTTGATTTGGGCTTCCTTTATATGGTAGCCACAAATGTGACCAGTTTGAGGCAAATTATCCGCTCAGCTTTTCCAACCAATCTCTGCTCAAAACAAGTCCATAAGCTTCCGGTATGTCAGCCACCACAAGATCAATGAATTCACATACCTTATCATTTGAAGATAAGCGAACAAGAACATCCTCCATTTCCCCAATTACCTTCACATTCGTTCTATCCAACTGAATGACCCTCCAGGTAGATGGTTTAGGTTTCCCATTTATCCTTTTGCAGGCCGACAGTGGCACGACATTGACTGATGCCCCCAATTCTACTAGGCAGTTATGCACGTTGTGGTTGAAAATTTCAAAAGTAAGGAGAAAAGGTGGAGACTTTCATTTAGGCTTACCTCCCACACTTGCTTCACCAATTTATTCTTCTTGGGGTTGATTGTCAGTGGGCAGCCTCTCCTATGATATTTCAAGTGCTTTCAATAGCTTTTCTTTTTGTTGCGGCACATTGCACTTTTCAAATAATGAGATGTTTCCCTTACCCTTTTGATATCCTTCACAATGTCATAATCCATCTTATGTTCTATGAGATTCGGTTTAACATTCTTTATCTTTTCTTCATTGGGCTTAGTAAGCATATTGATTTGTCTAGGATTTTGAGTGGTGACGGTAAATTCTAGAATTTTATTAGCTGAGGAGTTGTCTTGAAATTTCTTAACATTCTTTCGAAGTCTCTTAATCTTCGAGAGCATAAGACTGCTTTCTTTAATCAACCCCTGGCTTCTCGTCATTACATTTGTTTCCAAGATATTTTCATGTCTCATATTCTTTTCTTCCTCGTCATCAAACAACGATACACAGTCCCATAAAATCATGGCCTCATCCTCCTGTTTTTCTGTTGATTTATTGTTGCCTTTCCCTTCTTCATCGTTGTCCTCAGTTAATTTGGAATCTAACAGCTAATTCATAACCAACGTCATTGAATTTATACATTGAGGACAATTCTTTTCAGAATGGGGTTGTTGGTGGAAAGTGCAAAAGTTATCCATTCCTACCTCCATTAAGTTCATAGATGTAGGGTTGTGCAGAGGGGACTAGGATTGATTGTTGTCTTCCCTTTCCTTTTAATAAGGTTTATAGAATTGTTGGGCTTCCTTTTCCTTTCCCAAGTCTATGATTCTGTTAGAGAGCTTCTGCATCATCTTTGCCATTCCCTCAAAATTTGGTGATTGCTCCTCTTTAGGCTTAGTAAATAACAAAGCTTTCCTTCCAACATTTTTTTCTCCTGATCGTTCAGGATAATCTTCGATGCTTTCTTTTTCAGCCTCTACTCTCTCCGCTTATTCGTAAGTCTCTGCTAGCGTAGGTTTTGATTTCATCTTGGCAAACATGGCCAACTAAAGTCCTAGAGGTGAGGTATAATACTCAATTAGAACTTTATCTAAGGGTTTGTCAGTTTCAGAAAAATTCTTAAGATAGGCTGCGAATCTTTGGGTAAAACTATGCACTTTCTCTTTTGTTTCTTTTTTTAAGGCACACAGTCCTTTCATGAGAGTCGCATGAGTTTTTTGGGTTTCATACTTACTCCTAAAAATCCTTTCAAAGGTATCCCATTTTGGGATAGAGTTCACAGGAAAACCAAAATACCATGATGCTGCTACTCCTTTAAGGGTATGCGAAAAAAGTCTACAAATGAAATCCTCATGCTCCCCGGCCCTCAATCCTTCTATTACCAAATAAAAAATTTGTAAATGGTCATCTACAAAAATCTTCTCATTTGGATCAAACTTGGGCAGCATCTTTTCAAAAGCTTGAGGTAAATCATGCAAAGGAGGTGTTCAGTTTAAAGGTGATCTGGATTTCCAAGCAGGTGGTGGATTTGGTGGGTTGGGTGGCTGATTTGCGTTTACGCCTACCATGAGTCTGGGTGGAGAGTGATGTGGTGAATGAATAGGAGTATGAATAGGTGAATAGTAAGTTGTATTTGGGGCCACTTGATTTAAAGGCTAAACCACTTCCTGTAAGGTTGTTTCTACTAGTTCTTCCAAATCTCCAACCAACACTGAGTCTTCCAATATAGGACGGTCTTTATTTTTATATTCTCTTCTAGGAAATTCAGGGATAATCATAAATCCTCAAATATTATTCACATAGGCCCTAGTGTGTCTTCTCAAATCATTAACTACTTCATTATTGACATAGTACAAGTGCTCTTTACCCTTCTCTTCAGGAATTGGATTGGGAAACAAACTACTTTCTGGACTGTAACCAGTCAAATAATCTTGAGAAAACATGTTTCCTCATCCATCCATGCACTAGCGGCCCTCCTTCTAGTGCCAAAACTATTGAGTCCTGGAAATTCATAGGCAACAACAGTAAGGGATTCTCCCCAGTCAACGTTCCCAACTAGCCCGTGACTGTTTGGTGTAGGGAATCCATCCGGTTTGCAGTCTAGCTATCGTAGGTCAAGTAACAAAAATAAAAGGTTTTACCAGTTGTGGCCCAGTCCACCATGTATATTTTTGTGTTTTTAGTTTTAAGTATGATATGCAAGTGCCTATCTAAAATGCGAATTGATGTAGAATACGAGGAGCAGTCACAATGTGATGCATAGGTTCTTACCTCTTGTCTTAAACTCTCTCGCATCTAAATCACACACAACAAGAAAATAAAACTAACTACCTAACCTATCCCTAGGGAGCAAGATTATCATTCATTAATGAGTAATGTAGTTTGTACATGCATCATGAAAAATCACAGATAGCTGATACTTCTTTCAAAACACATGAACATTTAAAGATATTTGAACAACCAGATAGCCAATTGTTTATGAACAACATTCATTACTCATAGTGGAAATTTTTATAAAATAAACCAGAGAACATTCATACAAGAACATAGGTTCGCAGAGTTAGAACGATCTCACAGTTAATGGACACAAAGCTAAAAGTGAAATAGTTCCTCTTCAACAAATCCATAGCACAACATTTGAACATTCCACCAAGCTTTCTCCAACAGGAAAATTGTAATTATCTATTCCAAAAGGAAATAGTTCTTCTTACAATATTTCCTCACAAATCTCACTGGGAAAAAGTTATTTTTTCCCTCAACTTTCCTATCTTTATATAAAAACAACAAAACCTTTGGGTTTCCTCACTAGGTGACCTTTGTGCTCCCCCAACCATTTTAATCTTATAATTTTGTCCTTTGTGAGTGCTCATGATTCGTCCAATACGTTACATTTTAGATTAAGATTTACAAGCGCTTTGTAAAAGAGACCAGCTTGGCAACTGATGAGCCATTTCCAAGCTTGGGCCTCTGCTCCTACCAATTATGTTCAATAACCTATTGATCTCAACCTTTCACTATCTTCCGTCTATGAGAAACATCTATGCTTCTGACTTTTCTTTTAGTGACGTCTTCTTCACAACAACAATCATCAAACCGGATCTGAAAACAATCTTCTAAGTCTATCTATAGTTAAATGAAAAACTCAACATTAATATGAACTGCATCTCTTCAATAAACGTAAACCATACTAACAATCAAACTAACATCAAAATGAGGCCTTGTATTGTGCTCTCGTCGCAAAAACCTTAAAATGACAAGAATATGAAACCTTCGCCACCCATAAGATAGGGTAAACACACATAGAACAGGCGGGCAAAACCCTCACCGGCAGGAAAAATCAATAAAGCATCGGCAGGATAGTTTTATTAACAGCCATAACGATAGGCTTCAGACAGACAACGAGTTATGTGAGATCATTAGGTCTATTGGCATTGAAAACTCTATAATTTGGATGGTTAGCACATTACGCAGTCGCAATGGAAGAAGATGGAAAGACTACGGGATCCACAGCAAATAAAACATATCGGCGAGCGGAAGAACTAAGGACTACAGAAGAATAGTACTATTCACAGCTGCAATAGCAGAATACCATTAGACTATGAGTTCCACAGTCAACATAAAACATCGACGAAAGGAAAATGTATATCGCAGATGGTTAGTCTGTTCCAGAGCCGCCGTTGCAGAAGGCAATCAGAATGTGGCTTTCTCTTTCAAATGAAAAATGCAGCGATTGGAAATTTCCAAGACTAAATGTCAGTGATGATGAGCTCAACACAACCACCGTGTTGGTGACATAAGAGACTAAACCTCTGATCAAACATTAAAAAACACTCCAATAGAGAAAAAAATCATCGAAAAACAAAGGTTTAAGTAGTAAAGCCATGGAAACATAAAACAACAGCAACTGTCATCCAGGCATCAGGGATCAGAAAGACTAATCATAAAGCATCGGCGGGAAAAACTTCATCAGCAAGCAGACTCACTAAGGATCGGGTGATTAGTTCAAAGAAGAACCGCAACGGCAGGTGATGGAAAGACTACGGGCTCCGCAACCAATTGAGGATATCGGCGATCGGAAGCTTAGAGGCCTAACTTGTACTACTTCGGAAAATAAACCAACTAAGCAGCGGAAAGATAGTTTACTAGAAAGCTGCAACAACAGATGTCAAACCAACTATGGGTCTTGATAATCATAAAACCATCGACGATCAGAGTAGTTATATGGCGGACGGTTAGTCTGCTGAGGAGCCACAACGGCGGACAACATAAGGAATATGGCTTTTGATTAAAGTTGTAAAACTTTTTGATAGTGAAGAGAAAAACAATAAGACACAGAATCAGCAAAAAAAAAACTATTCATTGGCAAGTGGAACAGTTATACGTCGGATGGTTAGTCTGCTGAGGACCTGCAACGACAGAGGACATAAGGACTATGGATTCTGATTAAATTTATAAACTGTTTCGAGAGTGAAAAATCAAAATATCGCAAAGTCAAAACCTCGGCATCGGAAAAGAAAAGAGCTAACCGTCGGAACATTCAGCGTTTAGCTTCCACAACGGTGGAAAACGTAAAGACTACGGCTTCCGTTTTACTGTCAAAAAACTTTCGACAGCGAAAATTTATCGAAAAAAAAAGTATTAAGTGTTCAAAATATTTAGGTTAGGAAGTGATGAAAATAGTTCGTTTAACCCCTGAAACAGTGACAACAAAGAGAAACAAGCTCTGACTTGAACGTAAATAGACTTCCGATAGTGATGAGGGAAATCATTCAGAACAAAAAGTCATCATTTTCAAAACTCCACCGTTAACGCGTTTGCCGATAGGAAGTAGTTTTCCAAAAAGAATGAAAGCAATTGACCTCACTTCAAACCAAACTGTAGCAGAGGGAAGAACAAAACAGAGTTCATGAATCCACACACTCCTAGGCAAGATAAAATAAAAAAGGAGGGTCCAAAATTTCAAAAAATTTGGGAGAGAAGTTGCAGCTGCAACAGACCTTAAAAAATTGCACCCATACTTGTCATATTGTTTTCAACATTTAATCACTTATATAATTAAAAAATTATAAATTATTAAATTTATTTTGGTAAAATAGTGCCACATTTGTAATTTTGGTTCTCTATATTTATACCATTTTTTGTAGTTTAATTCCATTGTTTAGGCAGTCAAAGGTTGCACCAACAAATATATACACCTTATCATTCCCCCCGCCCCCTTCCCCCCCAAAAAAGTACATGTTAGAAAATATCAAGCTTGAGATAGTTGTGAACATTTCCAATAGATACAATTTCCTACATTTCATGTTATTTAGTCAAACTAAACTTCATTATGTATTTATCTCAAAATATCCATGTAAGTTTATGGATGCCTAATTTTTCAATTTTTTATTGAATTTAATGCATCAAAATAGACCCTCATTTCCAACTCTTTCTCTCGTCTACTCCACCTACACCTTACCCCCACCCCTCTCTCTCCTTCCAACACCCCATCCTCTTTCTCTCTCTCACTCTCACTACCCCTACTCTCCACACCCTCCCTCTCTCCATAATATATATCCTACTCTCCCTATACATAACCATCCCCTCCACCCCTTAACCCTCTCTCTCTCCCTCCTACTCCCCCTCCCCCTCCCCCTCTCTCTCTTTGTCTCTCCTTCTAGATTTACCCCTACCCCTCATCTCTCTCTCTCTCTCCATATCTGCCTCCCCTACCATTTCGCACCCCCCACATCTCTATATGCCTCCACGCTATACCAATGTTACATCTCAAAATTTCATACTTATGTGTCTACCTCCAGTGTATTACTTTATCATCATGACAATGTGGTTATTATGCTTCCTAGATGTTTTCCACATGAAGACCTAAATTTGTTTATGGTCTCTATACATGTTTGGAAGATAATTCCATCATTAGTAGGTCTAAATCACCTCATTTTGACCTTGATTTTTGCCTCTTTTTTAGTATTGTTTCCCCCGCTACCTTATTGAAGGAGGAATAATTTACAATTCGCAGTGTGAGAGGACCATTTATTTAACTTTTTATCAAATTGTGTCCTTCATTAGGGAAGTGAAAATTTTGGACCAACTACCTGGGCATGGATTTATGAATGAGATTTGGATAAGATATTGAATGGATGGGTCTATCCTTTGAATCCCATCTCATTTTTCATTCCAATAAATTCTAATATTACTTTATGCATCTTATTGTCCATAAATACATCCTTTTCTCCATATTAGTTAAGCTTCCCAACCCTGTATAATGAGGTTCATCGTTGGGTGAAATATAGATGGAAGAAGTGAGTATCATTACTTTGTTGAACTGTAGAGTGATACATATGAGGATTGGAATATTTTATGTTGAAAAGTCATGAATACCATTGTTGTACATACTTCTTTATGGATTTCCACTTTTACAACTTGGCCTATTTCTCTCATTCTCTTGTTTAGTGCGTTAAGAAGTAAATGTTGTCCACAATCCCTCCTATAGTGTGGCACTTTACCCCCTATATGCTGGTGTATTACATATTATTGATGTATTCTTGGGTCTATTAGTTTTTATTGTACACCTTTGTCTCCTATATATAGGAAGGAGATATTTCCATTTGAGCAAGCTTCATATATTGTTTGGTCTTTGGTACACAGTACATTGTGTAAGGAGGTTCCTCTTTCGAAGAGGATCGTTATTTATCTAAGTTCTCCATTATTAAGGCATGGACTACTCTCTTCTTGTTTATTTCTTCTATTTTTATGCATTTTTTGGACTTGGTTGGACAACTAGTTTGTAGCAGAGCTCTTTCCTCAGGACTCGCTTCTGCAAAACACATTATATTGGAATTTCCACTAAAACAATTTTTATACAAGGATTTGGAGATTGAATTTAAGAATCCAATTCCAAAATATGACAAGTTATCTCTAGTGTGAAATTTAGATCCTGATCCATTACAGTTTCAAAGATAATTGCGAAGGAATCTAGAGTTTTTTACTAGTCCAAAACCTAATTGAAAAAATGTGTTATAAGGAGAAAGGTCATATATTAGGCATACGATATCAAAATTCAGTTAGACCATTTGAATCAGAAATAATAAGGACCAGGGTAGTTGTGGTAGAATTTTTAGCTACAGAAACAAGATATTGGACATGTGGAATACGATACAAGTTCTCTCTTCTAGATAGGACAAAAATAAGAATTTTTGGGATATTTGCAGTAAATGTTTTTTGAAACATCCAAATTAGTTCATACTTGTGGAATTGGAAACAAGACACATAAAGGTACCTCATATCAAATTTTCATACCCAGAGGAGTCAAAAGTAAAATTTTATCTCAGTTACAAGTCGACCCTATTACAATCTTCCAATTATGGTTTGCCAAACAAGTGTTATAGGGAAAAAGGTCATAACTAAGGTATCCAAGATCCAAATTGAGTGATATAAATTACATCTGAAATAATATGGTCCAAGGTATCTTTGGTATAATTTTAAGATCCAGAAACAAAATATTGGACATGTGGAATAGCGTACATATTCGATCATCTTGATAAGGAAAAAAAATCAATGTTGGGATATTTACAATAAATTTGTTTTGGCACATACACATTAGGTAATGATTATGAAATTGGAAACATGACACATTAGGTTACTGTAGGAGGAGCAAGTCAATAAGTTGACTTGAACGATAGCCGACTTAGTCGATTAGCCGACTAAGTTAGTCGGCCGACTAAACTAGAGATTAGGTCCGCCACCTAAGGTCATGTCGGTTCACCGAACCGATAGGTAGTTATTTTGTAACTGTTTTGTAATCATATATATTAGGTTGTTCAGCCAGATGAGAACTCAGTTCAGTTCTCTATGTTGTATGGACTCATTCATGTAATATAATCTGTTAATTCACCTACTTGTTCTTATCTCTTGTCTCTGTTATATATGTATGTTTTAGTATGTATTATTGGTAACCTTATGTGATCTGTGAGATTACAACATTGGTTCCATTGCCGGTAGTACATGTCTGAAATGTATGCAAACAGATGATATCAAAGTAGGAGATTAACGACTGGTGGGAACGTAAAGTTGCAAATTATTTGCAGAATTACGCATGAAGGAACATATTAACAATCACACAGGCAAAAGCAAAATGCTTTACAGAAACACATGAGAATTTTGTAGAATGAGTGCCCCAACTTCTGAAGAAACCCCTAGATGAAAAGGCTGGAAGGGACTAATGACCAACAGTTGCTGGAAAAACTGATCCAAGGAGGTAGAACAAACTTTTCAGAGTGGTTCGAGAAAATCATCGATGACTTCTACGAGGAGCAAACAGTAGAAGACAGAAATTTGGTGGAAACCGTCAAGGAAAAATTTTACACAAACCTCACCAAGTAATTTCTGTGCTCCTTACTGACCTTGCTGTTCAAATTCCTGATCGAGAAGGGAGTAGGACATATTGTTGAACCTCATCCATCACTTCACAAACTGCCATCAAACTATAATTGGGAGGAAAAGCAAAAGAGGTGGGAAAAATTCATTGCAGAAAGGGAGTGGGAATACTTCCTAAGCAAGTAGACCAAACTATTCGGGCTTTCTAAAAGCATTGGGTAGGCTATGGGGGGGTAGCTAGTCATATGTCGAGATAAAGTGGAGTGGATTCTAGTCGACTAGAAGCAGATACCATTCACCAGTAATGAGAAGTCGATGAAAAGGGAAATCAAGAGAATAGTATCACACAACGGTATGTCGGACATTCAAAAAATAGAGAGGGAAGAGAGACAATGAGGGAAGCAAGACGAGAAATATCCTTAGTGCTGCATAGAGGAAGAATTCTTAGGGCGGCTGACCAGGAAGGGAATCTGCCAGAGTTGAGTCATGACCGACACGAAGAAGGTGTGGAAGAAGAGGTGTTCCCTACAAAGGAAGAATTGTGGATAGAGTAGCCAAAATCTCTCCAATTAAGAGCTCCCCATGAAGGAACAACCCTCTCTCCATTGAATCCACGTACCTGGATACAAACTATTGTTGAAGAGGACCTCCGACTACGAGCTGATGACTTTGGTATATGGAGTCGACTAGACGATGAGAAATACACTGGATGACACCTCATTATCAGTTGACCAGAGGAAGGAAATTGGGTTACATTCCAAGCGGTACCCTCCAACCGAAGTATCCACTTACTCTTACCAACACATGAAGGAGCACCCCCCTTGCCAAATACATCTTCGAAAGACACAGAACATTCAGAACTGCAAACAAATAGTTGCAGTGGTCCATCGACAGAAGAATTCGACATCAACTGACTACCAGTTGAAGAAGAATCGACAACCGACGGGAACAAAAGTTCCATCGACCATAGTTCCCTAGAGACGAATAAACAAATAAAACCACCACCCCCACCCCCACCTCCACCACCGCCACCTCCTGAGAGCAGTGACAGTGATTCCGACATAGGTCACAGGTCATCACACATTTCTTTATATATGAGGGGGATGAGGACCCCAGATGACACTGGTTCGTCTGCAAGTCGACTTGGGAGGCCAACCAAGTTACGAATGAAGATACACAGATGGCACAATTCGCCAGTGCCTTGAGGAAAAGGGCATTGACTTGGTATATGACCTTTTCTGAAAGGAAACCTAGAGCAACCAAGGTCGAGATCAAAGCACAATTTCTATCATTTTTCAAAACTCCAGATGCCAAACACCTGGTAGTGAAAAAAATAAAAACAACATCACAGAAGCCAGGAGAAACTGTCCATGACTATGATAAGTGATGGAAAGACCTTCTAAGCTAGCTGGACTATGTTATAGATGAATAATTACTAATCCAGTGGTTTCCTATAGGTTTATCTCAAAAAGTTCGCTGACACATAAGTCTGGAAACATTCAAATCTTACGAAGATGCACTTACAAAATCTCTCCAAGTGGAAATGGATGAGGACATCCCAGCATACTCCACTGATCACAAATTAGAGGAACGGCTTGAGAGTGTGCAGAAGTCTTTAAAGGATTTAAACCTCAAAAATCAGGATTTCTGGTGCACTAAGTGCTCGAAGGCCAGACATTCCAAAGACAACTGTCGACAGGAATACAGCTGATAGGACGTTCGATTCATGCAGATGAAATGTTTTTGCGACATTTTCCAGGAGCATGGGGACCACTTGACAAAATATTGCCCATTCAACATGAAGAACGACAAGGAATCTTGGTGTGCAATCTACAAAACTAAAAATCATAACATAGCCGACTGCCATTTGAACCTAAAGAACCGACAAAATTACCATGCAGTCTACCAAACCAATGCAGTTGCACAAAATAATGAGTAGAACAACTTACCAAACAATCAGAATGGTCAGAGATATGAAGGTTGGAGATACAGGCACAGGTACAACAATCGACGTGGAGGCTATGGAGGAAGAGGTCGATTCCCTGGGAATCACGACAACCGACCACGTCGACCCATCCAATGCTTTACATGTTATAAGGAGGGACATCGGTATCTATACTATCCATATAAAGACAGAACTAACCTCAAATTTTGTACTCATTGTAGAGTAGTGGATCTCTCACTAGAGGATTTCCCTACCATGTTGGAAAAAATAAATACAAAGAAAAATGTTAATGTCTTGTCATGTGTGCAAAAAAATGATGTAATAAACACAAAAAAATTGCATATTGTAACTTGAGAAGGAACAAAAACAGGAAGTGATAACCCAAGAATCGCAAAATAAAAGAGAAAAATGTCTACCCTGATCCACTTAAAGAAAAACAAACATACAAAGAAGAAACCAATGTATTCAAATAATTTGCACGACAAGAAAAAGCTAATGACAATAGACATAACACAATAAATGAATTAATACAACTCGTACAAAAATACAACTCAGTCTCTCAGTTCATCGACTTATTATATGAAATAAAGCATAACAACTCCGAAAAACAAAAAAAGAATATCTACAGCTTTAATAAAAAAGATAAAGGTGATGCCCACCCACTTGTTGACCTGGAAATCGAAGGATACCATGTTCGACAAGTAGTGCTCAACTTTGAATCACATGTAAACATAATGACTTGTGACACTTGGGAACAAATGGGAAGACCTCGACTATATGAGTTAGGCATTTATCCAAAAATCTTTGAGAAGAAAATTAGGGAATACCCTACCTTACAACCTACCAATGTAAATACTACAAAGATACCAAGATACAAGGAAAAGGAATCACCAGTCATGTATGTAGAATAAGTTTCCAAAAATATTGGTGAACATGGCTGACTTCAAAGCCTAGTAGAAACTTTTACAACACAAGTTGCTCGATGGTCGGATACCCATCAAACAAGACTGCAGACTTGGACAACAACTTCGAATTACTTTGTCGAAAGGTTTGAAGGAAAGAAGTTAACCAAATAGGCTTAAATACCTATATTCACTCAAAGACAGAACCCAGAAGATCATATTAGGACATGTGAAAAAGAATGGAGAAGACTTGGATACAAGGATGAATGAGCATGGCCACACCTGTTCCCATCAACCCTCTCAAACTTACCAAACAAATGGTATAAAATGGAAGAAGATAGAGGTGAAACATTCTTATGGCATGAACTCAGGGAAAATTTCATTAAAGATTTCAACTTTATACCACAAAATGAAAACTTGGTCGAAACAGCAAAACAGATTAAAGAATTTATCCACTCGACCGAAAACAAACCCTTAAAAGATAACTGACAGACAATGAAATGCAACAATATACAAACAAGGAATAAACCACAGTCGACAAGACTATAGTTAGAAAATGAAAACACATAAGGGAAAAGCTTTAGATGGAAATCAAACCATGTTGAAACGACCAAACCTATTTGTACAATCCTTAAAGTAGAAACAACCGACAAACAAGATATCAACAGAATGACTGCAGCCGACTTCCCTACCACATCCTCACAGTTTAAGGAAGGAAGTTGACCAATCAATGAAGCCAAAGCACCAGAATGGCTAGATGCTAAAGTCAAAACTAGGGAATTCGACATCTCAAATGATGATCGACCAAAAATGGCAAATATTGGTGACTACTGGAGTGAAGAACAGAACACAGAGATAGTGAACTTATTAAAAGAGTTCCAAGATGTATTTGCTAGATATTATAAATACCTCAAAGGCTTATTCCACGAAATGGGAGAAATAAAGATTGACACTAAACTTGATGTTTGACTTGTGAAGAAAAGGCCATATAAACTAGCTCACAAATACAAAGAGATAGTCAAAAAGCAAATTGAAAACATGCTTGCAGCAGGAATCATCTCTCCTATTGACCAATCAGAATGGGCAAGTCCAATGGTTGTATAGCCTAAGAAACATGATTCGACGAAACTAAGAATTTGTGTCAACTTCAGAGAACTCAATAAAGTGACACTGACAGACCCATTTCCAACTCCTTATGCAGATGAAATATTAAATGAGGTTGCAGGACATGAATGCTACTCATTTACAGATGGATTCTCAGGTTATAACCAAGTGCCAATAGCTAAAGAAGACCAGAGGAAGACAACCTCTGTGTGTGAATTTGGCTCATTTTCTTACAAGGTTATGCCTTTTGGATTAAAAAATGCACCCGCAGTATTTTCTAGAATTGTTGTCAAAACATTTCAGGAATATATTTACAAGACCATGGAAGTTTACTTTGATGATTAGACAATATACTCCATGTTGAAAGATCATTGCAAATGGCTCAGACTTATGTTGGAGAGATGTCGAAAAATTCAACTATCCCTAAACATCAATAAATGCATATTTGTGACCCCCATAGGGATATTATTAGGCCACATTGTCTGTAAGGAAGGTATTAATGTTGACTTTGCAAAGATCAAAATTATCCTTGACCTAAAATCACAAGTAAACCCAAAACAAGTCAGGGTGCTACTTGGCCACATGGGCTATTACAAAAAATTCATCAAATATTATTCAGATATGACCTATCCACTTGAATAAATATTAAGGGAAGATAAAGAATTCAACTGGACAGAGGAGTTCCACATATCATTTGAGAAATTAAAAGGAAAACTAGTTGAAGCACCAATCCTAAGGTTTCCAAACTGGTCGATCAAATTCCATGTTCATATTAATGCATCAGGCCTAGCAATAGGAGCAATCTTAACTCAACTAGAAGATAATGGAATTGGTTATCCTATAGTTTACAGTAGTATAAAATTAAACAAGCATGAGAGAAACTATTCGACAACAGAGAGAGAAGCACTAGGAATGGTCTTTCCACTACAAAAATATCGACATTATCTTTTAGCTAACCCATTTATATTCTATACAGACCATCAGGCACTTAAGTATCTCATCAATAAACCACTATATAGTAGAAGGATTTGTCGATGGCTACTTCTCTTTCAAGAATTTGAATTCGAATTCATTGTCTGACCAGGAAAGTTAAATTTTGATCCTAACCATTTATCCCAAATCGACACAAGAGAATAGTCGACAGGAGTCGAAGATGACTTACCTGATGCACATTTATTTTGGATAGAAGCAGTCCCAACAAAATTAGAAGAAATAGCCCAGTTCTTGGAAGATGAACATGCACCAGAAGGAATGAGTATGAAGAAGAAGTAGATCTTAGCTATGAAGGCTACACCATACAGTCTTATAAATGGATTCTTATAGAAAATGGGATTAGATGACATCCTCAGAAGGTGTGTAGTAAAACATGAACGAGACAACATTAAGCATGAAGCACATTATGGACCTGCAAGAGGACATTTCCAAGCAGAAACAACTGCAAAGAAAATCTAACAGTCAGGGTTATGGTGGCCGACACTCCATAGAGATTGCAAAAATTTTGTCAGTCAATGTGACAGATGTCAACAACTAGGTCGACCCCTGCCTAGCACAGAAATGACTTTGATATCAGTGAAACCAAGTTTGACATTTGAAATCTGGTCCATAGACTTCATAGGACCATTTCCTATACCAGCAAAAAGGACAGGCGCAAGGTATATCATAAATGCAGTAGAATATGTAACTAAATGGGCAGAGGCTGAACCAGTCGACACATGTTCTAGTGAGATAGATGCTAAGTTTATCTATGAGAATATCATCACCAGATTTGGATGTCCACTAAACTTAATTAGCAACCAGGGAACACACTTCATCAATAGGACTATCAAAACCCTAACCGACCAGTTCCAAATCGACCATTGTCAGAGCACAACATACCATCCTTAGTCAAATGGAGCAATTAAAGCATTTAATAAAACATTAACAAGAGGACTAACCAAAATATGTAATGTTGATAAGGACGGCTGGGACGAGAAAATACCTGCAGTATTATGGGCATATAGAACAACATATAAACATTCGACTGACCAAACTCCTTTTCGACTAGTCTATGGACAAGAAGCAGTAGTTCCACTACACTTCCGACAACAAACACCTATCATCACAGAGATCCTACATGTCGATGTCTAATAAGGAAGAAAGGACCGACTATTGCAACTAAGAAAACTCAAAGAACAACAACTAATGCCAATATAACATCAAGAAATACAGAAACAACAATAGAAAGCATGGCATGACTGAAACATCAAGAACAAAAACTTGTCGATAAGAGACCTTGCTTTACTATACAATAGTAGAGTAAAAGGTAAACCTAAAAAGCACCATACATAATGAATGGGACCCAACATTGTTGAAGTGATACATACCAATGGATCAGTCCGACTAAGGACGTTACAAGGCATAGTATTTCGGAAACTTGTTAATTGAGCTCAACTAAAACGCTATAAAAACTAGAAATAAACCTAAAAAAATAAAAATAAATAAAAAATAAAAAATCCTATAATGACCATAACCGTAAACCAAAAGCTATAAAAACCTAAAAATCAAAAAATCAAAATAATACCGTACATATACAAAACTATAATAGGAAACTACCATTACAACAACCGACATCATGCCCATCGACATAACACCATCGACCATTTTCATAACCGACATCGACCTATGACCTCGATAGTCCCATCACGCATTCATGACATCAAGCAACAAAAGAATTTTCCATTAACACACTCTCAAGTGTTCCAGATGGAACATCGCGTCTACCATTAATACACTTATCAACCAAAACACCCACAGCATCGCCTATAAATACTGGATCGCTGAAGAATCATTCACCGCAATTCATACAGAGAGAGCATCAAAGCATCTAATCGACTGAAAGCAGAGAATAAATTAGTGAAATAGACCACCAAACCGACAATATGGCACCAAAATAGACTAGATCCTCAACCAAATCCAAGGAACCACAGACTGCAGACACACCTTTAGTCTACAGGCTAAAGAATATTAATAATGCCAAGGTGCAGGAAAGCTCATGGCAAAAAATCTAGACCAATATGCAAGAATGGGATTATGTCAACAAGAAGCCCACTCAAGCTGTGGAGAAAATCAAATACATCACCATATTTAACTATGTCAATGAACCGCTCATGGCCAGCTTTGGTGGTACCAAAGAAACAACAGTAAAATTCATCATAAGTCAGTACCACCATGACTAGTTCTACTTCAACAAACTGGTCAACATCTCTGGATAATTCATCTTCAAGTTGACAGGTCTCTCAAACACAGGAGACCTAGTACCAGTCGGTATTGAAGAAGGACTGGTCGAAGAACTAACTAGGTTGGCTTTGGGCAAAAACTCAAAGGGGTTTATGATTAGCCAAATCACAACCCAAACGTTACAAATTGTGGCCAAAATAATAGCAATAACACTCACCCTATCAGGTCGAGGCAATGACCTCAAATTAGACATGCTAAAATATGTCGACACCATTGCGACATATGGAAAGATATACAGATGGGTTGAATATGTCGCTGACATGGTCAAGACCATCTATGAACGATGCCAAGAAATGGGAGGAATCATTAGGTTCCCCTCCCTCATTTTATGGATAGTCATGTACCATATCTTCCCAGAGCGAAACCCAATTTTTCAAGAACTGACAAGGTTCCACATGTGGAGATTCCAACCATTCTCCCAGAGAGGAAATTTGCAGCAACTTGAAGACAGAAAATTGTTGTTGGAGAACTGGCTTCAATAGCTCAAAGTCCACATGACTAGATGGAGGGTGCCTCAAAACATCTGAAGAAGTCTACCAACAAACTCCTACATCCACCTAGAACTCGACCATACCTTAGTGTGGTACATGCAGGGCGACGACTCAAATGAAAAATCCCTCAACTATTATCCATCAGTCGACCAGATATTTTGGGAGCTGTCTCGACAAGCTAAAACAAAAATACCAGTACCAGTGACAGCAAAGAAAAGCGACTTCTCGATTGAGGAGCCGCTAATTGACCAAGAGAAAGAGGAAGACTATGAGCTGAACCTCTATATCAACACCTTTGTGTCAGAGGAGACATCATTTGAACAAACTGGCCCACTTCAAATCATCATCAAACCTCCTACAACATAGAGGGAAGAACCCCAAACAGAAGAACCACAGCCAAAGCAGCAGGTAATCACTCTGACTGTAGAAAGTCTCATCCCGAACCAGGAGCTAAGGGGAGAGATAGAACAAGAAAACCCATAGTATGCTATCACAAAAGGCATCATTAAAAAATTGTCAAAAGAGATAGCAACTGCAAGGAATAAGTTAAAGACACAACAACAGTAGCAAGGAAAAGGTAAGTGCAAGCTTATCATTGCTGAATCATTTGACGAAGAGGAGGAACTGGCAGCTAAGTTCCTCAACATAATAGAGGATGCCACAACAAATAAGGTGCTGGTGGAAACCCAGCTCCATATATTTGTCGACGCATGAGAACTATTGGTTCGACCAAAGAAAGCCAAGACCACCCACACGACGACACCTGAAAACATTGTCTATCTTGTGTCGACGCCTCCACCCCCATCCCCGACAAAAGTAATAGAGGAGCAAGTGCCAGAATAGAATTCAGTAAGCCCACTCGACTTGTGCAAAAGTGCAATGTTGGAAGCTGTGAAGGAAAAGTTCGATAAATACATAGATTTGTAGGCATTCATTGAGAAACTTCCTGAGATATTTACGTCGACACATAATATATCCACAAAATCACCTCTCTTCAAGGTCAGTGGATACCAACCCGGACATGAATTCCAGTCCCAAAACTTTTCCACTATCACTTCAACTTTCGAGATAAATATCGACAAGGAAGCAAAAGCGACCGCACGTCGGACCGCAACCATCATTTCGACTGCACCCCAAACCAACTTACCAGCCACTGCACCGACTAGAGGAGAAGAAACTGAGGAGGTCATAAATCACCAAATTAACCAAATGTTCTCCAGCTTAGAATCACCTCCCCAGCCCAAGAAACCACCACTTACCTGCACTTCCCCCAACCCAATCACCCCCACCTATTCACCAACTCCCTCACCACCACCACCATCTCCACCACCATCACCACCCCGCGACTCAGAGCAAGCCCCACAACAACCATCAATACCAACTACATCCACTTATGCACCCTTTGCATCTAACCATCCAGAGGCAGCAGTCATCCCACCTCCCCAACCAAAGAAACCATCAACCGCTATCCCACAAACCAAAGATCCTGACTCAACTTTTGTAGGTACACAGGTGCCAACACAAACAGAGAAGGAAAAGCATAAGAAGAGGAAGGAGAAATAGAAGAAGCAACATCATGGACATCCATCAAAGGTCCATATCAAATTGAAATATGCAACCTCACTGACCGACGCAGAGCTAGGACAACTCCTCAAGACCCTAGTAGTCGAAGCAAAGATGAGGAGTGATCAAACATGTAAGGAACTCGATGACAAGGTCGCAGAACAGGTCGAGTTCCTCAACAAATGCAAAAACCTATCCCATTCAGTAATGCCAAACCCTGTAGAGGTTGACACAGATAAATCACTCGAAAGGGTGTATCAGCTATTTGAAAGCATAGTGTCGGCACTCCAAGCACACATTAAAGAAACAAAGGAAGAACAAAAAGAAGAAACTGCCTGACTCCTAATGGCACAACACAACGCCTTTTCTGAAGCTTATAAAGTGCTGCAAGATCACATGGAGGAGTCTGTCATAACTGAAGAAATACTGAGAGACTAGCCTGCTTACTACGAGCAAGTCTATCAGTAAACTCGACAGACCCGACAAGATATCCAGGCACTAGAAAACAAGAAAACCACTGATGAAGCACTTAGAACCACAATAGAAGAACAAACAATGCTTGAAACAACCAAGCTGCAAAAACTCGAGAGGGAAGCACATCAATGGGTGCAACAAGCTATCCCCAATTTGGAAAAAGTCAACATCATTTATCTGCAGATGAAATGACTTATCAATACTGCAGAGGAGAAGGACCACTTTATGGGTCCCGACATAGAGAGAATAACAGAAGTATCCATTTCAGAAAAGATGTCAATCCTATCAAGCCTGACCACACTTACCATCGACATCCAGGAGATTTGCAAAGTTGGAAAGATTTCCACCATCACCTAGCAGTGACAGCCTCGGCCATTATCGAAGTCTGCGTACATAAAAGACCGACCATCAGACTTGACAGCCCATGTAAACCAGGGACATCACAATAACTATTGAGACCAGACATGAAGAATTTTTGTACCTCTTTGTTTCTTCGGGACGAAGAAACGTTTTGTTCATGGGGGAGATGTAGGAGGAGCAAGTCAATAAGCCAACTTAGTCGATCAGCCGACTAAGTCGGTCGACCGACTAAACTAGATATTAGGTCAGCCACCTAAGGTCGTGTCGGTTCACTGAACCGAGAGGTAGTTATTTTGTAACTGTTTTGCAATCATATACATTAGTCTGTTGAGCCAGATGAGAACTCAATTCAGTTCTCTGTGTTGTATGGACTCATTCATGTAATATAATCTATTAATTCGCCTACTTGTTCTTATCTCTTGTCTCTGTTATATATGTATGTTTTAGTATGTATTATTGGTAACCTTATGCGATTTGTGAGATTACAACAAGTACCAAAGGTATAATTTTGAGACCCGGAGAAGTCAAAATTCAAATTTTACCTTAGTTACATGTAGGCCAAAAAACAATCTTCTAATAAGGGCTTGAAAAAGGTACGTTATTTTGCATTTGAATATATTTGAGTAGATATATTTGTGGTAAATGCTAGGGTGTGATATATATTTATTGTTAAAAATTCTACCAAAATGAAGTGGAAATAATCACACTCCACTCAATCCCACAGAGGATTCATCTCCAACAATCTATGAAATGGAAGAGATATCTTTTAGAGTGTCCAAGTTGGAAGATATGATTAAAGGAAATGTGAAAATGGATGACTTAGTTAAATTGGAAAATAACATGTCTAGTAAAGAGGATCTCAAAGGGATGGCTACTAAATTGGGTCTCAAAGGGATTGATAGAAAGAGGATCTCAAAGCATGGCTAGTAAAGAGGATATCAGAGGGATGGATAGAAAATAATATCTTCAAGGATTGAATGAATTTATTAAGAATATAAAACATAGCTTTATTCCTCATGTGTATGCTTAAGAAGGGGATAAGGAGGAAAAATAGGACATATTCCAGTCACACCTGGAGAAAATTGAAAAACAATTAGAGAGTAGGAAGTTGGAGTCCTCAAAAGTTGATGATTCACTCCAACATCATGGGTTCAATTTAGGTCCAAGGAGCTACTATATCCCCATGGATGACATGAGAATGCTTGATAGAAAGGATCCAATCAGATGGAATTTTCAAATGGATCAGTTGATCTTTGATCTAAATTAGGTTCCAACTTTGCGAAATGTAAGTATTGCATCCTTATATTTAGAACTTGATCAACTTGTGTTGTACCAATGGATTTGTGTCTACAAAAAGAAATCTATTATCTCTTGGTCTATATTCACACAAGAATTTATTCCACATTATGAGGATATAAATAACAACACCTCCTTTAGTCAATTGGTGAATATCAAGCAAAAAGGTCCAATTATAGAGCACATCAACCAATTTCAACAGCTAAATCTTAGATTGAAGAATATTTCAGAATATAATTTATTATATCTCTTTATTGGAACTCTCAAGTATAAGATTCAACATGATGTGTGTCTCTTTGAACCATCATCCCTAGAAAATGTTTTCATGATGGAAAGGAAGGTTGAAAGTAAAAATACGGTGATGACTACTAGAAATACCACTTCCAACACATAGAGAGAGAATGATGTTCCTTCTAACCAACCTCAGAGGTTGACACCTCAATAACTACAAGAAAGAAGAGTGAAATGTCTATGCTTTAATGGTGACAACAACTACAGTAAGGGACATAAGTGTGGAGAAAAGAAAGTATTCTACATAGAATGTGATGAGGAAGAACGAAAAGAAAATGAACCACCATAAGGGGATGAACTAAAAGTTATTACTCCCACCATATATTGTCATACTTTGGCTGGAATTAACACTCCTCAAACTCTCAAGATAGAAGGATTTATAAAAAAATAAAAAGGTAGCAGTTTTGATTGATTCGGGTAGTACTCATAATTTCATTCACTGTCAAGTAGGAAAATATCTCAATTGCTTTGTATATCCAGCACCAAAATTTCAAGTAATGATTGCATATGGGGGAAACATCAATTATTCAGGGAAATGGCATAATATCAACCTTACTATGGGGGAATATTTATTGAATATTCATTTTCTATCCCAATGGGGGATGTTGATGTTGTATTAGGATTTCAATGGTTACAATCATTGGGAACGGTGGCTTTTAATTTTTAGAAGCTTTTCCTAAAATATTCTTGGGAAGGAAAATAATTTGTGTTAATTGGTATCACAGGGTAACCAAGCAAGGCGATCAGCTCTAATGTTATGACAACATTACTAAACAAAGGAAAACAAGGTTTACAATTATACTCACTAGATGTTCAAACATGTAAGGATCCTATTTTTCCAGATATACAAAGGGTCCTTAAAAATCCTTCCAAGGTATTTAAAGATATTCAAATAAGTCATCCACCTATTCAATATTTGGACAATTCTATTAACTTAAATATGGGAAGCATTCCTTCTATCATTAGACCTTACAAATACCCCTATAGATAGAAGAATGAAATCGAGTATATGGTCAAAGCAGTGGCAGGAAAATCTACAGTTCAAGTAGTTGTAGGTCACATAGAGCACCAACATGTAGTTATCCAAATCCTAATGATGTCATAAAATAATATTAAACTACAGGAATATCACATCACCATCAAAGGAGTTTTGAAAAAGCATGAATCATATGGGAACCTGACCAAATCATTGAAAGAAGGACCAAATAACTATGAAATCAAGCTATTATTGAGTAACTCAACAAGTGGAACAACTTACCAGCTACAAATTAGACATGAGAATATGACGCTTTCTTACAAATACATCCACAACTACCCAAGATTTAAGGACGATGCTTGTCTGAAGGGGAGGGGAATGTTAATCCCTAAATGTTGGGCACAAATCCCCATATAGTGTGGAATTTTACCCCTATATATTATATATCATTGATGTACGATTGGGTATATTAGTGTGTTTATTAGTTGTTATTGTACACATTTTTCTCCTATATATAGGAAGATATTTCTATTTGAGAAAGCATGGTATATTGTGTTGTCTTGGGTACACAATACATTGTGTAAGGAGTTTCTTCCCTCGAAGAGGAATTCTATTTATCTATGTTCTTTATTATTAAGGTGTGGACTGCTCTCTTATTTTTTATTTATTCTCCTTTTATGTTATTTTTGAAACTTGGTTGCATAACACAATCACATTTGTATGTTTACTTTGTTGCATTAAAAGTAGATAGATCTTTTTATGCTTAACAATACTTTGTAGAAGGAAGTCTTGTGTTGTATTTGTAGGATTCATATAGATTTGGAGCTTCGAGCATCGAGTTCAAAGGATTCAATAGTGGGGACAACTGCTCGAAAAAAAAGTGAGTTATCCATCCTTTCCTACACTCTCTTCTTCTTGTCTTGTTCTATGCATGAAAGATAAGTCCAGGAGAAAGTTATTGTCTATTTGTTTTCCTATGTCTTAAATTACGGGACCTAGGGAGCTAATTTATGTCCAAGAGAAGTTATACTTGTCCTTAGGGAGAACTTTCTACCAAAACACCTATTCCCTCTAACTACCCTAATCCTCCCTAATCCCCTATCCCCAAAACACCAATATATATCTCTTCCTCTCCCCAAATGCCCATCCTACCCCTTACACCTAACATAAACATGTGTTTTATCTCTACAAAATCTGTGTGTGTTTTGTAGAGCCAAAACATGCACAAGTTTTGGTCTACATGGCATCGAGATAAGCATCTAAGGAAAATTTGAATTTAAATTAAACGTGTCAGAGTTCCTTACCACCTAAATCGAGCCTTGTGACATGTTAGGGTGCCATCCCTCCTTCTATGTGTCTACTTCATAGTTAACTTTAGGTTAACCAAACCTATGCTATGGACTATGGTAAACCATAGCTAATTGGGAATTCCCCCATCTATTTTCTTAATATGCTTGTGTTTTACTACTAGTTATGGTATGTTTCACACAATCATTTTTTATGATATTTTAGACATATATAGCATTTTTTCTGCATATTCCAAATATGTATTTTTTTAAATATATTTTTTATCGATTTTTCTTGTGTCATTGTTTAACTTGGAAAACATATTGTTAGTGTTTATTCCATACATTTTTTTTTATTTCTCAAGAAGTTAAAAAAATTTGTATGTTGCACTACTAGACACCAATTTGTACATGATATAAAAAAAACATTTCATGAACATTGCATTAATACCTTAGAAAGATGCATGCACACTTGGCTTACTGTTTTCAAAGTTTTATTAGTTAGATAATTAAAAAAATATATAAATTATTAATTTATTTTGAAATAATAGAACCTTGAGATAGCTATGAACATTTTCAATAGATAAAATTTATATAAAAAAAAGTGAGTCAATTTTCTATATTTGATATTTTTTAATTAAACCAAGATTCATTGTATAAGCATCTCAAAATATCCATTTAAGTTGATGGATGCCTATTTTTCAGTTTTCCTTTGCATTGATGTAAAAATGTCAATTGAGTTTAGCTCATAGTTAGGAGGAATCAATTATTGTGATGTAAGTGGTGTGTAAGTCTAAGATTCAAATGATATATTTAGTTTCTAGTACTTTTCACTCTATATAAATGTTGTTTACCTTAATCTTTACATTTTTTTATATCATTATTTTATATAATGTTTTTNTTTAGATTATATTAATTTATAAAATTATGATTATGTAACATGTAGTTTAAATTATATTGATTTATTAAAGTTATTCTTAAAAAAATACCAATAATATAGGTTTAAACAAAAATAAT